>OW569324.1:11741742-12341742 GCA_937595015.1 Polyommatus icarus
TCTTTTAAGCGGCGTACAAACCTCTCCACCGATCTCAAAAAAATTCTTGTCCTAATTGGCATGTAATACCAGGAGCGCAGCGTCACGAGGCAATATGCCGTCATTCCTGTCACGTCGATCTCGAAGGTATCTCAGGCCGTGATAAGCGCTCTCTCATGACTTGCATGTGGAGGGAGCGCGGCCAGGCGTGGCTCTACCATCGACATGTTTATCGCTTTAATATAAAATAAAGGGAACAGGGTTATCGATAGATGAAAAACGTCGACAGATCTCGAGACGGGAAATTGCAAAGATCTCTAAACAGTAGGGAAATTGTCTTTTTGTGCGCGATTTATGCAATTTTTGTAGTAGGTAAATGGTTTTTTTTTTATATATTATGTAGGTTTGGACCTGGCGTAGGAGTCTAGTGACCCTTTAAATCAGGGCAACCTGGTTACAGCATCAGTTTTTTGTTATAACGTATATCAAACTACATCTTGGCTGTATTCATTACTGACGTAATATGGAGGAAATTAATAATAAATGTCTTATCTTATCCGAAGGCCACGTTTTATAATATAAACAAAAGTTAATTAGTACCTATATATTTTGCATAATTATCTGATGTTAAGGTAGTTTTAATCTATACTTTAATTTTCATAGAACATACAAGATTCATCAATATTTCTGTAGCGCGTATTTTACACACGAGGAATTCGAACCTTGAACGCAATCGTGAAGGGTGTTCTGAATAATTTTATTTGTTTATAATTTTAATAACTCCCCACGCGCTGAGGGGAGCGCACGTTTTTCACATGGGTACAATATAACCTCGCAAGTCGCAAGTGTTACTGTGATACGCATATTGTATGGAGATACAACTAGATGAAGCCTGCAACTTCGTTGCGTCAAAATTTTTATCGCGCGGGAACCGTAAACTTTTCCGGGATAAAAAGTATCCTATATCCTTTTCCGGGTCTCAAAGTATGTCTATGCCAAATTACAGCTAAATCGATTCAGCGGTTTGGGCGTGAAAAGGTAACAGACAGACAGACGCCGGACACACTTTCGCATTAATAATATTAGTACGGATAATATCTTCAAATCGTATTATCTTTTTTTCAGGAGCCATATTTGTAACGGCCCTGTAGTACGCTACGCCCACGGCCTACTACGACGCTTCTACGACGCTACTACGACGCTTCTATGATTCTACTACGATGCCTCTACGACGCTACATCGACGCTTCTACGACGTTGCTACGACGCTTCTACGACGCTACTACGACGCTTCTATGATTCTACTACGATGCCTCTACGACGCTACATCGACGCTTCTACGACGTTGCTACGACGCTTCTACGACGCTCCTACGCTGCTACTACGAAGTTACGCTACGCTAATTCTACGCTTCTACGCTTCGCTACGATGGTAACATGGATGGATTTTAGATGGAACACATTGTGATGAAACTACGTCTTAACATAAATTATAATTCGATACAATTTATAGTGGCTTGAAAAAAGAATATGTACGGCTATACATTGCCATGTTCGGCACAGGCAAGTCGAGTTTTGATAATCATGATGATACCAAATCATTCCATACCGCGAAATATAGCGAGATTTGACTACCAAATCAAGTTCCCAGTAATTTTTACCTCTCCACTTCCGTCTTATTGTTTATATTCGGTCTTTTATTTTCTTATTGACAGCGCGGGTGAAATGTTTGCTTATGTATATGAGGCACAATGAAATCAGACCAAATTCAACCAGATTTTACACGTCGGATAGAATATTTAAATGCTTAGGTGTGCGCACGAAAACACGTTGTTATTAGAAAATATTCGATAAAAATTCAGAGTTTTAACATAATAATATGTCCAGCCACATACTATTCGAATTTATGATCAGAAAAAATCGGATGCTCATATATTTTGATGTAGTCAGAATTCTGATAGTATGCGGTACAAACTGTATGAACACTAATAGAGTGCGTTCCGGTGGGCGTCCGAATTTTTCTGATCAGGCTACGAATAATAAAAACTATGATCAGGCTTTTAATGTGAGGCCGGGGTATATTTAACAACTGTCACCTGTCAGTTAAATGTTTGTCTAGAACAGTAGCAAGTACCTAGTTTAAAATCTTTAAATAAAGACAAAACTGAGAAGCCGATTCACGTGAACTTCTGAAAAGCAAATTCAAGTAAGAAAAGAAATTAAAGTCTAAAGTAAAAAAAATATTATTGTAATAATAATGGCTTAATTTACACCACAGCTTAGTCATTATAATTAGTACTTATCTAAGGCCACAAGATAAACACCGCATATATGTAACTCAAACAATTACTGTATATTAGGCGAAGACGCACGGTCACCCCTGTTGCCTTAGTAAGCACTAAGCTCAGGTCAAGTAAATATTCATAATGGATTCTACCCGGATCTACCCGGTTCTACCCGGGTCTACTCGGTGAATTATCATTTCGCCGGATATTGAATATATTAACACAATATTGCCATTTGATGCAAACTAGGTTTATTCGTGTAATTGCCGGCCCTACACAAATATTGAATCTATTGAGATATTGTTTAGTGATGTATGAGTTTGTTGTATTTATTTGGTTTACTTAAATATAATGAGGAATATAGTTATACCGTCCTCAATATTTTATTAGGTTAGCATTTTATAACTCAAGAATTTGTACAAGCATTTTAGCCCGGTAATGACCAATGAGTAGATTCTATAAAAGAGCATTCAAATGCTAGATTCCTTACGAACGTTTTAATTTTTATGAATTCAAGATCTATAAGTGTACTACATATTTATTATTCGCAGACTACATGGGTACCTGTATATCTTAATAAAAATTCTATGAATACCTCAGACCCGAATTAAAATTTGTAATAGAATTTCGCGCAAACGAACATAATTATCTACGAAATCAAAGTGAAGGAATAGCGGAGACGGTCCAGGCAATAATGGGAAAGGAGATGAACCAGACCGGCCGAGCACTGAATATTAATCGACTACGGGAAATGGATTAAAAATTCCGTGTCCCGTAACTCCCGGCCGCACGATCTCTTGTGTTTTCAAACAACTTTTTTTCCAAATTTCGATCTCATTTACATTATTTTTCTTTTCCCCCCGTGAATAATTTAATGAATCTTAAGAAATATCGTTTCATTTGTTTGTTGCGACTCGAGAATTCTTATTTAAATATTTTTTTATCGGGGGGAATTGCATCACTATTGTGTTTTTTTACATTTAAAATAAAAAAATACTAAGTGAGGTAAACAATTAATGTTCTCGCGTAGTATAGTTCGGGCCCATTTTAATTATGTCAGCGGGAGGTGACGAAGTCGACGTAATCCTTTAATATCATCGTCGCCAACACTTTTTCGTAACAAGATTGTCGCTAAGTGCTCGCGTTTTTTGAAATCCCTTTAAAAGGTATTCGCGCAGCGTAACGAAATTTAACGGATATTAAAAAGTTTAAGCCGGAGTTAATATCGACGGAGCAGATGGGAAGAAAGGGTTTCTTCAAAAGAATTCAAAACGGCGACAAAAAGGCGTGAAGAATCACGGGGAAGGGTGAAGTAACTTATGCGGCGAGGACGAGCCAAGGAATTAACAAAAATAAAAGGTGACGGCCGCGGTGTTTACGGGGAGGGTGGCCTTAATTAAAGGCTTTCGCGGACTGCAATTTGCCTAAAAGACAAGAATTATTTTTATTGAAGTCATCACTAATTTCGCAAGAAAGGGACGTTCTATTGTTGTGGACAAATGGCGTCCTAATTGCGCGGTTTTCAGCTGGTGCCGGGTGATCGCGGTGCCGATTTATCGATGCCCATGAATAGAATCATTTCTTTTATTTCAATATTTAATTACTCCCATTTTTCAGTGGCGTCACAGAAATTTCCGAATGAAATGATCCGTATTTCATAGTCAAATATTGCTCCTAAATAAATCGGTCGTTAAAGTGTAATTTCGTTGCTAATAATTGCACATAAACTGGGAAATGCCCATGGCTCCGTCAATCGTGATAGTGTCGGAACGTACCAATAAGTTTTTAGTGGGTAGAGGCTGCATATTTTCTCACTATCTATTCAAACGCAGCGAGTCCCACATAGATCCGCGGTAAGAGTTCGCATCCCCGACGGGAAACGTTTTCTTATCAAAAAAACAAGCCACAATATCACATTTTGCTTAAACTTTTCTATATGATATTGACTGTACCGTAACTTCTTGGTGGAAATTCATGTTTCACAGTATTAATATACACTTTTCATGCACAATTTCCACATTTATTAATTTATTTTATTAAAATTAAGCTTCACACGACCGGTTTCGATAACCGGATGATGATTTTATCGAAACCGGTCGCGTGAAGCTTAATTTTAATAAAATAAATTAATAAATGTGGAAATTGTGCATGAAAAGTGTATATTATTACTGTAATTTTTTCTAGTTACTTAAATCGATAACTAATTGAAAGACAAACATAAAACTATATAATATGGACGACTCTTGTATTTCAGCAAATGCTAAATCAGAAATCACACACTATAAATTAAATAGAAAGACGCAGCAGACTGTTATGAAAAAACAAAAGAAAAACTCGTAATTAAGTTTGGAAAAGCTTAAACAAAATTTAAGTAGTATTAATTATCTTCCTTTATTAATAAAAGTCGCGAACTTGAGTTTAAAAAATCAGAGTGGAGACAGTTGTTCGCAAATCCAAGATTTCAGAGGGTCGGTCTGTCCCGAAATTAAAATCATAAGAAAATAATTAAAGTCCGTAAGGGAATTTATTGGACAGAGGCGACGTGATTAATTGGTTCCGGGATAAATTCTACCGAAAGCAATAAGTGTCAATTTTACTCGAACGAAATCAACGTGAAAAAATTAATAAAGTTTATAATTAATGACTTCGTAATCATTATTTGTGATTACACCAGGGTAAATAATATACGGTCTTTCCACAAAAAATCTATTGAACAGTTGTTTTGAGACCATTATGTACTGAATTATTTCCTAATCAACTGTTCAACAGGTGTTTATATCTTTTGTAGCAATACCAATAATGTTTACGGACTTGTCATCATTATTATTTTAAAAAGCATGAATTTTTTACCTCTAATTAGGCACGAGTTTATTATTTTTTCTACTATAGTGTTTCTATAATCTCAATCAGAGTAACATTGTGCTCTATATTACTTGAGTACAGAGAGTGGGTTTTAAATCCAATTATTAGAAAATACAAACAGCCTCGAAAATGATCACTATATTTTTACGACCCCGAGTATACGTATCACTTTAACCGTCATTAAAATATCGTTAGACAATTTATAGACTCTGCGTTAAGCCAATAATATTTTATCGCAAAAGGCAACAAAATTGAAAATTAGACAAATGACAAATTTTAATAATTCATTCAGGGCAATCATTTTGAATTGGGGCGGCGCCGGTAGGGTTGAACTTGACCATTAATAAATCGCAATGATACTTCAAACTTAACCCTCTCCTGCCGAGAGAGATTGCCCGACACTCGCGCTACTTAATCTGTACTAATTTCAACTTTGGAATAACATTCAATTTGAAACTTGAATATTTGAGACGGGTTATTTGTAATCATGTT
Organism: Polyommatus icarus; assembly: GCA_937595015.1. NCBI lineage: Eukaryota > Metazoa > Arthropoda > Insecta > Lepidoptera > Lycaenidae > Polyommatus > Polyommatus icarus. The sequence goes on from OW569324.1 coordinate 11,747,359, forward strand.
GAAAAAGATTTTTTAATTTAGTTCTAAAAAAATCCTATTTCATCTGTACTAACTTCAACATTGTATAATAATTACTAATAACATTGAATCTTGGATATTTTATGTACTTATATGACATAATTACCCATGTAATTATGTTGAATGAAATTTTATCCACCTAGATACTAAATCAAAAATTGTTATCAACTAAATACTTACTAAAATCTAGTGTTATTAATTTATAACTAAAAGGAAGTGTTTTAAAAATACCACGTAAGGTAGATTACACAAATCATATTTAATAGATACAAAATATTATACTCCGGGCAAAGGTACAGCCATTAGCGTTACACACTTAAAATCACATAAAATATCGTCCGCCCTAACCTTTTTAATGGCCTTCTCTCCCTGGGGGAAAACAAAGAAAAAAAACTTCGGTAAAAAGTAGTGTATTCTGGTGATATTTATTATTATATTAAAAGCAGATCTAGGGTCGGGGAGGCATTTCGCCGGCGGGCGATTACTGTGGCCACCGAATTTATGGTCAAACTTGGCGCGAAGGCGACGGCGCGAGTTTTTATTATGATCAGCCCAGTGGACCGTGAAAGCAAGTCGCCGGGGGACGTAATTTCCATACCTCATGTCTGTTTCTGTCGCCCTGGTACTTTCTTAATAAAACGAATTTTTTATTTATACAATAACAGTTATTTAAAAAACGCACTAGTGCAGTAGGCGTAAGTAGACTGTAGTTAGGGCCTTATCACACTGGCGATTAGCGAGCGATTTAAAAGCGACGCGACTGCGCAGCGCACACGCCGCGACGACGTTGCGCTGCCGCGGCAGTCACCGTTATTTTGTCGTTTCTGTGATCTTCGTTATGGTACCATGAATAGTGAACACACCCAAGCTCCCTCTTTTCTTCTTATTTAGTTATTTAATGTCTACAAGGTTTAAGAGCTTAAAAACATTATTAATGTAAAACCATTGATCAAAATTATTATAATTGCGAATTTTCTCTTCTACATACAAAATAACGTAATTTAAAATTGTAACATCAACCTAATAGTTAATTTAAATACAATAAAAATAACACATTCAAGAGATCCAAAATTTTGACACCAAGTTAACTTTAAAATTTTTCGCAATGCATAAACAAACATTTATCCCAACTTACCACCCACACAAAAATTTAAAAATAAAATGCTCCGTAAAAAAACAGACGGAGTCTCAAACTCCCCAGTCATTGCGAAAACTTTAAGTAAGACTTGAAAAATGAGAATATGAAAAGAAATAATTTTCCGCGCGACTCGCCTGTGCAAATGAGCTGAATGGAGCAGCTCATGCGAATGATTGAGTACGCCGATGAAACAATATTCAACTTTATATTGCCTACTTGATTGGTAATCTGGAAGGAATTTTATACAAACATCATTCAGGGGTACCAAAATATTTAGATAAGATTATGATAAAATATTTTTAGCATAAAATTGCTGAGTAATAATTTTAAAAGTAGATCAATTTCAGATGTTAACAATTATTTTGCTCTGTGACGCATCAAAATTATATTTTTATACATTTTTTGTACAAATACTTTTAAATAATTTTCTATACAAGAAAGTGAACTCGACGACGGCAGAGGATAGGTGCAATCTAAATTTATATTTAACAGCATGCGCATGACTCAAGTAGTTTAAATAGTTTATTTATAGTCGTTTCATTTTATAATAATATGACCGTTTACTAAGAAGGGACTTATAAATATTACATAAAAGTGGAGAGAAAATGTAAAAGTTGTACAGAAAGTATTTTAATATGCACCACAGACATAGATCAAGATAGATACCGCTTGTTTATGTACGTCGCGTGTCATTTCGCGTTCCCACTTCCCAAACGACGAGCAATGCTCGTCGTAAGCTCCGTTTAGACCAATCGAGCGAATGCTCAGTCTAGTAAAGCTCTTTTGATGTAAACTAACAACGAGCATTGTTTCGTTGTTCTAGTGTGTTCGCCATGGGATCCAACCTTTGATGACTATAAAAATAAATTAACTACTTATCGTTGACGAATGAGCAATAAGCATTCGCTCGTTTGGTCTAAACGGAGCTGTATGATTCTCATCTATAGAGCAAAAATTCTTATTCTTGATGTTCTTGTTGATTCGATTGATGTAAACGATCTAAAGTATGTTGTAAAGAATTATAGTTTACACTAAATGAATACGAAAGAATGTTCTTGTGCTGTTCTTGCTCTATGTTCTTTTGGTGTAAACCCACCTTTACGAAAGTCTGTTCTTTAGTTTGCTATCGGAATCGGACGTCAATCGGAATTTTAAAAATGCTTAAATGCCTTAAAGTGCTGTATTGGGCTGTAGAAATTCAAATAGAAACGTTGGCCTCGGTAATGGACACGTTTCTTATCATCGGTACGTCACAGTAGGAAGGAAAAAAGTTCGCTCGTTTTCATACAAATGAAGCGACATGCGGTATCTATCTTGATCTATGTCTGTGATATGCACCGATATCGATAACAGTTATTCAGGCTCTTGATCTCAGGTTTACATAGCAACCATTTATTAATCTGTGCTCAAGGTTTTTACATTGTGCCCGAAACTCTAAGGTGTTACTTTAATTATAACTGTTAAAATAATCTGTATTTTCATATAAAATTAATAGGCAAACGAGCAAACGAGTCGACTGATCGAAATCAACTACCGTCGCCAATTATGGACATTGCATCATCAGAGGAGCTGCAGTTGCATTGCCGGTCTAGCTGGGATAGGTTAGGTTAGTACTTCCCCAAAACTCTTCGAAGTTGATAAACATTGGTGACACATTACCTTTACCAAAATACTACAAAGACTGTGCTTCCTCAGAAAAGGCAGATATTGACTGATCTCGCGCAGTTGGTCGCTTGATCTTTGATAGATTAAAGCATGATAATGGTCAGTAAATCTCCAGACACCAACTGCAAGGTTGTAGGATTTGTAATTAGTGTTCCGTACCCAAAGGGTAAAAACGGGACCCTTTTACTGAGACTTCGATGTCTGTCCGTCTGTCTGTCTCCACTCTCCAGGCTGTAACTCAATAACCGCTTTAGATAGACTTCTGAAATTTTCATAGATTATGTATTTCTGCAATTTATACTAAAAAAAATAATTATTTAAGGGGTGCTCCCATACAACTAACGTAATTTTTTTGACTTTTTTGGCTCGTAATCAATAATGGCAACAGCTAGAGTCTATACACTTTTTTCCACAATATCTTTAATTTTATCTGTACTAGTCTATGCAATTTAATAAAATTAAAATGAATTAAATATTTGAGCGGGGCTCCCATACAAAAACACAATTTTTGCCTATTTTTCCTCTATAACTGTTCGGAACCCTTCTTGCGGGAGTCCGACTCGCACTTGGCAGATTTTTTTTGATTTGTAAATAGTACTTAATAATAATAATAATTATTGTTTTAATGACGAACACACACAAGACGCATGCGGCTTCAGGCGAACATTTTTCTACGTGTACCTATCCAGCCGCTGTGATTGATCAGCCGGCAATGGCATATGTACTATCTATTTTAGAAACATTTTAGAAATTGAATGTTCGGTACATGCCTATAAACTATAGAGTGTGGCGGTACCCACAATAATTCGCCTAACAATCCTACATCGCGCTATCGAAGTTTCGGAGAACGGCAAGATATTATATACAACGTCTGAAATGACGTCAGTGCGCTTCGGCCTGACCGAGCATGCTACCTCTCTCGGTCGGAAGATCTTCCTTTTCAGCCGCCACGAACAACGTTAAAAGAGTATAGAGCATAAACAGATATGACGACCTCCGTGGCTCAATGGTCAGAGTGTGTGGCAACTCAAGCCCGGGGTCACGGGTTCGAATCCCGCCAACGGAACAAAAAGTTTTTCAATGTTCCTGGGTCATGGATGTGTATTAAATAATATTATGTGTATGATATAATAAATATCTTAAATATAATATGTATAGTATGTATAGTAATATAAAAGTATTAAATATATTTCCGTTGTCTGGTACCTGTAACACAAGTCCTTCAGATACTTATCACGGGGCCAGACTGACGTGGTGTGAAGCATCCAAAGATTATTATTCCTATTATTATTACATATTTGTGATATTATTACGTTAGCTACTTAAAATTCCCGTATTATTTTAATATATTGTATGTAATTTTATATGGTAACATATTCAGAATATAAAATTAACAATAACAATAATCTACAGAAGCTTAAATAAAAAAATAATACTTATAACAATGATAATAATTAATTAAAATAAAATAAAAAAATACGAAAAACTAAAGATCTTAATCAAAAAGGCCACCCCGCAGCGTACCATGCTCAAACGTCCCCATCACACTGGCCGCGTTACCGCGCTGAATGGCTAGGGAGATGTGTTGGGCCAGGTACGCCCCAGAGCGGGGATCGTTACCCGACTCCCGCAACCGACGTCCGAGCTGGCGAACGAAAGCTTTCGCTTCGTTACACCAGGTACCTCCTGTTTCCACGGCAAAAGGAACGAAATGGTATTTCTGCTCCAGATCCGCATACTTAGTGTGTTTCTGCCTGGCTGCGTATTCGGCGGCAGACCCCGTGGTTCAAGCGGTGCCGGAAATGTGCGAAGCGGCGTATGTACTCACGCACGTGGCATCCCATAGGAGGCAACGTCCTTTTTCCCATGGTATCAAAGAGGCCGTCCGGGCGTTTGCCGTCGCTCCTACTCAAACCGGGGGGCTCGAGAACACACGGTACGTCTGCTGATACCAAAGCTCGACGAAGGATGTCATTGAGTGCATGGTGTCTGGCAAAACGACCTGCTGCCTTAACGCAGCTAAGCCCGTGGTAACCGAAGGCATCAGTCTCAGTACCACAGGGGCAGCAGTGAGGCTCGCACACCACGCAACCCAGGCTCAACGCCACTGCTACTCGAAGGGTGTTATCATCGAGAAGAGTGCCGAGGTGTGGTGATGGTAACGCCTGGAGCCAAGCGCCTGATTCCGGGCAGCTAGCTGCTTTGATCCTTCGATCGGGGATTTTTGGAAATGCTATTAATCATAATATAACTTATTATAAGTATTAGGTATTGTAATATTTTACTCGAGTGTAAAGTCAACGAATGTTACTCCTAGCGCCATCTCTACTTCCTCTAAAGCAAGATAAGCTACAAGTTTTGTCATGAAAGTGACATCTTGTATCGAATAGCAGTACTGTGGTTGCTTTTACGTAGCTCCATGGCTATTGACGTCTTTGGCTCCGCCCACTACAGTGTGGTATACAATTTTATCAGTGCACACATACACAATGTTTACGTGCGTGAGAGATTGTAACCGTAACCTCCTCGCAGTTTCTGTGCGCCTAGTAATTGTTCGTCAATCAGCCGACATTGACGGCCGCCGCGGCGACCTGCGACCGAAACTTCGGTGTTCGAGTACTCCGTGGTACAGTGTCGTTTTCCGTCAACGAGAAAATTACATTCTAAAAAACCATGACTTTATTTTTAAAGTATAATATTTTACATAGAGCCAGTACTGGCTGCCAATAAGACTGGCAGCCAGTATTGGCTTGACATATGCCGCGTGTGAACAGTTTGGCCTAGCTTGAAAAACTGTTCACACGCGGCATATACCAAGCCAATGCTGGCTGCCAGTCTTATTGGCAGCCAGTACTGGCTATGTATAAATTATACTTTAGGTTCCGTACCCAAAGGATAAAAACGGGACCCTATTACTGAGACTTCGATGTCTGTCCGTCTGTCTGTCTGTCTGTCTTGGAGGCTGTAACTCAATAACCGCTATAGCTAAACTTCTGAAATTTTCACGGATTAATAATATGAATTTCTGTTACCGCTATAACAACAAATACTAAAAACAAAATAAAATTAATTGTATAAGGGTGGCTCCCATACAAGTTACAACAAACGTAATTTTTAACCGACTTCCAAAAAACGAGGAGGTTATATGTTCGGCTGTGGATATTTTTTTTTTTTTTTTTTTATTTTTTTTTTTATTTTTGTATGTTCAACGATTACTCCGCCGTTTGTGAACCGATTTTCGAAATTTTTGTTTTGTTGTATTAGGTTTCACTCCAATTTGGTCCCATTTTCACAAAGGTGGTGACCTGATGATGGGATCCATGAGTAATCGAGGGAACTCCTCGAAATTTATATGGAAACATATGGTGATTTTGGTTTTATGTGAAGTGTACTAAGAATACGCTACCAAAAAGTCAAATATTGGGTCAAGGTATACCATGGTTTCGATGATGCTGAGAGAACTCCTGATTCCTTATAGATACACGTTTGGGAGTTTCGGCGTTGTTTTAAGAACAGAAAGCATAAACTACTATGCAATTCATATTCATCATCATAATCATCATCATCATCATCGTCATCATCATCATTACCACGTCGTGTTAAGGCCACGAATGTCTCATGGCACAGAATAGATAATAGTACAAGGCATAGGTATGGATATACTAATAATAATAATGATGTACTGTATAACAATTAACAACACCTGTTTGTTTTTAATACACGGCGGTCGGCGTCGGTCGCCGCCCAGCGCCGCCGCGCGAAGACAGAATATCGAATACTTTACTAACTACTTTATAATATACAGATCGAATACTTTACTACTTTATAAAATTTTAATAGACAAATAGAATTAAAATAAAGTTATTTTAAAAAGAGCATTTAAACAAAACAAAGTCATTAAGTGTCTTTTTAATTAGTTATACTTATTAATCGATAGATGGTGCACTAAGTACCTATCGATTTGAATTCTTGATAACAAGAACAGCTGTCAATAATTATGATAATATTAAATATTATGCTACGCTACATCCTATGCAAGTTTGTACAATTTTTTATCTGATAGATCCTTCGATCGTGGAAAAACGAGACACAATAGCCTTTCTATTGTTATCGCAATCGCCGGTGACCGCTTCGGGCTTGAAATATTAAAATTGTTAAATTACTTAGCACAATATGTTCACTTCACTGATAATATTATATTATTTTGTGAGTGTGAGTTGTGACTCTTAACAAATTGTAATAAGATACGTAAAATATACGCGAAGATTTATCTACTAGTGTAACTAAAAAGAGTGAAATTATTATTATTTTTAACAAAAAATTAAAACCGACTTCCAAGGTAAAAACAATAATAACATTAATGTGAACTAAAAAGTATTAAATAATTTTTACTATCTAATAGTGCCTTTTTCCGAATTCGGCTAAACCTCAACTATTTCTGTACTCAATCTTCATAATTTTGAAGTCGGTGCCAGTTCCAAAAATTTTGAATATACTGTCAGAGGACTGAAGATTCAGCTATCTGGTACCGACTTCAAAATAATGAAGATTGAGTACAGAAATAGTTGAGGTTTAGCCGAATTCGGAAAAAGGCACTATTAGATAGTAAAAATTATTTAATACTTTTTAGTTCACATTAATGTTATTATTGTTTTTACCTTGGAAGTCGGTTTTAATTTTTTGTTAAAAATAATTTTTTACCTTTTTGGCTCGTAATCAATAATGGCAAAAGCTAGACACTTGAAATTTTCACAATATTCCTAATTTATCTGTAGTATAATAAGTAACAATAAAATTTAAATGAAATAATTAATATTTTAGGCGTGCTCCCATACAAAAACACAATTTTCGCCTAATTATCTTCTATAACCGTACGGAAACCTTCTTGCGGGAGTCCGACCCGCACTTGCCCGATTTTTTAAATTTATCAATTATTACTATTAATTTGATGAAATTAATTGGCATGGAGACTCTTATCTTCAAGTCTCAGGAAGTATGTCAATATTAAGATTACGAAAAATGTAAGTACAATATGATTTCTATGGTGAGCGATATTCTAAAATATGCTCTAAGATAATATATATTTCATATTATCTTCACCGTCTGCGATGCGCTTTATACGTGTGAAAAATGTGCGAGTGCAATATTTTATTAGGTACTTTATCAGTTGAATTCAAAAATTATAAATAGTGTCTACATAGTTTACTTATTAATTTTATTTCTTCGCTCGGACTTTACATAAATGAAACTTAACGTGATATTATAATGCTACTTTTCGTACTTATTAGGTATAACTTATAAAGGTGCAGTGGTATAATAATAAAAATATCAACTTGATTCAGTCGCTTTAAAAATAATATTATAATCAGGGTTCCGTACCCAAAGGGTAAAAACGGGACCCTATTACTAAGACTTCGATGTCTGTCCATCTGTCCGTCTGTCTGTGTGTCTCCACTCTCCAGGCTGTAATTCAAGAACCGCTATAGCTAGACTTCTGAAATTTTCACAGATTGTGTATGTACTTATATCTGTTGCCGCTATAACAACAAATAAGTACATTACTAAAAACCAAAAAATCGGTTGTCTGTAAAGTCGGTTTACTGACGATAGTTGAACGTGCATACGTTGTCACGTTCAACTATCCTTAACCCTTTAACCCTCGCTTCCGAATCTCTATAAATAGAAACAAACTTTTTCGACTGTAACCTAAAGTTATTTCGATGTATATCTTTCAAATCGACCTATGCAAAGAACAAAGTTCTATTTGAATATATCACCAAAGTACTTTTATTGTATTTTTTACTGCTATCGGACCTCTACATTTTATAAAAAAAATAAAAATTTAAAAATGTTACGTAAAAACAATAGTTACTACAAGTGTCACCTCACTACCAACTTCGATTAGCAAGATATCGACAATTGCAGCACTTACGTCAGCGTCTTGTTGGCCCAGCGGGACAAGCTAGATATCACAGCGCCAAGTTCCAGCAGGCCTACTACGAAACCATTTTGAGACTCAAACAATCGGACGAGAATGCCGCGTCCTGCTCTAACAACGTCATTTCACTTTTGTTAGAGTAGGACGCAATATTCTCGTACGATTGTTTGAGTCTCAAAACCATTTCGTGGTACGGGCCCTGGATCGCGTCCACGCGGCGGCAATACAAACTTTTAGCTTTCTTTAAAAAACATATTGTAAATAGTACTATAGTATATAATATTGCAGCTGTCCACACAGACGCATCGCTCACTCAAGTAGGACTTAGGAGAGTGACGGATGTCGAACGCTGCCGAACGCAAAGGCCGATTGTGCTTCCTTGTCGCTCGTTCCGCGCTCTCGCTTGCATTTCAAGCCTTATATGGAACGCCTCTGAGGCGAGGTAACGACACATGAACTGTCATGTTTTTCGGGCGCGTACCCCATATCGAATTATAAGACGTTATCACGTCAAAAAAATATTTAAGGAGGGCTAGGAGGAATACCTACAACAATCGTGATTTTTTTCTCGATATCAATAACGATAATATAATTTATAGGAACTTGAAATATTCACGAATGATAAGTATGTTTAAAAAGATAAAACCGACATCAAAATTGTACGTAATTGAGAATTAAAATTGTCTTATCATAAAAACTACTAAACCCATTTTAATGAAACTTGTAGTGTTTCTCAAGTTGAACAATTATTACCTACCTAGTACAACAAAAAAAGAATTACTTAAATCGGACCTGTAGTTCCGGAGATATTATGCGAACACAAACATAAAAACATATTATATTATACAATACATACACTTGTTCAGACACTGAAATAGACTAACACAATTATAATTACAAAAATCTATAAAATCTTTATTTTGTAAAGGCAATAAAGTATGAACATTTAGTGGCCTTTGACTGGATTAAGTCTTTTGCAAAGTTTCTTATGTATATGGGCTTTTGAGTATGTTTTGTATAATTAGGCTTTTTAAATAAAACGATGAATGTTATATATCTTTATATTTTATAACAAATATATAGAATTGAATACTGAAACGTCAGTATGAACGAACGTTGTAATTTAAAAAATATATTATATTTACAAATTAAGTTTAAAATTACTACAATACTTTAAATAGTTACACACACTTATTTACAATAAAATACTATGAATTTTTATAATCTGTAACCAGTCCTCGAACAAAGGCAGTTTAATGAGTAGACCTAATTAATTTTTTTTTGTTACAAAATTATCCTATATTTACAGATTGACAAGAAAGTAATAACAATATTATTATGTTCAATAATAAATAGGGCGGACAGAAGTTTGATATTGATTATAAAATATTTAAGGCACTTTATGGACGGATCAAGGTAATTTATGATTCAATATAGCCACTTGCGCCAGTCTGAGTTAATGCTAAGTACATAATATATGTATTGTGTTATAATATTATTTTGCTATATATTATAATAGAATGACAGATATAACACAATATTATTTTATAACAGTTAACTTTAACTCAAACTGGTGCGATGACCTTAAAACTTATGATTAGCAATAATATCTGTTGCATATTAATAGGAGGTGGAGCTGGAGTCAGGTCTTAGCTGTTTCGTATGGACGTCGTCGTAGGCTATCGTGAAAACGCTTTTCTTTTCTGTGATTGGCAACCTTTTGATGTTGCCAGTTTGCTGAACCAATGTACTCATTGCGATCCCAGAGTCGTTATCTTCCAATTTCGTGGCATTCTTTTGACCGGTTTCTGCTGTATCACCACCGATGTTAATTTTCGATACGTGCACTTCTTGTGCAGGTTTTTTACCATCCCCATAATTTGCAGAGATGGATATGCTGTGCGTTAACGCACTTTCGGATATGTCTGGAACAATTTTCTTGCTTTTCGTATCCTCTTGATTAGCGTAAATCGGCTGCGGTTCTTGTGATTTTTGTCGCGGCATCGCTGTCACAGGCTGGTTACCGAAATACTTGGGAATATGCGTAGGTTGAATATGGCAAAGTGGGTTTTGATTTTCATATTGATGTTCATATCTGTGCTCTGAATGTTGCAACAATGGATGTGCATCAGGCAAGGGACCTTCTGGTATGGGTGTCACTCTTTCCTCTTTGAGAAGGCGCGGATGTATGAATTCACTTTCTTTTTCCTTGAAGTTTTTTTTTACTTCAGCGGATTGGTCTTTGCCTAGTATTTTACCGTAATAAACATTTTTATCTTTACCTTCTTTTTCTTGATCACTTTTTGATTTAGATGGTCGTTTCGGTTTCTCTGGAACATCTTTCTCTGAGGCTGTTCCTTTGGAGCTGCTAGTCGTTTTTTTACTGTACCATTGCATATATCGCGGCAAACTTTTTTGTGGTGGTTTTACCCCATCGGATATCTTCGAGGGCTCCTTTTCACTGCTCTTTATTAAACTAACATCTTTGTCACTTTTTAAATGAGTAGATGTTTGAAAAGGTGTAACATTGCTGTCTTCTGTAGTAAACTGTGCATTTGATTTATCTACATGCTGCTGATTGGAAAGATCATACACTTCCTTTATCTCTTGCTTCTTTTTACTCGAAGAACTACTTGTGCTTTCAATGTCTACACTATTACGGTGCTCTAGTGCCAGTGCTTTCTTTGAAAAATCTTCTACTAATGATCTTCGTTTTAATTTAGATTTGTTTTTATATTTAGTTTCTGATATATCTTCTAAGGAGTCTGAAATTTCAAGTAACACGTCTCTATCTAATTTAGATTTTTTACTGCTGTCATTGGGTTTTGTTTCGGTGGAATACAATGTTTCATTCTTTGATGTCGTAATTGTACTTTTGGTGATATTGCCATAGTTTTTAATATGTTCTTCTCTCTCATTTACTTTACTTATTCGTACACGACTTTCGCTTTCCAACGAAGGAGAAATATCGCTTTCTTCTAAAATCGGTGTCTTTATTTTTCTTTTTAACTCATATACTTGAACGTTATTTTTTGGATCTTTGTACTTACTTTTTTTTCTAGGTTTCTTCTTTTTAAGCCATGCAAGTTTTCTTGCTTGTTCTTCTGATATTGACTGAGAATCATCTTCACTATAAGAGTCATTATCGCTTCTGGATTTTCTCTTTACATCGTTTAATAATTGTGGTTCGGTTTGAGTGCCTATATGACATTCCGTCTGAGTAGCCATAACAGAATGTCCAGGTAGGCTTTGAGTTTCTAATTTGCTTTCAACTTGTGATGCAGTTTCTTGATTTTGTAAGATTCTTTCCCGTTCAATGAGTATTTGATGTAGTAATTCATTTTGTTTCCGTAACGAGGATTCAAGCAATTCTTGTTGAATAGAAGATTTATTTTGCATCTCTAATAATGCAGATTGTAGATATTCTGATTTTAAAGGTACGATTCCTGGCACATCAGGTAAATTAGTATAATCGTTAAGTTTGTTTTGAATGTTGGATCCTGTGTGAGAATGTGGTCCAATACTTTTTTCATCTTTATCATTTGATACATTGTCTAAATCTGTAACTTGCTCCTGCATTTTGTCCCTTATTTGTTTTGCCTCCTCGCCTTGTTCCCTAATAAATCTTTCCATTAGCATATCCTTTCCACTATCTATAACAACGTACTGAGTATGAGGAACAAGTGTCACTGGTCTTTGTTGATGTTTAGAGAGATTGACATACCGTTCTTCTTCATTATTACCTCTCGTAACTAATCTTAATATTTCAGTGTTACCTTCTTTGATAAATAAGTGATCCCGACTAAAGGATGATGCAGCCTGTTTTGTACCTTGATAGTCTCGTTGAAGTCTAGAATCACCTTTATCATACTTGATTTTGCTTGCTTCTGATTTAAGAATGACACCAACGTCAGATCCACGATCAATTTCATGCCTTCTTATTGAATCATCATCCTGCTCTTTGTGTTGATAATGAAGCGTGGCTATTCTATCATACCCGTTTTCTAAATCTTCAATGTATTCTTTATGTTTATTTGTAACTGCATCTTGAAGTTGCATTTCTTTAGTAAAAATAATGTTTGGGCCATCTCTGAAAAATATTAGTAGGTATGGATATGTATCAAATATAATGACTAGTAAATATTATTTGAAGTTTAGAAATTATAAATATTTAGAACCTAGGGAAAATAGCTCGCGTGGAAGTTAGCACTATACAACAATAATTACTATAGTATAAAACAACTCGTTAAAAAGTAAAAGAACCATAATTACCTCTGACGAAAGGATTGTCGTGTATCATCATATTTGTAGTCATTATCAGCAGCAGTTTGGATGAATTCATGTCGTAAATCACCAGGTGTTGAGGCTGGTTTACTGTGGTCCTTGGATCTGTAATTTCTTTTATTGAACTTCCATTGAGTTGGTTTCGTTCTCAAATCTGCTTGTTCAGCGCTCCAGGCTTCCCTCCTTTTCCACTCTGGCGACTGTCTTAATTTACTTTCTATATTTTGCATCGACTTGTTTTCCCTCCCAACTCCCTTGTCTCGTACCACTAAATGCACGTCGTCCTCTGTGGAGTTGACACGTATCACTCTTTTCCTAGAATTTATTAATGGATATCTATGTACCTAGCTGTATTGTTTAGTTGAATAATTTTGAATAGTGTATATTGTGCAAATTCTATTAAGTGGTAAAATATCGTGCATAATAATTATTACGAATAAAACAAAGGTAGTTTTATAAGACAAAGAAAACATATTTATTGTATACATTATTTATAATAATTTAGCTAATTTAATGAGTAAGCTAAAAACGTATTCAAAAATTAAAAAAAAAATTACCTGGGTGGCATGTACAACGGACATCCTTCACATATACAACAACAGATTAGTAGAAGAAGCACCAAAGCGATTAGAATCGCTAATAAAATCAGCAACCAGAATAGCAGTCTGCTTTCAGCTTTGTACAAGTTCTGAAAATAATAGAATTTTTAGTAGTTAAAAAAAATAAACCAATTAAATCATTTAAAAATTAAAAGAAACGGACTTGATAAAGTTGCTAAAAGGAAAGTAAAACAAATCAAAGTCTACGTTAAACCTAAATTGAACTTATATATTATGATATAAGAAGTAAGAAAAAACTTTACCGAGTTATTGTCCTCAAACGATGTTGATGTTTGATCCCGGTTACCAGATCCTGTTGTGTACACCATTTTATTTTTGGCTAATTGTTCTTGAAGCTTCGTGACATCTATAGCATTATTGCTAGCTGTGTGAACCAGGGCTATGACTTCACTTCTGAAATAGTTTGGAATAAATTTTATAAATTATTGATGTCTTTATCCGTGCGTGAGATATGTACATAAATAAAATATTTCATTGGAATAATGAAAAGTTATTTTTAGGGTTCCATACCCAAAGGGTAAAAACGGGACCCTACTACTGAGACTTCGATGTCTGTCCGTCTGTCTCCAGGCTGTAACTCAAGAACGGTAATAGCTAGAGAGTTGAAATTTTTACAGATTATGTATTTCTGTTGCCGCTATAACAACAAATACTAAAAACAAAATAAATTAAATATTTAAGGGAGCCCCCCTTAAATATTTAATTTATACTATACAACAAACGTGATTCTTCAAATATTTTTTGTTCGGTATTAATGATGACAACAAGTAGGCACTTAAAATTTACAAAAAAGCCTTAGTTATATGTGTACTTTAATAATTAATAATTATATTTAAATAAAATAAAAATGTAAGGTGGGCTCGCATACAAAAAACACAATTTTTGGCCTATTTTTGCTCTATAACGGTACGGAACCCTTCGTGCGCGAGTATGACTCGCACTTGGCTCATTATTATTAAATTTAGGCCGTGTTTAAACCAAACTGACTGTCAGCCGCCAAATGTGAGCAGGCTCACTGTGAGCCACGGTGTAAACGTGAAAATAAACGCATATATTTTAGCGTATTGTCGGTCGGGTCGAAAAAGCGAATACGTATGGAAATACAATAAACTTCATAACGTTCGCTCACATTCGGCGGTTGACAGTCAGTTTGGTTTAAACACGGCCTTAATCATGACACTAGTTCAATATAATAATTACAGTTAAACAATCTGAATACCTTTCTTGACTAGAGTCTTCGCCAATAATGTCTTTTCCATTATTTTCCCTTCCTTTGTAGGGCTTTATATCTACAATTGTCACTCTACCTCCAGAAAGTGTACTCAATACTTCTTCCAATTTCTTTCTATCTGGATTGGCACCCGGTACAATAAACGACATAGTTCGAGTCTTACTCTCCGGAGGATATACTTTTACTGTTGTTGTTGAGGATAATCTAGGAATTCCGAGATCGTAAGCCCGGACTGTTAACACAAATACTTCACTATCTTGTGCTTGACTTTCTCTTTTTCTTCTGTTTTGTTTTTTGGTCCTCTTTAACGACTCTAGCAAGTATAATTCCCCTGAAATAGTCGTAAAATTAGTAATCAAACAAGAGCTTAAATCAATTGGGTTTAGAGTAGATGATATCAGATAGCTAAATCTAATTAGGTAAGTATATAAAATGATTGTGTACCTGTTTCTTCATTGATTGCAAATTTTTCCGTATCTCCATGTATAATTTCATATCTTACAACATTATTTGGTGCTTCAGCGTCTTTGTCTATTGCTTTTACAAAAGCCGGTGAAGTGAAGTTATTCAAGTTCGGTGATAATACAAATTCATATACCGATCTTTCGAATTCAGGTGGGTTATCATTAACATCTAATAACTTAATTATTAATGGCACTGTTACCCTTAAACCTACCCCGTCATTATCTCTAGCCTCTACTAAGAAATGCAAATCTGGCATCGCCTCGCGATCGAAACCGTGATTATTGGTCGCAACCGTTATTACACCCGTAATTGGATCTAAATTTAAAGAAGTATTTAAATATCCTAATATGGCAGTATACTGGATTTTTCCAAAGTTCCCCGTATCTACATCGTCGGCAGCAACTTGCACCACTTTCGCCCCTGCTGTGATGTTTTCTGGCAGTTCAACATCATATGAAAGTGCCAAGAAAACTGGTGCGTTGTCGTTGACGTCGTTTAAATATACAGTAACGTTCACCGTTGCTGACAAATTGGTTGCTGGACCAAGTTCTTGAGCCAAAATCTGTAAGCACACAAATATTTCATATCTTAAAAATAGTTTCTTCAATATTATGTCCATGTGTACCATTATTCTTTATTCTTACCTGAAATACAACCGATTTTCTAGCTTCGAAATCCAGCATGGTATTATCCCTGACCTTGATAATGAACTGAGCGTGTCTTTCGGCAACGGTTGGAGTTATTTCGAAGGTTCCGTTGTTGCCCAACAAGGACAGAGAGAAGACGCCATTCTTCCCAGCATCGTTGTCATTCACTTGTGGAATGTACGGATCATTGAAAACAATAGCGGTCCCTTGAGGAGCATTCTCGTCCAAGTATGCTATATACCTGTAAACATAAAGTAAATATACATATTTACATATGTTTTTTAAATATTTACACATATATACATATATATTTCCTTAGTAGATATATGCTTTAAATTACAAAATCATTTTATAACTTACTTTTAAAAGCCTATAATACTAGTTTCTTGTTTTGGCAATGATAACTGAATGAAATTTTCAAATAATTTAAAATAATTTTCAAATAATTGCACGCCAAAGCATTACAATAGTCTTTTATTGATAGTTCTTTATCTATACATTCGCTTTTTTTCCCTCATGTCCCTTTGTTCCCTTTAATCTTTAAAACTACGCAACGGATTTTGATGATATACTTTCAGTGTTAGATAGCCCATTTATCGAGAAAGGCTATAGGCTATATTTTATCACACTAAGACTAATAGGAGCGAAGAAATAGAGGAAAATGTGAAAAAAAAAACGAAGAAAATTATTTGAAAGGGCTAACTTGAACGCGCTTATCTCAGAAACTGGTCCGATTTGAAAAATTCTTTGAGTGTTAGATAATCCATTTATTGAGGAAGACTATAGGCTATATTTTATCACGCTAAGACTAATAGGAGAATGTGGAAAAAACGGGGAAATTATTTGAAAGGGCTTATCTCGCGAACTACTCGATCAATTTTTATGTTATTTGGCACAGATAAGAAGTAGGCCACGTGAAGGATCCTAGGCTATCGATTTTAATATTTTTTTCAGTGGCTATATTATATTCTTTTATAGCCGTGCGACACCGGGCGGGTCGCTAGTACATAATAATATGCGCCAATACAAATTGAAATGTTAGTATCGAGTACTTACGATTCGTTTTCAAAGTAGGGCGGCGAGTTGTCTCGTTCTGGGAGGATGAACGCTAGTTGCACAGTGGAGGACATCGCTTCAGGCTCTTCCCTGGACAATCGCACTTCTTCTGCAACAACGGTCAGCAGTATCGGTGCTCCGGCATGAGAGATTGCTGCTATCTCTTCAATAGGTCTTTCCAACGTCACCTCCCCTGTAAAATATAAATGAACGTTTATTATCGTTTATGAATATATTATTATACTGCTTATATTATTTGTAACAATAAAATTAGGTTTTTCACTTTGAACCCTGAGACTCTTTTTAAATCTAAATCCTAGATCTAAAAATCTAGAACCCCTCTTTTTAAATTATGAGAACAAAGTATTGTTGTCTAATATTTACTCTTGGATAGATGCTTGGTTTAAGTATTTACTCTATGCTAATGTGAGAGTACCCTCAATATTATAATATTATTGAAATAAAATGAATTCTGATTTTTCAGGTAAAAACAAAACGCCATCTAGTTGTCAATTTGTGTGATATTTTAGACAGTACATCACATATTTTTATTCTTGTAAGCAAGTTGTCGTACAAAGATATTTTACTTTGTAAGTGTAATTATTGTAAGCCCAAGACGTGCGCATTGTTGTCGTCCGAATAGTACCGGTATAACATCACAGATGGCGCTTTGTGACTGGTACGTGTAAACTGTAACGTAAAATAATACAACATTATAATTATAATATAAGTCTCTTTTAAATATTAAAATTTTCATTATTATGTTAAGACGTAGGGACGTTATTTCAATGTCAAATAAAATTAATGTAAGTTCAAGAGTAAATAATAAGTTCCTATATTTAACAGCAGATGGCGTTAGCTGTATCATATTATGCTTTAAGTTAAAATATTAACTTTACGTTTCAACCGGACAAAATTAGATCTAAGATCAAAATAAATTAATCACTGGGATAATAGTTACTAATACTTATTCAATTAAATAATTTAAATACAATAGGTATTCATCATCTTATTAACGTCCTTCTCGACGAGGAAATATTATATCCTTGTTTTCAAGCAATTTTGTTTATTATGGAAAGGGTAAGAATGTTAACTTAAAAGCAATTGTATTGTTTACGCATAGTTCGCTTAACGAGATGAGACAAATAAAGGTCTCTTACGATTCTTGCGAACAAACTGACACCGTTATGGCGTAATGAGGTATTCTTTGTCTAATAATCCTGGACACTGGTATTCTCAATTCCGTTTACAGAAATAAGCTAGGTATGCGTTAATGGTTTTACAGAATAGAGGTATTCGCTACTGGCTAACATCTTAATATATTATGTTTAGGTACGAAACTCCCTTTAGATAATAAATAGTTCAATTATTATGGTCATATTGACCATGAGGTTGTTAAACTAACATGTATTCTGTGCAATGAGGCGTATTGAAAACACCAGTAGTATTATAGTAGTAGGTAGACTTTGAAAAAGTTTCAGAAACCGCCTAGCAAATGATACAAAGTTTATACATACTTATTACTTATCTATAAACTGATTAGTAGTTATCCACTAATATTATTATATTATGCGAAATCGTATCTCTCTGTTTGTCTGTCTATCTGTCTGTTACCTTTTCACGCTCAAACTGCTGAACTGATTTTTCTGAAATTTCGTATGGAGTTACTTTCATTCCTGGGAAAAGACATAGGATACATTTTCACCCGGAAAAATTTACGGTTCCAGGGCGATAAACAAATTTTGGGGCAACGGAGTACCGGGCGTCATCTCTTTTATTTTATAACTAAGTAAGTATAATTTTTGTATATCTACGAGTAACAACCTATCTCATTAAAGCGTAGAGCATTGGCGATGCCGCACAGAATACCAATAGCCTGTGGCTTTGCTAATCGTGACTAAATATTATTTGTTTAATTTATACATTCCACAGCTGTTCTATTATAATGAAAGGTTCAGCATTGTTACGACATTTTGAAAGTGGCTCCATAAATCGACCGAAACAATTATTAAGTACCTAACCTATTTTAATAATGCATAATTAATCGTAATATAATAATCGATATGAAATTAGCCTTAATTTAAAGACTCGTAAACAGGAGCATTGCAAAAAAGTGCTCCTAAGTATAATGTCTTCTTATCTTCTTATATATAAAGAAAAAAGACGGTTGGAGAGTAGTGTTTTGTGTCGAACTCGAACTCGAACTCGACTCGAACTCGAACTCGAACTCGACTCGAACTCGAACTCGAACTCGAACTCGATTCGAACTCGACTCGAACTCGACTCGAAATCGACTCGAACTCGACTCGAACTCGACTCGAACTCGACTCGAACTCGACTCGAACTCGACTCGAACTCGACTCGAACTCGACTCGAACTCGACTCGAACTCGACTCGAACTCGACTCGAACTCGACTCGAACTCGACTCGAACTCGACTCGAACTCGACTCGAACTCGACTCGAACTCGACTCGAACTCGACTCGAACTCGACTCGAACTCGACTCGAACTCGACTCGAACTCGACTCGAACTCGACTCGAACTCGACTCGAACTCGACTCGAACTCGACTCGAACTCGACTCGAACTCGACTCGAACTCGACTCGAACTCGACTCGAACTCGACTCGAACTCGACTCGAACTCGACTCGAACTCGACTCGAACTCGACTCGAACTCGACTCGAACTCGACTCGAACTCGACTCGAACTCGACTCGAACTCGACTCGAACTCGACTCGAACTCGACTCGAACTCGACTCGAACTCGACTCGAACTCGACTCGAACTCGACTCGAACTCGACTCGAACTCGACTCGAACTCGACTCGAACTCGACTCGAACTCGACTCGAACTCGACTCGAACTCGACTCGAACTCGACTCGAACTCGACTCGAACTCGACTCGAACTCGACTCGAACTCGGTTGTCTGTAAAGTCGGTTTACTGACGATAGTTGAACGTGACAACGTCATAGCTAGGGCCCGGATTTATATGTAAATACATATTTTTGTTTTCGTTATTTTCGGTCTAGAATGTGTTTTTTACACGAATTATCATTTTTAGACTGTGAAAAACCAAGTTTTATTTTCCACATTTTTCCATATTTTAGGGTTTTTCAAAGATAAGTCCATATTTTGCAAGAAAATGTCACAATCGTCCATATTTTTACAAAAATACGTTCCCGCCGCCATGCGGCTGCGTATTTCGTTCCTATCCCGCTTTATCGTCGTATTTATTGTTTCCAAAGTAGATTATTCCTTCAGGATTTAAGCCCCATAAGAGCACCGGTGATCGCGACAACAATAGAATACAATAGCATTTCCAAGAATCCGCGATCGAAGGATTAATAAAGAAATAGAAAATAAAGTTTCAGATGCTAAAGATCCTGTTGCTGACATGGCTAAACAAAAACTGAAGTATGTTTCGGTGTTCGGGTAAAATAAAGGATTTAAATATATAACACACAAAGAAAAACAAAATTCTGTGCCGATTATTAGGGTTCCGTACCCAAAGGGCAAAAACGGGACTCTATTACTAAGACTTCGATGTCTGTCTGTCCGTCTGTCTGTCACCAGGCTGTATCTCAAGAACGGCTATAGCTAGACTTATGAAATTCACAGAATGTGTATATCTATCACCGCTATAACAACAAATACTAAAAACAAAATAAAATTAATAATTAAGGGTGGCTCCCAAACAGCAAACGTAATTTTTTGCTATTTTTCGCTCGATATCAATAATTTTGAAACAAAAGGAACTTTAAATTTTTACAAAATCCTTAATTATATTTGTACTTATAATAAATAAATAAATAATTAAAATAAAATTTAATTTAAGGGTTACCTACACTAAAACAATATCTCCTCTCCATATTTTTCCATATTTCTGTTTTATAGTCCATATTTTTCCATATTTCCGATTTTTTAGTCCATATTTTAAGTACATATTTTGGATTTTTTAATACATATTTTTTCGGGCCCTAATCATAGCCTTAAATGGAACACCTCAGAGCGAGGCAACGCCGCATATTGCGTCTGCGAATTATAAGACATTGTCACGTCAAAATGGATTTTCAAATGTATTAGTCGCGTTAAAACTCGAAAACGGCTGTTAACGGATTGGACAGATTTTAGTCTTAAAATATTCGTAGAAGTCCAGGGAAGGTTTTAAAGTGACACGAAGTTCACCGGGACAGCTAGTCTTATATATAAAATTCTCGTGTCACAATGTTAGTCCACGAACTCCTCCGAAACGGGTTTACCAAATTTTATATGCATATTCAGTAGGCCTGAGAATCGGCTACTGGGTACTTTAAGTATATATTGATAAGTGCATTTGTTGAATAAATAATAGTAAATTATCACAACCTGAGACTGACGGCGCGGCGACCATTGTTTGTGCGACGGGATAGCGATCGACGTCGCCATGGCGACATAACTTATTTAGTCACTTCAATAAAATAATATGGGCGAAATACTTTATTATTATGGCAAAGCAACGTTTGCCAGGACAGCTAGTATAATATAAAAATGGATTTTCAAATGTCTTAGTCGCTCTATAACTCAAAACCCTAAAAACGGCTTAACGGATGGGGCTGATTTTAGTCTCAAAATATTCGTAGCAGACAGCAGTCCAGGGAAGGTTTTAAAGTGATACAAAGTTCACCGGGACAACTAGTATAATATACAATAAGAAAATGTAAATAATACTTCATCAAATTTTCAGCCTATTATTGTAAACAAACAAAAAATAATTCCCCTTTATAATTAGTATAGATTTTCTTCAGCGACCAACTAGTATTTTAACAACGGGCCGGCGCACCCATTTAAATACCTTTCACAACTCCGCCGTTGTTCTAGACCTGTTATCAAACACTTTCAGTTTAAAAGCTCATAACTTTATCTGGTTTAGGTAAACTCATAAAT
This sequence comes from Polyommatus icarus, assembly GCA_937595015.1. Taxonomy (NCBI): domain Eukaryota; kingdom Metazoa; phylum Arthropoda; class Insecta; order Lepidoptera; family Lycaenidae; genus Polyommatus; species Polyommatus icarus. The sequence continues at coordinate 11,769,344 of OW569324.1, forward strand.
GTTGTAACCCGAGTTAAATTTTGCAGCTAAACCTTTTTTGTTTTCATTGTGGCTGGCAGGAAATTAGTTCAGTTTAACCGTTTTAATTACCAAACTTGCACCTGGGTAACTACACAGTATAAGTGACCGACTTGATTCGTAATTAAATAAATGAGGGCATGCGAGGGCGGATTGTGGACACAAGTAGGTCAAATTTGGAGAATTCCAAATGAAAACACTTTCGATATTGTTTCTGTTTTTAATTTTTTTATGATGTTGGCTAATATCATGTTCGCCAACAGATTGGGCTAAAAATGTAACCGTAAATTTTTCCGCAATCATAATTATCTTTTGTCCTTTTTGGAGTCCGCTGTCGGCATACCAAGTGATAAAATCTTCATCGGTTTGAACGGTAATGTGTGACAGACATACACCTTCGCAATTACAATACTTGTATAATTTATAACCCAGATTTTCTGTAATATAACTAAGGTTTAATTAACTCTACACTCTACATAGAACACTTCTTTGGAGAAATAAAGAAGGTTATAGGGTTTCCTTTTCTTCTGACACAACTTGAGATTATGCAAAGGAAGTGCAATCAACTTTCTCCCGTGTTGATTACCTTGACATTAGTGTAATCGAAACAACATTTTATACTTCATTGAAAAAGGTAATGCGCACATCTGTTTCCGCTCATACTGGGTCAGCATTTAAGTACATATTTTTATTTAAATCGTTTCTTAATGTGCTTTTTGCTCAGAGTTTTACCTTCGGTTTTATATTTGCTAATTCGCTGTATAAATCATAATATTCAGGCGTAGAATTAAGATAAAAATAAACGTAACTTTAAGATTCATGAGTGCACATTTGAAATCGAAATGGGTTATGTTTTGAGAAGATATATGGCAGATTGCGATACACAGACGGACATTCAATGTAGATATCGATCACTGATGAAGACATTAAATATTCATTTCCATTGGTCAACAGTTGGTCATTAATATCGTCCTGAACCCATACAGTATTTAAATCAGTCCTTTCAATGTCCGCTGGGAGTTATGAAGCAGAGTTTAACTAAATATACCGTTGATACAGTTAACAGTGCTGGTTTTTGTTATTCTAACAGAAATTATAATGTTTTTTTTATCTATATCATGGAAATGAAATTGTTTACAAATTTTAATTTAGGTAATTGACAGGAATTTATACAAGGATTTAAGTATTTGACAGGAATATGGTAAATATAATGCCACACTGGCTTCAATATTATGCCATGACTGGCCATGATAATAATATTTTGCACCCAGGCTAATGTGAAATGTGAAAGTATCTGTCTGAAAGGATGTGACCTTGAACTTATGCTTGCACTGCAGAAAGATTTTTTCTTAATTCATCAAGCCCCAAGCAGCCACATCCGGCCGCGATAACAATGAAAAAGCTATTGTGTCTCGTTTTGCCACGACTGATGGGATTTGGTATAGAGATACTCAGAAAACAGGGTATGGACATAGGACAGTTTTTATTTGGAAAAACTTATTTCCTAGATTAAACAGTTTCAGTGCAACGTAGTTTCGTATAAAATATAGTTTCCAATAGGTCACACTATAAGGATACACTCGATATTTGCATTTAAATGTGATACAGTTTTAAAATAGGTCTCAACGGCCGTTTGCACGCGACGACTCGCACGAAGTCAGCTGTCAAGCAATCTATTCCAACATAGTACCGTAGGTTTGTTAGATCTGTATGAAACTTGTATGAAATAACATCAATATAGAACGTTTCATTTGAATTTATCCGGTATGTCGACCTGATCGATATAAATGCCATCGAGAATTCCGTACATCATGTTCGTAATGACATACATTTCGTACCCGCTTGAAATGCTCTTACATTGTTCAAATATACGTCTATTACAACATGGATGACTCGACTATCATGTAGAGTGTAGTAACAAGTCAAAATAATAGTTTATAATCTTCTAGTCTATAGAAGATAGATAAAGAGAAGAGTGTTAATAGATTCTATAAACACGACTCTACAAGTTAAAACTCTATTTATTTTAATGGGCAGGCTAGTTAAAGAAAATAATGATACGGTATTCACTACCAGAGTAAAGCACCCAGAAAAGGTTTTGTTACAGAATCCGCACTAGAAAATATAAATAACGAAGGCTTGGCCTTTAAATTTAATGCATTCAGAGCGGCCCAGCTATCTCGCAATGCGTGTTAGAAAATCTGATAGCAAACGAACAGAATTCAAATGGCAGCGCCAACTTTGTTCTGTACTAAGGGGGCAGCGAACATGCATATTACATGAAACTCGCTACTTATTCTATGTTAAACTGTGGATCCGAGTTATCGAAAGGTTACGCACGGCCGTGGTACCATTAATATTGTCAACAGAAAAATGCGAAAATAGGTTAAATTATTTTCAGAAACAATACCGCAGTACATTAATGAAACAAAAGCGAATTAGAACCGAACAATACCGCGGTCAGAACGAACGAAAAAAATAAAAGCATAATGAAAATTAAAATGGAAAAGTATGCAATCCACTTATATCTGACTTGCGATCGCTAATGGAGTTCTTTTATCCGATATTCAAAATCTCGAGCGACTGACGAGATGGGTCTGACAGCCGTGGATAAATCTGCACATCTGAGGACGTATGGGCGTGCACGCGATAAACTTTCATCATAATTTTCTTCTGAGGGACCATAAAATGTTTATAGTTATTGAATTCTACACGACGTAAAGGGAACTCGAACAATGCGATTTGATGTCGGCGAATTGACTATGAATAAATTGTAATGTATTTCGCTTTTTAACGGTATGTTCGTCGTTTTGTGCGGTTATATTATAACATCATAATACATAACAGAATCTTTACATCATAATATCATGGTATAATCCATACTAATATTTTAAATGGGACATTGTGTCTGTCTGTCTATGTGCTGTTTGGTATAGATATACTTTGAGTTCCACGAAAGGTCATGATACTCTTTATCCCTGAAAAATGTACGGTTTCCGTAAGATAAACGAGTTTTGGTGCGACGGATATGCTGGCGTTATCTTGTACATTAGAACTCACAGTAGCACCAGTTTATAGTTCTTGCAATCTAAGAGTGCGCGTCGCCTTTATTTGTAGTTGGAAATGTGAATAGACATTTTCGTTAGTGTGCGTACCCGACGGAGCAGTCAGTAGCGAGCGAGCCATGTACGCGTGCATAGATATTATGGTCACTCACACAACTAAGGGCGACGCGCACTCGTAGATTGCAAGAACTATAATAACATTCGTGTTTAGAGCTTATTTAATTTAATGAACTAATGATGTAACTGGACCGGGCATTACCTATATTATGCATGTCACGAACACATTATGTACTGGCATACTAAAATAGTATGTAGCTTGCATTTTATAAACAACTAGCTTTTTGTAAACAACATGAATTTCCACCAAGTAGTTACATTACTTTAAATATCATATTATACAACTAAATTTTCCCTCAGTATCGCTTGCGTGAAGTAGGATTTTTGTTACTTACCTTGCTACAAAAGTTTTGATTCCCTGTAGGGGTGATTTTTTTTGTGGAAGTCTACACCACAAGAGATATACGAGTATACGTGTGCGTACGACACGTAGGGACATTAATTAGTTAAATTTAATTAATTTAAAATTTTGACATATTAAGCCTCATGCATTATCTGTCAAAATCTTCATGAAATTGAAGGTTAATCATGATTTAATGTCTCTGAGTGCGGCATTTAGGGAGTGCGGCATATAAACTACGGGTACATTTAAAGAACGAATTATAAAATAACACAACGCTCACCTGTAGTTTCATTGATGTTGAAGAACGGCGTAAAGGGGTTCCCCTCGGAGACCAGTCCGTATCTGATCTGCCTCGGCGCTCCCTTGTCACCGTCCTCAGCCCGAACCCGTACCACCATGTCTCCAGGAACCACCTGGCGAGGCAGGTGGGTGATGGGGGGAGCTGATGTGAAGACCGGCGGCATGTCCTGGACGTCCTGGACCACTACCACCACTTCTAGCGCAGCGATGTTGCGAGTATCCTTGCCAAGCTCCACGTACGGGTCCTGGAGAGAAAGATGTAGAATTCCATCATCATCAGCCTTTGATTCTCACCATGATTTGTGACGCAGAATCATAGAATCGATCTTAAGGAAATTAATCTTGACTAGTTAGTTGGCTTAGTTTTTAAAATGCTTAATTTTATAAGACTTAGAGCCTGTTTCACTACTTTCTGATAAAGTGCCGAATAGGCTATCCACACCTTTTTGACAGATTCTCCATACTTGATCTATCTGAACCTTGACCAATTAACTTAATTAGTGGATACCGTATTCGTCACTTATCAGGAAGTGGTGAAACAGGCCCTTAGTGTCTAAAATCATTTTCAAGTAGAATAATGTTATGGAAATCCAAAAGAGGTAAAAATCTGCTCTGCATTCCTTACATAAGTGTATTTTATTAAAATGACTGTTTGCTTCTGTTAACCATTAATTAGATAATAATATTTTACTTTGTCATTGCTTGGTGGTTGGTATGTTCACCTTTTGACTCTTGACTCTCGGGTGCATAAACAATAATTGCCATTATATCAGGTATTTTTATATCCATTATCTACGAGACTACGCTTTTATACGTACAATAAAACGAAAATATCTCCATAAAAAACAAACGACGTTATAAAATTGCGACACGCACTGTCTATTGACGTTTTATAAGCAATCTATTAGAAACCCACAACTATTGTTTTCTAATAGTCTGAAATTCGGCGCGATATCTCGCATTACTCGAACCGTTACTGGCCCTAATAAGCGACCACTTTATCTGTGAGATAAAATCTCATCGTCATCAGTTCATTGTTAAATCTTTCGGACATTAGCTGTAAATAATTTCTTACAAAGGCACAGTTTTCTAGCGGAAATTAAGACATTAGAAATCTACTTACGACTGCCAGAAGAGTCAGGTGGTACATCGATTGCGCTTCGAAGTCCAAAGGTCCAACGAGGAATATAGTTCCCTCGGTGTTTTCGGTCGACACCCGCCTTTGCCGTATTGCAAATAGAGGAGAACCCTGCGACACAAAATGTTATTTGTTAAAATTACGTCTTCATTTACCTTATTAGTAGAGTTATTGTGTTACTAGACGACGCCCGCAACTCCGTTGCGCTAAAATTGTTTATCGCGCGGAAACCATACATTTTTCCGGGATAAAAAGTATCCTGTGTACTTTCCCGGGACTCAAAGTATCTCCATATCAAATTTCAGCTAAATCAGTCCAGCGGTTTGGGCGGGAAGAGGTAACAGACAGACAGACACACTTTCGCATTTATAATATTAGTATGGATATGGATTAAACAAAATCCGATATTTTTCCCTTTTATGTTACAAAAACACAATCCACTTGCTGCTTTCTGAGCATAATATAAAGCAACGACTGTAAAGTTAAAAAAAATCATAATTGGTCGATGAATACAGGCTTTGAAATAATTAATTGCACTCGACGAACATGATAAATGCAATTTGCGACGCGTCAACGAAATGGAACAGTAACTCAATCACATCGGAATGAGCGTCAAATGTTGCATGCGGTCCGCGTGCTCCTGTTTAAAATTCCAATGAATAATTTATCTCACCCATAGCTCCAATTCCAGTGGTTTGGGAGACAAAGGATTCTTTCTCGCTATCACTATCTCCAGATCTGTGCCGCGCTTCGCATCCTGTAAATATAAATGAAGCCCTGTTACTGCGTCGAACATAAGTAACTAATTCTTTTTATAATGAGTGGGGAGGTATTTTTGACGAGATCCATATCATTGATAATATTTATTTATTTTATTTACTATTTATTGCACATACAAATGTTTTACACGAAATATACACAGAAGAAAGACGACACAACAGGTACTGCTTATCTCTAACAGAAATTTCTTCCAGCAGTCCTACGGAGAGAAATGTGATGGGAAATATCAGATAAGGCGTGCACAGATAAATAATAATTCGCCCATGACTATTAACAATGTCGGATGTAAAAAACAGCAACTTTACAGGAGAGCGATTCAAAGTCTAAATTGTGAATAACTTTTTACTTATTTCAAGTAGAATCATGAAATTTCAGGGTTCTGCTCTATAAGCTATTTACGTTTAGTATATTATTAGGAGTATCCCGTATTTTATGAAAAAAGAATAAGTGCCATCTATTAGTTCAGTGTCTAGCATTAGGTCTCCTCCCTTAGTTCAGAAAATCAAATGTAAATTAGCTGTAAATTAACTTAACACATTGAAATTAAAAATTATTGCCATCACTATTTTGTTAACTTTTTGATACCATAACTTAAATTAACTTAACAAAATTAATACTTTTTTTTTTATCAATGATTATGAGGATAAGTTTGTTTCGTGTTTGGAAAAGTCTTTATATTATTGTTTGTATTGAATAGGTTCAATAACTACTGAACTAATTTTAAAAATTATTTTACCCTTGGTAAGCTACATTGTTTGCAAATAACATAGATAGTGTATTATTCAGAAAAATATTAGGAATCATACCGAAAATCGCAAAAATATAACCCAAAGTGGTAAAAATTTGCAATAAATTACATTATTTAGCTTGCGCTGCGAAAAGTACAACTGATTCATATAAATAATATTAAAATACTTATAGTATTCATCATTATCTACAAAAAAATCCAGGACAGCATATATGTATCTTTTATGGTTAACGAATAATTACCATTTCCTTTCCACATTAAAAAATTTACTTCAAATCATCTCCTACTAGCGTGGCTTGTTTTGCATATTAACAATTGATCCTTACTTTAAATAAATATCAAATAAGCATTGTGATTCTGTAAAGATTAGAATTGTCTTTTAAATTATTACCATGGGGCAAATATTTTAGTAGTTAGGGCAGTTTAATTAAAGCTCAAAACAAAGCGCTGACGCGGCAATGGCGGCGGCTACCATGAATTTGTAATGCAAAATATTATATTTTCCAAGTCGAACAACTTGCTATAGATCTTATCGACATCTACCAAATACGCTGAAGAGATTAATTTGCCCAAATATGTGGGAAATACAGAAAATTCTGACGACGGACTGACTGTTCTGCAGGTCTATTAATTTGTCAACGAAACGAAGTTTGCGGAATCAGGTACCTAGTTCTTAAAAAAATTTTTAGGGCACTTACGTACTACCACAGCCTTGGTTTTCATGAAAAACTTAGATTAATATTTATTTGATTAATTAATCAAAAGCAGTCTTCTTCATCCGAGATTCTCTATTTATTCTATGGTATTTTTTGAGAATAATTTCACTTTTACACAATCTGAGTAAATCTATATGTTTGTTAAGACAAATTACAAGCTCTGCATTTACAATGTCTACAAGATCAACAAGGATAATCAAACCAGCTACTCAACGAATTTGAAGGAAAAAAATGCTCCTGGAATTCTTGTGACTGAAGTTAAACCTAGTGTGAAAAAAGGTCCTTTTAATAACTTGTTTACGATTTTTAATGTTTTATGTTTTATTGCTATTATGTATTTAAAAAATGCCGAGAAAATCAGCTATTAGATACAAGATCGTCAAAACACGATTATTTAACTAAAAAATTATATTCATTCATTGTGTATGTGTGCCAACAAAAACTTAATTTTCGTACAAAAATGACTTATTTTGAAGCCTTCTGAAAATTGTTTAAAGTCGGTAAGCACCGACAGATATGAAACAAACTCCAAATGGCATTAAACCAATTAGAAAAATAAGTGAAATGATTATGATGTAATACTACAGACATTTTTCCAATTTATAAATCCCCACAAGAATGTCGGAAGTGGTACTACCGACAATTTAACCATTTATAAAACCGATTAATAATGTCGTATGCGGTACAACCGACATTTAACACATTTGAAAAACTGGTTAAGAACGTTGGATGTGGCACATCCGACAATTTTAAATGACCTACGATAAAATGTTAATGAAGATAAATGTTTTTCTTATAATCAAATCTAAAGCAATAAAACATAAGCTGTACTGTTCAAAATCTTTAAAGAATATAATAAAGAATAGTAAATATCATTAGCACTAGCATTAGCTTCGATCATAATATTTCCATCAGCATTTTTTTCCTTTTTACTATATTTTTATTAATTTCGTTGAGCACCTAGTTTGATTAGCCGTGCTGATCTTGTAGACATTAAAAATGACGTCGAAAATTAAAAAACATATAACTAAGGTTGCAAAAAAATAAGTGACAGCGCGAGGTCCATTTCCTCCGTTAACATAGTCGGGAGTGGCACATCGAGCGCTCTCACATGCCCCCGCGTCCCGTTAACAACGTAGGTAGTGACTATCCGACATTGTTAGCGGACTATCTTAGTAATATACGACATTTTTAATGTAGCTATTTCAGAAACTATGCATAATATAGATTTTATCTTTTCAGCTAATGATAGCCTTGGTTATAAGGACATGTTTAATGGAATAAAATAAAAATGTCGATTTTGCACATCCGACATTGTTAATAGTCATGGGCGAATTATAGAAACCAACATAATAATATACAACTAACATTATAATAATATATTTATTATATAATTACATATATATTATATCATAATTACATTTTGATATAATATATATTATAAAATATACTATTTAATAAATTAACAAATACATACTATATGTATATTTAATACGAGTTTTAGGATTCTTTGTTGAGGTAGTGCTCTTTCAGTCGCTTTTTAAAGACAGCGAAGGAAGGGCTGTCACGAATGGTGAATATTGATTCAGATTCAATTAAGATCGATGATCAAAAAGGTGCTTAAAAGTTAGGGAACTGTTTATTGAAATAGGTTTGTGGTAAACATCAATATTGTGTGGCTTTCAGTATTGATGGTGATTGGTTACCTACGAAAATAATGAAAATGGTTTTGTTTTAAACAACAAATAAAATTTTCACTTTCGCACAACCGCGTTCCATTTATAGTAAAATACAGTTACAAATAGTTTCGTGGCTGAAATTGAATAAAGGCCCAGTTTCGCCGGTGCAGGCCACGATATCATCATCCATCATTCTTCATCACGGCCGCGCCACGTGCTAAGTGTACTTTTATTTTTTGCTAAGCTCACTGTGCTCCAAAATATAAGATAGTTTCATATGCTAACGATGCTTATGTACGGTCTACATTGTAACGTCAACATAATAATCTGATATTGATACAATAGAAATGAGGTATTGATCAATTATGAAGGTCAGAAGTTCAGTAGTCGTGGCGTAGAGATTCTAGTCGGTTAGCAGTTCAGTCGTTAGCAGAAGTTCAAGGGGCAGGGTTCTTAGCTATGATTTATTTTGTCCCAGAACGCCTCCGTAGTCCAGTGATTTAGGGCTTGGCTGGTTGTTGAAACAAAGTTTGTGTTTGAAAACCTGTATTTTATACATAGAGTTGACTACGTAGTTTGTATCCTCTTTGAAGTTGACCTGATTGTGTTACAATAAAGATGTGTCCGTCATCCAACGGATGACTTTTACCGTCCTAACCCAACGGGGTTAGGACGGTAAAAGATAATGAAACTGGCCATCGTCCCCACCGGTAAGACTAATCAGTCTTTGTATTACCTCAGGCACTATGATGATGCCGGGCTGGTGCGGGAAGTTGGCGTCGCGCGGCTTGGTCGCGTTGGTGCCAGTGACGCAGTCAGACAGTTCCGCGGGCGTTGCGTCCGGACAGCTGGAGGGTAGGTAGGTAGTGGCTCACCTCAGGAACTATGATGATGCCGGGCTGGTGCGGGAAGATGGTGTCGCGCGGCGTGGTCGCGTTGGTGCCGGTGATGGAGCAGGCGATGCGCGCGCTGCGGCCGCGGGTGTTGCGCGCGGACAGCCGGAAGTCCAGGTAGTGGCTCACCTCAGGCACTATGATGATGCCGGGCTGGTGCGGGAAGATGGTGTCACGCGGCGTGGTCGCGTTGGTGCCGGTGACGGAGCAGGCGATGCGCGCGCTGCGGCCGCGGGTGTTGCGCGCGGACAGCCGGAAGTCCACGTAGCGGCCCGGCTCCAGTCGCCGCAGCAGGATCACGTTGGCCTGGCACACGGAGTTGTACCGCGTGCACGGGAGAGTCTCCACCCCGATGTCTAGACGACCCATTTGACCTGGAACATAGTTTATTGGTCAGTGCGCTTTGCTTTGCAACGGCTTTCTAAAAAGGTTTCCGAAATTGGCTCTACTTATCTAATAAAAGGTTTTAAGCAAATCGTTTGTTAATTTTGTATTAGCTTCTGCTCAATTAACGTTTCAATTAACACTTCCATCGTGGGTATCGTAGACGCAAAGTTTAATGCTTCGAATTTTTGTGTGTAAATGACCGGCATAACAGGATTTAAATGCGCATAAAACAAATTTTTTGAAGTCAGTTAGTTTTTGAAGGAAAAGACAGATTATTTCCTTCAAAATCTCAAGCTTTTTTCCTTATCTCCCACTCACCAATCAGCTCGAAGTGCAGCGGATAGTCGAAGTCGGGATCGGAGGCGCGCACCCTGTATATGACGGAGCCGACGGCGGCGTCCGCGGGCACCAGCACCAGGCGCATCAGCGTGGCCGGGTCGAACACCGGCTCGCCCGCCACCGCCACCGCCGCGAGCGCTAACACCGCCAACACCCGCCACGTCATCCTGGGGACAAAGGGCATGTGGTAAGAATATTTCGGTACGGTAATACTTTACAAAGGGTACCCAAGGTTTTTACAAAGGTTAGAATTAGTTTATAAAGAAGAAAGTCCTCTGTTCTCTGAGAACGTATGAATCCTTGCAAAAACTTTAAAATTCAGTAGTTCTAGACACGCTGGCAGTGTGTTGAGTAAAGTTTGAGCTTATAGAACTGGGTGGCCGTAAGATATGACGCGACGGGGTGTAAGTATAGTTAGAATAATATTATAAAACTATTATTTTTTTTCATTCACGGAACCGTACATTTTTCCACAAAATAGCCTATGTCCACGTGGTCTATTCTTCATGTTTGCCAAATAACATAAAAATTGCTCCTGTAGTTCTTAAGATAATAAGCAATTTTTCAAATCGGCCCAATCCGTTTGTAATTTCCTCCGTTCTTTCCACATTTTCCTGTCTTTATTCGCTGCTATTAGTCTTAGTGTGGTAAAATATAGCCTATATGACCTTCTTCGATAAATGGGCTATCTAACACTGAATTTTTGAGAATTTTTCAAATCGGATCAGTAGTTCCTGAGATAAGCGCGTTCAAATAAGCCCTTTCAAATAATTTTCCCCCGTTTTTTCCACATTTTCCTTATTTCTTCGCTCCTATTAGTGTTAGCGTTATAAACTATAGCCTATAGCCTTCCTCAACAAATGGGCTATCTAAAACTGTAAGAATTTTTCAAATCGGACCAGTAGTCCCTGAGATTAGCCCGTTCAACAAACAAACAAACTAACTAACAAACTCTTCCGCTTTATAATATTAAGTATTGATATAGATGGTATTTGATCAAAGTGAGAATAAAAAAAACTTTAAATGAGTACAAATATAATTAATCATATACTTTACTTAAAGGTTTATATAATATTGTCAATTATTTTGACAGCTTCTAAGTTACCTTATTTGGTGTTTTTGACGACACAATCTGTCGATAAAGACACCAAATAAGAAAGATCGATCATCAATCTCTTAAAGGAGTTACTTTAATATTTCATGGATGACTAAAATATCTAATGACGTGATTGGCATACTAATAACAGTTTAATTGCACAAGTTATTAACTGAAGTAGCAGCTGGTCTGCAAAATACGTTCGCAGTTCGCACGATTTATAAATGGAAATTGATTTTAGCTGGTCAGTAATTAAATGTCATTACGTTCAAATCATCATGTCGATTGTAAAATCACCATGAGTAATAGTTGCAAAGTTTAACGTTTGTATTACTCGAATCGTTGAATCCTATCGATTGGAAACAAGCACCCAATCCTAGTATTTACATTATGCAACATTGTAGATTCAGTTTCATTCTTTGTTCGATCCAGTCCCATATTTTAAATCAAACTGGGCACCGTATAGTTGTTTTGATATTTCATGAGGTGACCATTTTGCAGTTTGGTAGTAAAGTAATGAATTTTTATGTATTTAAGTTTTATTACAATGTGTTTAGTCACTTAAATCATCCATAGAAGCCCCGCCTCACTGGGGCTTAAAGGCTGATGACATTACGGATGCAACAAGGAATAAACCGCATTATAATGTTGCACTAAAATTGCAAAATATTAGTTATGTTTTGTAAACATACGGATTCTGTCCCAGCACTTTTCTTATTTTCAACGTTTCAACTGCTTTCCACCGGCTGTATTCACGGGCGAACTGAGGTGACAGAATATGTCAACTGAAGTTATTTGAAACTATCCGAATATTCCATAAAGGTAATATACCTATCGGAATAGAGAAACAATCCCGAGCTGTCAAGCTTAACCAAAATTTGATTTACATCTGTGTATACAATTATGTTTACGTGTGCGTGTCAGTGATGTACAAACATCTTGTAATTCGACAAAATATCGATCATGGAATAATAATTGTAAGATTGTAAACATAATGCCGGCTGTACATTCTCGCCGAGACACAGCGAGGCGGCCCGAGTGCGAGAGTGTAAATGGGTGCGCTCGCCTCGTCTCGCCTGTCTCGGACCCTCTCGGTCCGTTGTCGGTATTTTGCGCCCGAGACAAAGGGTCTCTCGAGGAAAACGAGTACACTCTCGCGTCTTTCACTACTAGTCCCGCCGTTGTTGGACAGTGTAGAACAGAAAAATAACAATAATAAACGTCATTATTAGTCATAATATATGAGAAATAAAATTAAATATGATTATAAATCTTTGGATTACAATGATATCTTTCGATGCATGGTGAATGGTGAATGGTCCTTTTCCTCCATCTTCTCTGAGTTCTTATCTGCGATTGAACTAAGCAATAATGAACATGATCGCACTCGGGCAAGGGGCTCTCGCACGAGACTTGCCCGAGAGCTCTCGGCGAGAGTGTACAGCGGGCATTATAAAATGGGATAAAATAAAACTGCATGTATATAATATAATAAAATTGTAATTTTGAAGTAAAATGTGACTTTTCTTCAAAATGCTTGCTGCATAATTAAGTACTCGTATGCATGATTTTTTCTTCGGAGTCCAGTTTGGACGGTTAATTATTTTAAGTCATGAATTTCTGGTATCCAGGTCAGCAGGAAATCTGAAAAATTGGCCAAGTGTAAGTCGGACTCGCGCATGAAGGGTGACCGGTTTCAACCGGGCATTTTCTAAAACCCGGTACGATACGACACGACATGTCATGACACGATTCGACACGACAGGTTACGTCACGTGACATCAGTACCTACACGATACGACACGACTTCACTAGACCCTATTAATTTTCAATTCACTCTCAATGAGCCTACTGAGCCCTTTTATTTGATGCCCATCTTGCAGAAGTGCTTTCAACTATTTCCCTATCTTGGATGAGCAGCCGTATTGGATGTAGAATGACATTACATCTGTGGAAATTTCAGAAGTCTATTACTTTCAGATGGACAGACGGACAGGCAACGAAGTCTTAGTAGTAAAGCGGGCTGCGGGACCTCACTACTAGGACTTAATTTTTACCCTTTGGGTGCGGAACCTTAAAAATGATAAATTATGCATGATAGTATATAAACTAATTATTATAAACTACGGATGAGTATGTTATCATTTCAACATTCCTAGATAATTAGTATACTTAACTAAAAATATTTTCATATCGACACAACTTATCGATAACTTGATGCAGCCCTAGTGTAAAATAGATGAAAATTGTTTACACAAAATATCTTTAAATTGTGCACCATGGCTAGTCAAGTTATGTTTTCCATATAATTAAACATATACAGAAGCGAACACGGACGTAAAAATACCAATAACTCGTAGGGAATTGGCAAAAATAAACTTAAAACTAAGTCCTGTCGATGTAGAATAATTCACCTGTGAAATGAATATTTGTCCGGGTTTTTTCGATGTGTGGATCCAGAATCATTCCACAAACACTTAACCATGTTTCTAGAGCAGTATTTCTTAAAATTATTCATTATTTAACTTAAAATCACAATTTTTCTGAGAGCCCAAATTGACAACTATCGGCCCAGGGGCAGACAGACTGTCAAACAGATGAAAAAAAAGCTATGCAACCTCAAATCACGCTTCTCTTTCTACCACGCAGTGTTACTGATAGTGACATCTCGCTTGCTCAGGCCTTTGTTTCTCTATTCCGATAGGTATATTAACTTTATGGAATATTCATAAATTATTATTTGCGTTCCAATATGCGCATATTTTCTTGTTCAACGTTATGAGTTATAACATTGTTATGCCTGTTATATTATATTAGAAATAAACTTATTACAGTAATACTTCAATTAGCTACAAAATAAAGCGGGTCGGGTGTAATCAATTGTGAATTACTCATATCAGGAATACCGCAGAAGGCAAGTTGCAAAAGAGAAAATTGTGTTATGAAATCGCTACGTAGTGGGCTCTGTTCACTAGGAAGCCACCACTTTATAGCTTTACAGGTAATAACTTGACTTGAATTCAATTTTGTGCTGGCTCCAGCATTATGACCGCTAATGTTTGCCTCGTGTAAAAATTGATACTTACGTTGATCAGCTAACGTCGGATCTAATTTGTATTAATAAGGGAGAAGACCTAATGGCAGACACTATAAGGAAACATGCAACATTTGAATGTTATAAAATATATATTTATGAAAATAAAGGATTGATAACTTCTTCCATGTCTTCAGTAACTCTTACAAAATAAAACTATTATAATTGTTCTCTGACAAATCAATAAAAAAATGTATTATTGGTCTTTTTGTAAACTTAGTCATAAGCACTAATAGATGACATCACAAAAAACGAACATCACTAATAGTAGACACCAATATGAACTAATAGTTGACATAGTACAATACATTACATTTTACATATTTTTTTCTATTAAATTAGGTATTTATTTGCCATTTTTCAAAAGATTTCATTTACTTCAACATAGTCACTACATGCATCAGAAATATTATCCACGTTGTCTACAGATTCTATTCATTCTTCTTCCATGCTGAAACTATCTTTCCTTTTATTTTTATTTTTCATATTTTTGAAGTAAAAACTTCTTTGGCGGCGTTGAGCACTTTTGTGGGATGGGTAAAAACTGTGAAACTCGCGTCAGATTCTCATGCTGATCGAAAAACCTTGGAAAAACCGTAAGACGGTTGGAGAGTAGTGTTTTGTGTCGAAGTCGAACTCGAATTGATTGTAAGGGTTTCGTTTAAGTAATTAAAAAAAAACCGGCCAAGTGCGTGTCGGGCCACGCGCAGTATAGGGTTCCGTAGTACCGCTAGTTTTTGACAATTTTTATATGCTCAATGAACGTATATTATATATAGCGTGTTTTATAACATCATCTCAGTTACTTTCAAAAGAATTTAAACGAAAAGTCCCATTTATACTTCGCCGAATACATTTTTTTTAGTTGATCGACTATTACTCAATTACTTATGAAGTCTTCTTAGGCGTGATAGTTTTCCTTTTAAATTCAGCATATTTCCTACTCCCGTGAATTTTTTCACATTTCCAGAACCCACCGTTTAGCTGGTAGAAGGGGGGGACACTGGACTCTCACGA
Source organism: Polyommatus icarus (assembly GCA_937595015.1). NCBI lineage: Eukaryota > Metazoa > Arthropoda > Insecta > Lepidoptera > Lycaenidae > Polyommatus > Polyommatus icarus. The sequence goes on from OW569324.1 coordinate 11,785,074, forward strand.
TTTTTTCCACTTTAAAACTTAATATTTCACAAACGGATCCCTAAATCGGAAAATGATCTATAAATACTCGCAATATTTTTAAAAAACCTATTCAACGACACCCCATACAATGGAGTGGGCGCGAAAAAAAATTTTCATCCCTGCTTGATGTGTAGGGGAGGTACCATAAAAAATATTTTGTTGCCATCATTTATATGTGTATTCATACCAAATGACAGCTTTGTAGGTCTCTGAGTAAAACCACGGACAGACAGACAGACAGACTGACAGACGGACAGACGGACGGACAGACCGAAACTATAAGGGTTCCTTATTGACTACGGAACCCTAAAAACGATTTTTTCAAAATCGTTTTTCATAATAAATGGGTTAAAAATTTAATCGATTGTCGAGGGTTTTGATTAATTAAAAAAAAACGATTTTTTAATAATCGATTTTCACAAAAAATGAGTTAAAAATTTAATCGATTGTAAGGGTTCCGATTAATTAAAAATATCGACTTTTTAAATTTCGATTTTCATTAAAAATGGTTTAAAATTTAATCGATTGTAAGGATTTCGACTAATTAAAAAAAAACGATTTTTTAAAAATCGATCTTTTGAAAATCGATTTTATGAAAATCGATTTTTTAAAAATCGAAATCGAAAATCGATTTTTTAAAAATCGAAATCGAAAATCGATTTTTTAAAAATCGATTTTCATAGATTTTATGAAAATCGATTTTTTAAAAATCGATTTTCATAAAAAATGGGTTAAAATTTTAATCGATCGTAAGGGTTTCGATTTATTAAAAAAATCGATTTTTTATTAATCGATTTTCATAAAAAATGGGTTAAAAAATGCACAACGTTAATAATTAAGTTTTCACTTCTGCCGGCACTCCCGGAGTGCAACCCGTCTTTTTTCCTAGCAAATTTATTTTCAGTCTTTAGTCTCCATGCTTCTTTTGCCTCTTCTTTTTTCTTCTTTCTTTTCTCAGCTCTCCTTTTTCTTTTTTTTACTGCTAAAAACTAAAGCAATCTATTTTTAGATCAGTACATGGTCTAATATTAGACACGTCCATTTTTAGGTGCAGTAGTTCTTAGTTCTTAGATTGTTAACAGAATTATATTTTCAGAGAATAGTGATGATTTTTGCAGTAGAAGTACAAAATAATTTGAGTATGTATTGCAAAACTCAAAGATGAGATCCATGTCATCTATTAGGTTTTTTTACATTTTCAAGAACTAATAGTAGACACCCTTTATATTGTTAGGGAAAATGGATAAAAAATCTTAAATAAACATTAATTAGTGTATACAACATGACCATTAATCCAATGAAATCAATAGAAATTACAAAAAATCAAATAAATGTATTCAAAACTTACGTGCAAAATTTCGCCTTCCTTAACCTATTTGCTAAGAAATTGCCGAGCGTGTGTTGACGCGGTCATATTATTTACGAAAACTGATCCCATTTTAAAATTTTATTCCCGAAGGCGTCTCTAATATATTTTTTCAATTCAACAGATAGCTTGAGAAGCTTATAAAATTTACAGTGTTGAGAAATAATTAGAATAATTCTTATTTTTATGGCATTTTTGTCGTAAGTGTCATCTATTAGTTCAGTGTCTAGCATTAGCGCCTCTCCCTTATACAGCTTTTAACTGAGAAAATTGTGCGTCATGTTTTGTAATACTTAAAATTTATTATTATATTATAGGAATATAATAATAAATTTTAAGTATTAGTAATAAATAATAAATTTTAAGTATTTTAAGGAAAACTCTCCTGAGTTTTCCTTAATCAAAGTAAAAAACAAATCTAAAAACACAAATTTAAGACAACAACGATAATAACAGCTATGGCTCTAAATGTTATTCGCATTTTGAAAGGCGTGACTATTTAGTATTTACCAATAATATTATATTTGTATTTCAACTTAGAAAGTAGGAACATAATATAACTACATAATTATGATATTAAATCTTAATTAACGGCTTGTTTTATGATTATCTTGACACTGATCATAACTCTCGGTACTTTTAAGATCTTATTCATGTCAATTATTGCAAGTCAAAGATTAGGTAAAATATTTGCATCGATACCATATCTATACATGCCATTTATCTATTTAAAGTATATTTAAATGGATATAGTTAATTTTACATATTTATATCAAAGTGCATACATATTCTAATTAGGCATGCAACTTACAAACTTTTAGGTATTCCTAATTCGGCTTCAGTAAGTTGGTCTATGATGATTGATGACTCATGAGTCAGTCAGTGTAGAGAGTTGAGAGTTGAGACCGAATCGCATGATCATGAATCTATGATTGAAAATATTCGTCTACTTGTATGATTTGCCATAACAATTGGCGTCAATTATGCATGCTCTTTTTGTTTATAGCATACATATACAATATAATGTATTCCAATCTTGAAAAAATCATCAAAAATATTATTGTCATTATGATAATAATCTACCATGGCCTAACATGGAGATGAGCTTTAAGACAGTGAATCTTCCAGACAACATCCTCTTTCATCTCCTGCAGATTATGAAGCATATTACATTTCAAGCGTTCACAACCTCTGTTAATATTTCATGCATATTAAAATTAATACGGTCCTACTACTTGCATTTTCCAGGCCAAAGGTTGAGAAACCCTGTCACGACTATGACTCCCCTGACACTTAAGGCATCACTTTAATGTGGTTTAACATACAAACGTGCAATGGCTCATTGGCTCGGCCCGGATCGAATTCGCGACGGTCGGTTTCGCAAACAGAAGCACGACCGACTATTTCATAAATGAGAGGCAGGAAGCTTATGCGATAACGGTTTTGGGAGTGGTCACTACGTCTTTGGTAAACTTTAGCTTCTTGAATTGAATTCGTGGAAAAGCTGAGCTTACGGTTAACTTTAGTAGTAGTATTAGTATTGAAGTAAATTGCGATATTCAGTTGTCGTAAAGCTCTACAAATTAACACAAAGACTTTTGATACAATGTGGAATACATGTAATCTATATCTATATTTTATCTTCTTAAAAGTTTTTAAAGTGACACGAAGTTCACCGGGACAGCTAGTCTTATATATAAAAATGGATTTTCAAATGTGTTAGTCGCGCTAAAACTCGAAAACGGCTGAACGGATTGGGCTGATTTTAGTCTTAAAATATTCGTACAAGTCCAGGGATGGTTTTAAAGTGACACGAAGTTCACCGGGACAGCTAGTCTTCTTCTTATATATAAAAATGGATTTTCAAATGTGTTAGTCGCGCTAGAACTCGAAAACGGCTGAACGGATTGGGCTGCTTTTAGTCTTAAAATATTCATACAAGTCTAGGGAAGGTTTTAAAGTGACACGAAGTTCACCGGGACAGCTAATTTACTTAATATTATAAAGCCGAAGATTTGATTTGGACGCACTAATCTCAGGAACTGCTGGTCCGATTTGAAAAATTCTTTCAGTTTAAGATAGCCCATTTATCGAGGAAGGCGATAGGCTATATTTTATTACGATAAGACTAATAGGAGCGAAGAAATAGAGGAAAATGTGGAAAAAACGGGGGAAATCATTTGAAATTGCTTATTATCTTAAGAACTACTGGGACAATTTCTATGTTATTTGGCATACATGAAGAACAGACCATATAAAGGGACATAGGCTATTTTTGCGGAAAAATAGTCCATTTCCCTTTAAATTACGCGGGCGAAGCCTCGCGGAACATCTAGTCAACTACATTTAGATCCTTTGGTAAGCCAAGGAATCAGAGTACCTATAGGCTATAGTTGATTAAGTATTCTATTTCATTAGGAATACAGCAGCAAATAATATTCCCCTTGCAATGTGCGAACATGCATACGTTATTATTATCTTAGATAGAGAATGTTCGAGGAAGGCGCTTGCATTATAACATCCTGCAAATGCGAGTTACTGCTTTATCTGCTTTCTGCAGTTGCGACGTTGTTGTTGTGTCTTCTGCATAGTTGGAAACTGCAATTATCATCCTGAGCCTGTAGCCTAATTGCCATCGCTTTTGCAGGTTGGATTATAGTGTTGGATTAACAAATTGAAATGTTGCTTCCAAGTTTGGGTAAGAACTGTGCAGACTGCAGTCTGATCATCTGATCGTCTGTTAATTAAGATTATCCATACATCGGACGAGCCTGTAAAAAGTCGGTCCAGCCTGAGCAAGTTTGATCTCAAAGACACGACCGAGTCTACTCATAATCTGTATACTGCAATTTCTACCTTCAACAGTTGTACGGCTTGTGCCGACTGTAGGTGTGCAAGTAACGACTAACCAAACAAGTTCACAGTCCAAGCCTCGAAACTCGTGCCAGTGATATCGTTCCCGATAGAGTCCGGCTGATAATTTTTTGGCTAAAGCCAAAGGCGAATAATTGGTTACCAACATGAATTTAAGTGAAACCAAAACGGAAGGTTTCAAATTTCTATGCCATAATAATTAAAATATGTAAATTAAACAAGTTTTCAATTTTGATGGTATGGAAACTTTAATAAGGATGTTTCTATTTACGATGAAAAGATTATTGTAAAATATATTTGAAAACTAAAATTCATGTTTGTTTGTTTTCTAGGAATGAACTTTCGGTGAGTTGCCGACTTGAACCATTTATGGTTAGCCGAAGGTGGCCGAAGCCGAATCTTCGGCCAAACACAAGACTTGGCAGATTGTAAGTCTTTCGGTATTTATTTGCATGAGACATTAAAATAAAAACATAATTCGATAGTGCATCGAAATAGAACTAAGTATGTTCAAAGCATTTATTGACTTCCTATGATAAACGTAACACTTAAAGTAATGATTAGGTTGTATTATTACCTCGCTGGCGGAAATATTAAAGTTATATTACCTATCTATGCAAATTCACATAAAAAATAAGTGGCAGATAATTGAAAATATTTTATAGTCAGTATAAACTTGTAATTTATATGGGCCGCTTTTCCCTTGTGTACCTAGGAGTTATTGGTTTGATTTGCAGTTACGTTAAGTGTAATAATTTATGTTTACAGTTTCTGAGACGTTAGTCAAGTTGCATTTGATAATTTCAATGAAGTTAAAAATCAACAAAATGTGGATTTTGACGTAACCCGTTTTCGTTATGTGACATATTGGCGCTTATGACTGGTTTACACGTATTAAAGTAGATAAGTAGTCAACTAAAGAACAACGAACCTTATTGGCGTACCTAAACTTATTTTGGTGTACATCTATGAAACATACGCCAATCGATCAGGAATGTGTATACAAATAATAAATACTCTTTGAAAAAATGTCGTAAATGATATACTTTCTGAGTTATTTCAGTTTGAAAATGTAAAATAAATAAAATTTTAGATATACAACCTGAAATATTTCAAAATGTATATCATTTACGATATTTTATCAAAGAATATTTGTAGTTTGTGATTATTTTGTCTTTCAATTGACGTATGTTTCATAGGTGTACACGAAAATATACCATTTTAAGTACTGGAAACTAATTAGGTATGCCACGCTCCATACAAAAAGGTTCGAACTCTTTTTGACTTATGACTTTATACTTAAGAACTTAACTAAATTTTAACTTGCAACTTACTCCTAAATTTTGTGTTTACATGCATTTAATAACTTAATATTTAGTTAAAATTTAGTTAACTACTTATCAACTTAATACGTGTAAACCAGGCATTACAACAGCTTATGTCAAGTCGTACGGTTTTCATTTAAACTAATTCTGCTACTGAAGTTATCGAATGCAAGTTGACTAAATGCATCGTGATCGTTATGTTAAAATATTATATTTATCCATAACTTCGACTACAGAAGAAAAAATTGTATCGATACTCAAATGCTAGGCTAATACTGCCGACTATTAAAGGCTCACGTACGCGATGCATAAAGGGATCAATGTCATATTGTCGATTAGTGGCACTTATAAGCCATTTACTCGTGTCTAATGCACTAAGCGTTTAATCCACTGCCTGAGAAAAAGAAACATGATGATGGATTATTATTATCTATGTAAAGTTATAATACCTATCTTTAAAAATGATGTACGATTAGTTCCGAAAGTTTCTTTCTGTTTTTGGATTTCCGCAAATTTTAAAACACTGAAATTATAATTTCAACGACCGTTGCGGCGGTACCGAAATAATCATTTCCTGCTATTAATATATCAAAATAATATACCGAAATATTGGACCATTAAAGCTCCTCTTCACTTTTGGCAACTTTAATAGCCAAGCTTTCTTTTGACGTTGTACTATCGACATCATTAGCAATCTTGCCCCTTTCCGGGCTATTTAGCTAAATTGTATTCAATTGATTCAAAGATTTAGGCCCTATAAAGTGTCGAATAGGCTATTCACAACTTTTTGACAGATTCTCCATACTTCATCTGTCAAGTTAAGTGGTGGATAGCCTATTCGTCACTTATCAGGAAGTGGTGAAACAGGCCCTTAGGACCCACTTCCTGATAAGGCTATCCATCACTTAACTTGACAGATAGAGTATGGAGAATCTATCAAATAAGCCTATCCGGCACTTTATCAGGAAGTGGTGAAACAGAAGGTGTGAGGTGCCTTTAAGATATAAAAAAATAGTAAATTTTAATATCTTAGTAACGCGTCGTATTATATTAACTTATAAGTTATTATATATTTTTTCTTGTTCTCTCGTCGCTGTCGAATATATTGGAAGCACCCATATTTGTTCATCATTGGCCTACATGTAGAGGCTATAGCAGCAATGTGTCGGAGATCCCCCTCATAATGAACCAATAGAAATGTTGGAGTGACATTTATCGCCGGCGCTCCACCGCAAACATCGCGGCCGCAAATTGCTCCGAAACCACTAATAAAGTACCGACCGCTCAACACTTGTGATATCTTTATTTGATTTTTACCCAAAAAAGTTTTGTTTTTTTTTAGTTTAGTTGAGTAATGGTAACGCCTTACGGAAAAACTAACACTTTACGGAAAAACTATCACCCCTATTGATTTCTGCTTTAACATAGTAATTTTTATTTATATGTAGAAGTGTGTTATCATCAGTCAGTCAAGGTTTGGTTACTATTAAATAAAACTGCTACCACGCTGAAAAACGACGCGAGCCCTCACAAAGCTCGGCTTTTACCTAGTATTAAATATACAGAGCCAGTAACAGCAACTCAGTATGTGAAAGTAATCAAATCATAAAACATTTGCCTTAAGGCCACCCCCCGAGCAAACGACCTTGACCATACATTTGACACGTTGCCGAGATCGCACAAAAGTCCTATTTTATACATAACTTAGTTCAAAATTTATCTAAAAAAATTGAAACGGGAATATGTAGTTAATGAAATTGTCTATCTATTGTCGTGTGTTTCAAATAAACGTAATTTTTAAATAGTAGGCAGATGCTGAAAATATGCTTCAATTTTTATAAATTGTTATTACTTTGGAAGCTAATAATATTATGAGTATAATAAACAAAAATAGAAAATTTTAAACGGGAAAAGGAATGTTGATATACTGAAGATTATTGCTGTATTTTTATTATAACTTTGTAGCATTCAAATTATCTATACTAATATTATAATTGGGAAGAGTTTGTTTGTTTGTTTGTTTGAACGCGCTAATCTCAGGAACTACTGGTCCGATTTGAAAAATTCTTTCAATGTTAGCTAGCCCATTTATCGAGAAAGGCTATAGGCTATATAACATCACGCTGTGACTTTTAGGAGCGAAGAAACAGAGGAAAGTGTGGAAAAAACAGGGGAAAATTATTTGAAAGGGCTTATTTGAACGCGCTAATCTCAGGAACTACTGGTCCGATTTGAAAAATTTTTACAGTGTTAGATAGCTTAATTATTAAAGAAGGCTATAGGCTATATTTATTACGCTAAGTTAAATAGGAGCGAAGTAACAGAGGAAAATGTGGAAAAAACGGGGGAAATTATATGAAAAATTGCTTATTATCTTAAGAACTACTGGAGCAATTTTTATGTTATTTGGCAAACATGACGAATAGACCACGTGAAGGGACATAGGCTATTTTTTTGCAGAAAAATGTACGGTTGCGTGAAATTCCTAAATAACGCGGGTGAAGCCGCGCGGAACATAATATTCTAAATACAATAAAATCGTAGGAAGGTCAATCCTGTACATTGAATATTTTTGTACAATAATACTTAAGACGTGGCTACTAATAATTACTACTTAATGCTAACGCGGACGAAGTCGCGGGCAACAGCTAGTGAGTTTATAAGGCTCTAAATACGGTAAATTACGGAATATCCGTAGGGAAAGGCCCTTAACATGTTTAATATAATATCATGTCTCGTTGTTTGGATTAGTTTGGAATAAGTACGTACTATCAGTACAATGTATATTTCCACAAGATGCTAATCTTGTGGAAAGATGTAACAGTGTTAGTTTTATGGAGTATACATTTTATAGAGTATAAAGCAAACAGTTTAGGCTCTAAACAGTCATTGAAGCCTTAAACGGCCCACGAGTTGGTCTTAAATTATGTTTTATGATAATAACATTTTAATTTTAAAAAAAGCCTTCTGGGTATAAAATCATAAATTGTGCGATAATGGAAACTATAAACTAATCAAAGTGCAACAGTAGTATGAAATTGCCAATTGGCTTTTATTAAAAATAGAAATTTATATTTTATAGGTAAATTGGAACCTACGTAAATTGTTCGGGCTATGTCAAGCTCAGCTGACAAATCACAAATAATATTGACTTGATGTAACTTAACCAAATAAAATAGGTCTCCCAACTGCCTAGAAATAAATTAATCTGATGGTAGGTGCATATAATATAGATAAATAATTTGACACTGTCCTTGCACTTATTCCACTTTATTTTAGTAGATTTATTACAAATTTAATAAATACACGACCGGTTTCGAAAAAATCATCATCAGGTGTTTTTCGAAACCGGTCGTGTATTTATTAAATTTGTAATAAATCTACTAAAATAAAGTGGAATAAGTGCAAGGACAGTGTCAAATTATTTATCTGAACATGAATTTCCACCAAGAAGTGACAGTACATACAATATCGCATATAATATAGTCTACTTAAATAGTGTTATTGAGAAAAGCTTTAGTCACCACTCACCAGACATTGCTAAAACCGGATTTGAAGTATTTCAATTTAGATACGATCATTTTAATATCTCAATATCAGTTATTGGATAATTTGAATATGATATGATTAATTTTCTATCGATATTGTCATTTTGAGCCCATTGAGATAATCTCGCTCGCTTGTGATTACAAATGACGGCTTAAGCTGATGAAGTTAGAGAAGGGAAGGGTATTTCTCATGTTTTGTATCACGATTAAAAATGGAGCCGCTTATTAAATTACTTTTTAGATTTTTTTTGCATAAGCATCAGTTTACTTCAGGATGACAAGAGAGATGGGGGGGATTTAGAAAATGGACTTTTTCAATACCCAAATATTATGCAAGAATCATCTTGGTAGAGTCTGGATGTCAAGTTGTGTAGCGTAGTCTCTCTCTTACACCTAAACGTTCTTCTTATGTTGGCAATACAGTTCAATTTTGAATTTCTCCTAAAATGCAGCTCCATATCACATTTCTATGTATGCTGACCCTTAGCGGGAAAACTTTGGTAAACTTTTTAATTGAAGTCTCGAGTAAATAACCCTTTTGCGGCAGTGGGGTAAATACTCCATATCAGGGTCAGAGGTTCCTTAACTTTACTGATCATGGAACTTTACATATGTACGACAGCATAAACTTCTGTGCACTATTCCACGTTAAATTTGTGGAGTTTATTAACTTAGGATATGCTATGATAAGAATTTTAATGCTATCCCATATTAATTGTTGCTAATTCAAAATCATAATATGTATATTTAGAAACGCGACATGGTAAACGTACTATCATCTAAAAGTAACTTAACAAAGTCCGAATTTTGGATTATTTTGACTCAACTCTGATGTCAGCCACGGAATTGTTCATTTCGAAAACTCCAAAGTTTGGGAATCCCTGCTCTACATAACCCTCAAACATTTCGTTAAAAATCTTGACTAATTGGATTAAATTTTTCGATATTAAATTAATTTGAATCTTGTATTTACAACTGATGTAATTTAGAGCTTGTTATTAAAAAACAAGCTCTGCTACTAATTATAAAATTCAATTATCACGATATAGCAAAGCAGTATCTAGTTATTATTCCATAAAATGTGCACCTGTTATGAATAACAAACAACCATTTTAAACAGCCCACTGGTCAATAATATCGATTTTCTTTATTTCACACTAACCTACATTTTCCTTCCGTACAAAAGCTCTACATTGTTATGTTAAAACATCACGTTACGCAAACAACAATACTTTCAACTCGAATATACGTATGCCGTTGAATTACATTTCCAAGATCATTATTATAGGTCCTAATAATATAAGTAAGTAATTATTAATAATATTATCATTGATAGGAATGATGGTAATACTTAAACTATTCTATAGTATTATAACATCAAATCTAAAAAGTTTAAGCTATGTCATTCGTAGGACCAAGACCTACTTGCACAGATATGAGTTGTCTAATCGTAGGTGAAAAATTATGTAATCTATTATATATTTTAAACCAGAGCTAACTTTAACCCTCATGTGCGCAAGTGGGTCTAACTGTTGCAAATTGTCAATTTTCAGATTTCTTTATATTTTGCAAGTAAACTCACTAAAACACTAAGCAATTATACACTCGTTATAATTGTTTATAAATAGTCGGTTCTCTATTTCACACAGCAGATAATTAGCGAGATAAGCCAAACGGTGTAACTGTAACGGCTAATCTGCGGATCTACGAGTGACTTATTAAGGTTTATTAATATGGTGTATTTGACTCCCTGACCCCAAAGGCAATATCGTGGCGCAGTAAATCTGTACAAAAAGTTAACTTTATGGCGGGGATCACGCGAACTGACCCCTCGCCTTCCCTCACTGTAACAGGGTTAAGTAGGATTGATTTACCTTATACAGAACACTGCCGATACCGCAATAGTGAGAAAACGGTCAGACTCAGGAATGGACGGTGTCGTAAGACTCGTAAGAGTTAAAGGTCTGCATCTAGTTTATGCAACTCGAGATGGACCAAAGATTAGGCCTAAACAGATATTACCAACTTTTATTCGTTTTGTAATTTATAATACCATACTTTATTGTCTTCGAAATTATGTTCCTAATTTACTGCATATTGAACATGACAGTTGGAGCATAAAAAAGAAAATTAACTATAATAGGCGCGTCAAAGGTTCTAATAACGTTTCCCCTACCCTTTGTCTCGGTAAATCACGGCTGACATAAAAAAGAAAAACGCGGTCTGAAATTAAAAAGTTAATCAAGATTCAAAAACCAGACGAGCTTAAATATTACCGAGAATTAGGAGCGGTTGTGTGTAGCCGGCGAACTAAACTGAGCCAAATTAAAATTATGCAAATGTCGGGTCCGCGATCGCGGGTGATGGATCGATCGCATTCATCCTCCCTTTCGTGAGGAGCTCCTCGCTTACAACAAATTGGTTCCATAATAGTTTCAACTTAAAGGTTAATTTGGTTTGTTAGTTTTTTTGTGACTAATTTTTAACCGACTCCGTCAGAGCCCAGATGTTATGTTTTTCGAGAATAAGGCTATGTTTCCACCGGAGCTGAGCTAAGCTAAGTTGCGAAGAATGTGTTTTTAAGAACCAATAGAAACGCTTTATTTGTCTGACCACGTTCAGCGCAACGATTTTATTGGTTCTTGTAAAACACATTCCTCGCAACTCAGCTTAGCTCATCTCCGGTGGAAACACGGCTTAAAAATAATTGTTTGGTTCTCTTCGTAGCCTGAACAACCTGACGGATTTTAGCTTCAGAGCTGTCGTTTAGATTTGTTTTTACTGTGAGGTTTACACTGGATACCTATAATTAGTATCTCAAAAAATATTTTACTCGTTATTGTTTGGCTTAGCTTTCCTAATCAGTAGCATTAAATATTTAATTACCAACAATTATACTGTCTGTTTGAAATATTTTATTACCGCTTTCACAATATATTTGTAATGCTATATTTCCGCACAAAACACTTTAATTACTTCAGTTGCAGTGGTCAGAATGGACAATTGGCCATCAATTTCTACCGCTTTACTCGGCGAGGCGTTTTGCGTGGCGCCAACGTAGCCTTACCATATTTATAAGCAAACAAACGGTACTCACATTTCCCTAAGTCGTAAAGTAACATAAGACTTTCCGTGTAGACCATTCCATAAATCTATGTAAAAATGAGGTGCTACATTATTATAATAATGAAATGTTCTTTTGACCTGGATCTGGAATCGAATCAATATTACAACTCGTTACGTCGAGGCGCTTCTCTTGCGTCACACGTTCAATCAACACCCACAACTATCGGATCACATATCTCTGTTTATATACGAGCAGACAAGTAATTTTTCATTCAGCAGTCATCGACATACCATCCTATGGAAGAGGAACTGAGTCGAAAACTTGTTACACGAAATGCTCGCCTAGGCCTACTTTTATTAGGTTGTTATATTCAAGCCGGTCATATATTTACATTTCCTCACCTGAGGTATAATTAAAGTAACGAAGCACAGATCTTTTCAAATTTACGGGGTACTGTATTATTTGAGCGGAAAATGTAATGAGGGCATCGTTCTAGACTCTAATATCGATGCCTCTGTAAGTAGTAGTAAGAGTAAAGCTCGAATTAATTTGGCACACAGTCAAATACTACAGCCTGTTACACACTGTCAGCGTGTCATGAACTCGATATCATTAAGTGTCTCCACTCATTAATTGGGCGCTGAAATTAAAGGCAGGAGCACATATTTCTAGTACTATTTCTAGTACTTCCATACTAGTGTCTATCTGTCTATATTTTACCTCTTCATGCCCAAATTGCTAAACTGATTTTGCTGAAATTTGGTATAGGGACTCTCTGAGTCTCGGTAAAGGACTATAGAATACTTTTTATGGCGGAAAATGTACGGTTCCTGCACGATAAACGAATTTAGGCGCAACGAAGTTGGTGTTATCATGGAGTTCTATATAATATCGTGTTTTAATCTCATGCTTCTTTATTATAATTATTTATCCCTACGTAAAGAAGAATGTGTCTGCTTCATGTTGCAAAATATTTCGGCTGATAAAAACAACGTTTTTCTATCCTTTAATAATTTGTTTAATGCTTCAACTCCCAAGCGGCCATATGCGGCCGCGATAACAATAGATAAGCTATTGTGTCTGGTTTTTCCACGTTGGTTAGTTATCTTATGACTTTATTATTTAAGCTCAAATGTTCTAGAAAGGTGAAAGCTTCTGCTCAGTCCATAAGTAGTTTATGTAACTAAAGTCCTTTACAAAGGCCTACATAATACGAGATCCCTATCCTATACGGATGCTCTGAATTTATTATTTATCTAATGTGATACGTATTCATTGAGCCACTTTCTCTAGTCACGTTCGGTACACGGGCACACGTCGTTACTTGTATCAAATTTAATTGGACCAATTTATTTTACATAACGTGACATATCCGTATGGAACTTTTCACCTACTTGTTGCCTCGAGATACGATACGATGTTGGAGCGAAACGCGCGTCGAGGTTTTCAACCTGCATGGTGGTGAGGGGCCTTGCACGGATTTGCCAACATTATTGCTTGTGTGGTGGTGGTGTTTGTAAGTTCTTGCATGCGAGTGTACGCATAGGCAGTGTGGGAGGAGGGAGGTGCTGTACGCATGCCTATGCGTGCACTCACTCATTTACTTAAAGGTGGAAGTTTATTTCGCGGAATATTGCTAAAAATAATAACAAACTAAATTTTTTTTTCGAGATACGGTCGTAGACGTAAAATTATAATTTACTATGTGTGAGTATAATTTATAGCTTATCAGTTATCATTAAAGGTACAATTCCGAGCATCGCGATCGATCGCGGCCGCGCGCGGCCTACGGCTTCATACACTGACTATTGTCGCGGGCCGCCAACGACAGTCGTAGGCCGCGCGCGGCCGCGATCGATCGCGATGCACGGAATTGTACCTTTATAAGTTTGCATTAGAACACAGTCTCTGAAGTACTGTTTATTGCCTGTACAACATTATATTAATCAGCAAAGGAGCGGTTAAATTAATTACTATAACTATATCACTGATTACATACTAATTCTATTTTATGATAATATCATACTAAAGCTTTATACTTTACGTATTTTTCCCAAATTCGTTGCCTGTAAATGCAATACATTAATAAACCAAATCTTTTAGACACATTAATGGAACATATCTCGTATTACATTTGATTAATCGAATAAGGGATAATTTAAAACGAAATTGGTATCAATAAATCAAGCGCGTGACAAGTTGGAGTCAAAATTTTCAATTATAGTCGCCATAACGACTATCGGCCGCGGGCACTTAGCATTTTAAAGCTGACCTTCTATGTCTATCTGGTCTCTACATACAGCTTGTATGTAGTACGGGCGTTTCCTCATCGCTTCGACCATCTTACATAAGAGTTTTAAAACCACGCCTAAGTTTTATATTCTTTGTTCGCTAGAAACAATGATAACATTGTCCGTTTTGTATTTACATTTTTGCTTATCTATTGGGTAATCTAATTTACAGCAATTAAGTAACACAATGCATATTGAGGAGAAACTTTTGTTCTTGTGTGTAAGTGGACAAGTTTAAAAATTATGAGATAAGACTGACATTATAGAAAAATATAATATCTTTTATTTGGTCATTGCTTGGTTAAAAGTATCGCATTCATAAATTATGATGGGTACGAGCAGCTACTTCATGAATTTATAAAATATCAACGTTAATTAAAATTTAAGCCATCGACTAAAGTTGAAACTTTGTAATAAGCTGCGTTACAGAATTTCTGAAGTTATGAAGAAGCGGAAGCCCTTTTTCATATAAATTACAATCGCTCGTTTAATGTACTTTTAGAGGAATTGTCTGAATCAATTCCTCTATGGTGATGCTACGTTATTTGGTCGACCTATGCTCAAGCCTGACATGACGAATATTGGCTTATTATAATACGGCCAAATAGCGTTAGCCATCTGTTTATGAATCTATTTCTCTGATGGTACAAAAACACATAATTGCACACAGTTCTCACTTGTTCGGAGAGCACTCGTTCTCAAACGCTGTCTTTGATTTGTTCAATTACTTGATGCTAACAAGATGCTCCGTACAATCTCCTCGTAATTGGAGGAATTTCACACATATGTCGGCTTTATTGTTGAAACAACAAAGCGTATTTCAACGTGCACTATTTTCACTGTAATTTTATCACCAGTAGCTAGAATTTTGAGGCGAGCGACACCGTTAGCGCATTAGATCACGTAGCTCCAGCAAAAAATGGTCAATCACTCTTTTTTCTAAAATGACTTGCGCTCTAGTAAACTTCCTATCTATTTTATAACCTAGAAAATATAAAATGCTTTAAAAATATTATTAAAAGAGATCTGCTGAAGAATTTGAAGGAGAGCTCCACAATTTTATCGTGAAATTAAGGTAGAAATAGACATTAATCAAAAAGATACTTCAGCTGCCTTGAAAAATTACTTTGCTTTTATTTTCGTTAGGCAAAGCATAATACTTTATTGCCCATTATAACTCAGGCCGGTCAAAGTTTACTACGGGTACTGTGGTATGTAAATTGTAATAAAATCGTCTATTCTTTATGACCGTAATTATTAGTCTTCAGCCGCTACTGCGTTTTATCATTAAAGTGCCATTATTCCATAAAAAAGTCAGCCATTTCGTTAATGAATACTTCTAGAAACTTTTATTCTATTCATCCTAATTTAGCTTTTAGCTAAATCTGAGATATTTGCCACAAAACCATTTTAAGTAAAGTAGTAACAAGACTACTAATATATTATTACTTTTTATTCAATATTAAGTTATTATAATAGTTATATTGTTTGTGTTCTAAACATTTGAATGTGTAGGTATAGGAATGCCGTGCACCAGCATCCCACGCTACATAATAAAGGGGTATTATCCGCGTTTCCTGGTAGATGTATGATGACTGGAGCTCAGAGGGGATTAGTGATCGGTTTTATATCACATAAGAACTTCGAATCTCTCTCTCATTTACATATCACTCACGAATATATTTTTAAAGGGCCTATAATCCGCTGCCCATGTGAGTTGTGACGTAATTGTATAATTATTGAGATTAATATTTTAGTGTATCTTCAGAAATGTAGAGCTTGTAAACTTGAGGCATCTATTGCTGATGAAGATTTTTTTAGTTATTTGTAGTTTGTAGGTTAGTAGATCTAAATTAATACAACAAAGGTGTCAGTTAGTATATGCCAGGCAACGAAGGTAAAAAATAAAGCTAATGTTAGCCTAACGTTATAATTAAAATGATAAACGCTGGTCATTTGAACACTGTTTTTGTATACAATATGTTTGATTGGATGATTGATGAAGTCGTTACAGCGGAATGCGTGATCTTCATTACCGACGGCATTGTTCTCGAAAGATCCGTTTAGAATATACAAGAAATTGTACGGTGATCGACAAATATCAGTGCACTTATGGACCTTAATGTCCAAACAATAAGGGCGGTGTGCGTGACATTGTAGAAGACTGTACACGGATACCGAAGAACCAAGTTAATGGGGGAGCCGGGATCGTTACGTCCGACTCATGTGTATTATTAAGCCTAAGAAGGAATGTGCCTGAACCTAGGTCACCGAGTAGCACGCGAGGCCATAATACGCCTTACGAGGGGCCACAATTTTGACTGAAAACTGATGCCTCGATTGCCTCACCCGTTACAGCCGTAATAAATAATAATTGCTGATGTGCTGTAAATTTTATTCCCCCATGTTCTCGGGAACATAATTAGGCTGTACAGTTTGAAAATGATGTAGAAGTTACAGAAAATGTTTGAGCTAGCTACTTTTGACGTAATGTTTTAACTTAGATTTTAGCAAATGGGTTTCAAATTATTAAATGCATTGAAAGAAATGAATTACAAAAAATGTTTTTACAAAAAGTTATCGAATGGCTAGTCCATGCCATCTGTTTTACGAGTAACAATTCTCTTATACTCGTATTATGTCTTTACAACCTTAAAATACCAGTACAAAAGTCAAGCTCAAATTATACTGAACCAAATATTTTCCTTGTTGCATTATACAGCGTGCTCGTTATTCGAAATGTATTCAGAGTGAGCCAGGTGTGAAATCAATTTGTTATTATACAAATTATACAACGTATTAAAATACAAATATCACATTATTTTTGTTGCGGTTCATTTGGTATGTAGAATACATTTTAAATACTAATTATTATACAAATCAGATGTTGAAATATTTTAAAATTCATATGAAATTAAAGTTTTATTTGCCGCCACTTCAGTATATCTAGCTACAATTTCCGACATAGACTCACATAGAGTTTTCTTACTTTCATTTTAAAAGAGAAGTTTTCGAAGTAGTTTTAAAGATTTTTATGCTACTAATGTATAAATAGTAATGTAAGGATTAAATATAGCTAATATAAGCTTCGTTTTATCATACATACATATTTTACTACAAAATTTCAACAATACCTAATAATAAAAAAACTCCGATACGTTATATTACTGCAATAGGAATGTAGCATCAATGATTGTTTGTATAATAAAGAAATGCTAGTCACAGCTCACAGGTCGGATAATATCGATAGTCATCTCTGACCCCTGTCCTCGACATTCATGGCGATGCGTCGCCTTGTTATTTCGGTACTTGAGAACTTATTGTTAGAGCGATGAGTGTTGACCGTATAATACGTCTGTATATTAAAAAAATGGTTGCCTGTAAAGTCGGTTTTACGGGCGAAGATTTTACGTGACAACGTGTGGGAGAGAGACGCAAGGCATTCGGCGGGCCTCTCTCTCGTTCGGTGACTCATCGTAACGTTACCGAGCGTTACACTTTTTCATAAGTGACTCCCAGCCGCAACCTAATTTAAGACGTTGTCACGTCAAAAATATATAATATTTTCGAATAAATTCAAATGAAATAGATTTTATTTTTAACACGGATTTGAGATTAAAGGTGGTTATTGTGATCAGGCAGGATACAATAGAAGGTTGAAGAATGAAACAAGTTATTTGCAATTTTCGTATTTTTACGAAAGTCACAACAATTACGTTGTGGTTGCTGAATAAAAGTTTAAAAACTTCTGATGACTACAAAAAGTATCCAACGCTACATTACAAAGAGTAAATTAAGGCACGACTCTTCATTGGTTTCTTATTTTGATTATAACCAATCAAACCTTTTATAAACATTTACTCCAAAACTTTGTCCAGTATTACTATGATGAATAATGTTACGTTATGAAAGAAATAACAAAAGGTATCCCTAGTGTTACTGAAAGTTTTGTAAGTGTCATCCCTTGTAGTAATATATCATAACTTTCATACTGTAACGTGTGCTGACGTTGCACCTGCTGTGGAACTTTCCTTCTGGATCGGATATATTGTGACAGTCATCAGTTACCTTCTTTGTTTCCAACTTTGTTCTGAAGTATATTGTGTTGGACGCGTGATATGAATGGGCTATTTCTGATAGCGGCCCGCGCATGGGAGAAAATTTTACATTATTTTCGTTTCATTATTTTAATCCTTCGATCGCGGATTCTTGGAAATGCTATTGTATTCTGTTGTTGTCGCGATCACCTGTGCTCTTATGGGGCTTGAAGAATTAATCCTTCGATCGGGAATTCTTGGAAATGCTATTGTATTCTATAATTGTTGTCGAGATCACCGGTGCTCTTATGGGGCTTAAAGGATTAATATACAGAATGTTTTATTTTGTTAAAAGTGTTCAAAACTTTCTGTAATCAATATAAGTACTTAGGTACACTTACAACTTTTACGGTGCGTTCAGACCGTGACGCGTTTTTGCTCCCAAACGCTACATTTGGGAATCTCTACTATTTAAACATACGTGATACGTACACCCCACCCATTATTGCACTCTTCGTAACTTTAGAATTTTTGTAAAATATTTTCATATAATCAGTTCTTTGACAAAACAGATATGGTAGCAGCTGTAAGTCATAATAAATTCTACTTGGTATCTTGTACCAAGAATGAAAAATATACTTGAGTGGAACAAAAAATCCTCATACTTTCATTTCTGGTAGGATTAATTTAATAGAATCTTTCTTAGAACTCGCCGACGCAACGTCCTCAGAGAAATTTCTTTAATGAAATAACTAGATTAAGTTCATTCAGACTGTGACATATTACAGGTTTTTCTTTGAAGATAAGCGATTGCATACTGAGAGCCTGTTTCACCACTTTCTGATAAGTGACGTATAGGCTATCTACCAATTAACTTGACAGATCAAGTATGGAGAATCTGTCAAAAAAGTTGTGAATAGCCTATTCGGCACTTCATCAGAAAATGGTGATAATATTTTTCATCAATAATTGTAATAAAAATAACAAAATGTTGAGAAAAAGTCTACGTTAAAGTCTTCTCGCTGTATCCATGTTATGAATCTTATAAATACGAAAGTGTATATGTCTGTCTGTTACCTGTTCACACTGAAACCGCAGAAAAGATTTTGCTAAAAAGTTGTATAGAAATATCAAATACTTTGAGGAAAAGTGAATGGTTCCCGCGCTATAAACGAATGTTGGCGCGAAGGAGTTGCGGACGTCATCTTGTCTCAATAAGTTATTCAGCTGTTGTAAAAATATTCAACAAGTATATTGTAATTGTAGTATGTATTAGGCAATGCATGATTAATTTGGTTGTTATTGGTAAGTTTTGATTGTGTACAACGGCAATAAATATCGTTAGACATCGCCAGCTGTCGTCGTAACGTACAATCAACGTAGAGCGATTGCTCGCGGCTTTGTTATTCGATCATATCCTTATTTATAAAGCTGTTTGATTATTTTATTAGCAGATAAAGAAATATGGATGTAGATGATGATAGGAAATGTCCTGCCGATCTAACCTTGATAACTTATCATAAAGGTATTCTAATGAAAAGTTAGAAATGATTGATTTTTTATTTTATAAGTATGGTAGGCCTCCTAATAATTTTATTTTATGTTGTGTCAAAAAACTTAAAATATTTTCGTGGTATGACCGTATGTTATTTTGTCTTGGTTCTAAGTCGGGAATTTATTTGATAGTGAAGACTAATGTGAAATGAAACAAGGCTTGTTCGCCCTGATTTATTAACGTTATGCACCCATAGATCAATGCACTTGTAATCATTAGCATGTGCGAGTGCTGTAGTAATTAGCATAGTGTCTAAGTGTGCGTGTTCGTTGTTTAACCATCAACTTATATGTTTTACAGGAGGAGAAGGTTTTACATAGAAACAAAAAGACTTAGGGCCTGTTTCACCACTTCCTGATAAGTACCGGATAGGCTATCCACCACTTAACTGACAGGTAGACTCTGGAAAATCTGTCAAATAAGTTGTGGGTATACTATCCGGCACTTTATCAGGAAGTGGTGAAACAGGCCCTTAGCATAAAAGCGATACAAAATTATTGTTATGTCAAATTCCGTATCGATAGCTATCATCGCCTGACGCCTCCTCAAGTCTCGCTACATCTCATTTCAGTGTGAAATTACCCTAAGGGAGGTATATTGTTCGTTGTTAACCTAAAACTTACGTTCTAACAAGAGCCTTATAAGCTTGTCCATTGTAATTTACCTGGAAACAAATGAAAAATATTAATCACAAATCACATTTTATGAGAAAAATAGTTTACAATTAAAACCAGCTATAATGCCTAATTACGAAACGTCATTTGTTTACATGTTATTTAATCACCAATTAAAGACGATAAACGAATTAGCATATTAAAATACTTTTATTTTCCAAGCTATTGTGGACAAGATATTGTTCATTAGTAACATAACGTATCGTTGCGTATGCGATGAGATTTAAAATTATAATTTATGGCTTATTCGAGTGTTGAAAGAGGTCCGAGAGGCGCGTGGGCGGGACTCGCTGCTTAACCTTTTAAATCTCGCTTTGTCTATGATATAACATTACCGATGTATACAGGGTGCAATTAAACCTTCCTGTCAAATTTTGATAACTAATCCTTTTTTAAAATAAAAATACACGTATATTTTCTTTTATAATCACTCAGTACCAAAATGTTGAGAAATAGCTTCCGAAAGTTACAACGATTTTAAATGGGATAAAAATATATGTCATTAAAAAAATAAACCCAATTTTTTGTAGTTAAGGGGCCGAGTACCCTTGGAATTTCTCATACAAACGTAATAACCAAAATCATTTTCTCATACGAAAATATTTTACATGTTTGAGTTATTTTTCAGTTTAAAATAGTAATTACCTAGGTTCCTGCACAAAAATTTACTTTAAAATATTTTAACAAAAAAAAAAAAATTTAAACAAAAATTTTTTTTTTGTGTTTAAATATTTTGAAGTAAATATTTTCGAATGAGAAAATGATTTTCGTATTACGTTTGTATGAGAAATTCCAAGGGTACCCGGCCTCTTAAATGGACTGGAATGATACCTGAGCCCTGAAAAAATTTGGTACCAAGGTTTAATTGCACCCTGTGTAACAGTTAAGCTCCTTTTAAAAGCGAATATATTCCTTGTAAACTTGAGTCAGTATAATATTATGCGGCTTTCCACCAAACACTTCTATTAAACTGATAGAAGTTTTGCTTTCCACATTGATTCATGATAAACCATGAACATGTAGAGTATTTAAACTATATTCGTATACCTATCTCCAAAAATGTGTACAGATTACACATCCTCATGATGTGTAATCTGTACACAAAGATTCAGGTAACTACGAGAACAAGGTTCAGGTTCACAATATTCTGAGCAAGTGGACATAATTTTCCTGACAAACAACATATAATTTTAGTGTCACTTTGAAGACTCATACATTTAAAAGGACAATGGGTCAATCAATACCCACCTTCATCACTGAAGTTACTTCTTAAGGGCCGTCGCCGTTAATTTCTAATGATTATTTTAACACTTCGCGTTTCTCAAGCAGTGTGAAGTATTGTCATTCATTTCCTTAATGTCCAGCAGACAAGGTGCTCTTACGGGCTTATTTATTACGAATATTCTGTGGAAATAGTCTTTGTGTCTTTGACGTAAAGATCATGATAAAGAAAAAATAAATTTGAACAGTCTGCATCACAATCATTAAACGCTGTAGACGTCTCATGGGCCATGACTATTGAAAGTGTAGTCATCTATTAAACTGTTCTAAAATCTATACTAAGTGTAAATACGACTGTACCATTTTGTTTAGGGATGAGAACATTTGGTTGAAATATTTATGATTTTTATCAAAATATATAATCGGACGTGGAAAGGTTATCGGCATTTGTTTTGTTTTATTTTCATAAAATGCGTATGATGATTTATTTTGTATCGCAAAACATTTTTGCGTTGATTTTTATACCAAAAAAATGTCTTATATTTGCAGTAAACGTACGCAAGCATGATTTTAAAGTTTTAATTTTACGAGTGATTCTTTTATAATTATTTCGAACAGCTTGAATAGATTCTAATCTTCTCAAAAATATGTAGAGCTTTAAAGAAAAGAACGTAAACATAATAAAATTATAACTTTTTTCGCAGGTAAATTGGCAGACGTTTTTAATACTTTTCCATACCAAGTTTTTCTCCGTTAATAAGCTCATAACAAAAACTTCGACTTAGATTAATTT
This sequence comes from Polyommatus icarus, assembly GCA_937595015.1. NCBI lineage: Eukaryota > Metazoa > Arthropoda > Insecta > Lepidoptera > Lycaenidae > Polyommatus > Polyommatus icarus. Next base: position 11,807,846 of record OW569324.1, read on the forward strand.
GATAAACAAAGTCAATTTGTATTGTAATCGAATGTATCGATATAAAAAACAACAAAGAACACCTGCTAACAAGATAATAACGGTGCACCGAATAGAAAAACCCGGGTCATTGTGGTTTCGGCGAGCAGTCACGAGTACGGCATCAGATAAGCGAACAAAAATATCGAGTAAAATATCGACTCGATGGTGAGATCCTAGTCGTGATCGATAGAGGAACGAAGTGTCACGCGCGGGGTCAGCGACCGCGGGTCAGGGTCGGCCTGCGAATATCGGTTCCCGACGGATATCTAGGAACCGTGGAACCACTTCATTGTTATTCCCGGTTCTCGACAGAACCGCGCCCGAGTCGAGACACGTGTTTGAATCATAAATACGTATTCAAAGTTGTCACTTCCCGTTGCAAGTCGCTTTAAATGTTTATAACAATAGTCTGTGTGTCTTCAAACCAAAGCTTAATTAAATGCAAGTTCCATCCAGAGGTGAAAGAGGGGTGGTTTTAATGAATCAGTATGACGCATAATATATTTTAGACAAGAAAAGATTGGGCGGTATTTCTACATTGTCCTTATAATATTTTATAAATTCGAGTTCAGAAAAATCTTATATTTTCTAACACGCTACAAATCAAACTGTATGGAGCTTAAAAATGGAAAAATAGGAAAAGAGGATCTTCTGGCTCTTGCAGACTTTGCACTACAGCAGTGTAAATAGTAGAGACTAGAGATATAAAATACTAATAGATATGTGATCCTTGTTCGTTCTTCGATAAAAAGAAACCCTTTTATAAGAACCATGCTAAAGGTGCTGAAAGAAAACGAGAAGTTTCCAAATACAAAGACGTAGACGTGTGCGCGCCTAGTCGAATACATAAACACATTGCAATTTATTTCACTTAACACACGTGCGCTATGCTTATAAATTATTGGGTCCGTTATAGGAAAACGTGTTCGAATGTATTGCATTACTTTTACCGAACTATTAAATAACATAGCTGAAACTAACTATCGCATAAAACACTCATAGAAGTAAACTATTTAACGGTCAGTTAAAATTTATCGAAAGTACTACAGACTACAGAGCTGTTAAGAGTAGCTTTAACTATCAATTTAACTTTACTAAAATCTTGTTGTATGTAAACTTAATAATAGGTGTTAGGTTGGTTATTAGGTAAAATACAGTAACAACAATAATGAATAAATGACATACTAATTATAGATGCGACGATGTGTCTGTTTAACTGCCAGTCCGTCTGTTAATTGCCTCTTCACGCCCAAGCCGCTCAACCGAGTTTTCAGAATTTTGGTATGGAGAATGGAGATAGGATATTTTTTTTCGCCTGGTATCCCTGAAACGGTTCACATCACCTCTGCATATTTTGTGAATTTAAAGTTATAATAAGCGTTGTTTACAAAATAAAAGTGCAAAAAACTAAAAATTGCAGTGCTCATTCACTAAAATATAAACTATATCAGTGGAAAGTTATCAAATTAGTGACAAGACAAACAAAAGAACTGTGCCGTTTAACCAGCCTTGCAAACTGCTGTTCGCCATTTTTAAATTTTCGTAATGCGTTATGCGAACGACATAAAGAAAAAACAGGAACATCACAATTCACAAGGAGAAGAGCAATTATTTACATCTCGCAAGAATAATTCCATCATTACTTAGATACACTACACTGGAGCTGCTTCGATGAGAAAGTACTACGAGGTCAATCACAAATATAACAACTTTCCCAGACGCCCAGTAGGCTCTTGTGAAAACATTTCTTCCCCAACCAATATTACGAGTACTACATCGGGAGGAAGTCTAAGCAGTCAGGAATCCAACAGGAATCAGAAAATTGCAAGATACACAGGAACCTTCACTGCAGCCCTGTCAGTGTGCTTAGTTGTTGGACAGTTTCTTGGACTCTGCTGTTTACTGTCTTAAAAATAGGTTAAAAATAGGTGTACATACTATGTTGACATCGTTTTCTATCATTTATTATTTGTACAGTAAGTAGTATAAAGTAAAAGGTTGAGGTAAGGTAAATGATCATAATATTATGTGAAACACAATTCACCTAAAGGTACTGTACAATATTATGCATGCAATCTGATATATGTGATATCCTAAGAAATAAGATTGTAATTTTGTAAAATATTATAGGAATAAGCATGATGAGATAAAAACAACACAATCAAAATTATTTACTTAAAAAATAACTTGCATGAAAACTTGTTTGCGGCTTAAAGTTCAAAAGCCTATCTATAATAAGCTTTAAGCTAAGCGTGTAGTAAAGTGACCTAAAACAAAACTTAATTTTCCTGTATTGTAACATTACGGTACTTTCACATCAAATTTAATCTGTAATGAAATGTTCTGTAACATATTATTAGCATGAAAACTACTTAAATGGCATGTTTTGGACTTTAAAAAAAAAACCAAGAATAGACTTTAAGGAAAGCGTGTACCTAAGCAAAGTGCCAAAGTAAAAACAAACTTTTCTTCAATTGAAATATACTCCAGAATTTGAAATAGATATTATCTAACATACTTTGTTTGTATAAAATAACAAGTACCGGTTAATTTGTTAATCAGAAGTAAGTACCGACCTACCCAAATCCAAATCCGCTAGCCATTATTAGTTTGTTATATTATTCACCATAGAATTGGACAAGAGATGGGGCTTCACATGACAACAAAGAAAACAGTGAAAATTATTGCTGATTAAATGATATATTAATTTATTTTTAATGAATACATAGTGACATTATAATAAAATTTTTATAAATTGACATGAAATACATATTTATTATAAATTAAAATATATTAGGACATTTTATTTTACACTTGACATTACTAATTAATATTACTAATTCCTATATTATCAAACATATTATTGACATTACTAATAAATTAATAACACTAATCCCATAATAATAATTATTGTAATCTATTGACATTGTATTTTTATTGTTTTATTAAAATTAACTATTTTACAATATTAAATGAAATTATTGAATTGATATTATAATTGTGGACATTTTATATATTTATTGTTATAATTTTAATCACTTGACAAATTTTAATAAAATTTAAGTAAGTATTTTTTGTATATTTTAACAGTGTGACTTAAATCTAATAATAAAATTGTGAAACCATCTGAAATATACATATACCTATTTCTTGTTTCTCATTTCTTTATTTCTTTTTAACATTCCTGCTTATCGTGGTGGTTTACCTTGTTGCTTTTTCTACACAGGAATGGAACTCAGGACCAATCACGATGATGAGTATGTGACAGTAAGGAGACGTAGGCACAGTCTGAACTACGAGGATGCAAACCTAGACAATTCATTGTATTATAATTCACCTTCTTCATTATGTCGTGACCCAGAAATTAGTAGTCTCCCAAATTTATCTGTTACAATGAATGAGGAGTTACAAGAATTGCGTGATAAATTTAAAGATGTACAACTTCAATTAGACATAGCACATAAAGAAATAGAGCAGTTATTATTAGAAAATAGCAATCTTTTAAAAAAAATACAAGAATTGGAAAAGAAACTACAGCTATTGACTAAAATACACTCTGCACCAATTAGCAGTATCAAAAAAAGTAATAAAAAGCGTCCTAAAATAACTAGCTACTCTGCTAAAAGAAAAATAGACTTCCAAGAAGATGAAAACAATTCTGTACATAAAGTTTATGTTAAAGATAGTGCAAATCAAGAACTCATAAGGGGACAAAAATCTGTGTATAATATTCAAAGGAGGTCAATTCAAAAAGGGGCTTGCATACATATATTAGGAGAACAAAGTGTAATGGGCTTATCTCAGAGATTAAGATATGCTAGGAATAAAAAACAAAATAACAATTATAACATATTTTCTTTTATAAAACCTAATGCACTATGTAATGAAGCTCTTAGAAGTTGTGAATCCTTAAAATATACAATGACAGAAAGAGATGTAATTATATTAGGAGTGGGTACAAATGAAAAAAATCCATGTAGCTTTCTAAATAATTTAGCACTCGCTTTAGATAAGCTTCGCAATGCACGTGTCTATGTCCTAGAAGTACAATCAAATGATTACCTCAGGGTCGTGACACTCAATAACCATATACAGTGTCTCCTAAAATTGCACAAAAATACCACCTTTATTAAAGCTCAAAGGTTTCACAAAAATTACAATGATTACATAGAAGACATAACAGAACAAATAAATTTTAATATTGATTATAGTGACTACCTAAACACTTATTTGCCATTCTACAACACAAGTAATATTATAAAAAATATGAAAAATAAAAAAGTATCGGATACAACTACGGACTTACAAAGAAATAAAATAACTTTCTATTTTAAAAAAGTTGACAAAGTCTCTGCACCTAAAGTAGTAGATAAAATAAATAATTATAAAGAAAATATCAAAGGCACAATACCATACTACTTCAAAATAATGAACAATAGTAATAATAATAAGTTAACGAATTTAAATATAGAACAAACAAGCAATGAAGATTTTTTTCGATAAGACCTTAACAATCCTTCACCAAAATATTGCTGGCGCCATAAATAAAGCGGAATTACTTTACCTATCCTTACTAGATTTAAAAAAACAAAGTTTAAATAACTTAAAAGTTATTTGTCTAACAGAGACATTTATTAAGAAAGGTTCCGAAAATTTACTTCAGTTGCATGGATATAAATTATCTGCTGCTTTCTGCAGAAACGCTAAGAGAGGGGGTTCATGCATACTGACAGAAAGTTATATAAATTGTAAGGAAATAAAATGGATTAAAAATATGGGAATAGCGAATGAATTTGAATGCTGTGGAATAGAATTACTGGATCATAAATTATATGTCGTATGTATATACCGAACTCCACAAAGTGATACATATTCATTCTTTAAAAACTTAGATAAATTACTTCATGACGTAAATAATAAAAGAAAACAAAAAAGTATAGTTTTATGTGGTGATTGGAATCTAGACACTCTTAAAAATAACAAAAACACACGCGAACTACGAAGTTTACTTAAAAACTACAATTTAACTTCACACATAACATGCCCTACTAGATTATCATCCTGCATAGACCTAATCGTCAGCAATCTCAAAATGACAAAGTCAAATATTCATCACCTAGCTCTATCTGACCATGAGACTGCTCAGACATTGACTATTAAAGTAAAAAATGTTCCAAAATCAAACATCACATGGGAATTTAGAAGGGATTACAGTGCTGATAATGTTCGTAAATTTCAGGAATGTATTTCAGCCTTGTCTTTTTCAGAGTTAAGAGATGAAGAAAATGTGGAAGTTACGTTCAATACATTTCACGATCAAATAGTCCTTTTTTATAAACTATGTTTTCCACTGATAAAAATACGTAATAACAAGAATAAACAACGAACATTATGGCTAACTAGGGGTATAAAGAAATCATGTTTGGTAAAAAGAAAAATGTATTTAAAATTAAGAATCTCAAAAATAAATAATTACAATACAAAACAGCGTCTAGTAAAATATAATGATTTATTAAAAAAATGTATATACAAATCAAAGCAATTACAAAATACTAAATATATAAATAATCAAAAAAATAAATGCAGAGCAGGGTGGAAGATAATAAATGAAAACTTAGGAAATAATAATGAAGATAATGACATTGCATATATTAAGAAAGACATGAACGTATATACTAAACCTAATGACATCTGCAAAATTTTTAATGACTATTTTACCAATATAGGAAATATAAGGCCTAAAAAAGAAAAAAATATAAACGAAAAAAAGACTTGTGCAATAAACATAAATAAAAACACAATTTTTTTACACCCTACAGATCCTCGTGAAGTTTATAATACAATATTATCTTTAAAGAATACAAACGCTGTGGGTTATGACGAGATACGAACGGACATTATTAAGAAGTGTGCAGTACAAGTATGCTATCCACTTGCCAAAATTATAAGCCAGTCACTAGAACAAGGTGTCTTTCCTAGCCGACTAAAAATTTCAACTATTAGGCCTTTGTTTAAAAAAGATGACAAAACTGAAATAAGTAATTACCGCCCAATAACTTTAATTCCGATTTTAGCAAAGATTTTTGAAAAAATCATGATAAAACGTATAAAAAACTTTTTCAATTCAGAACACCTGCTGGCTAATGAACAATTTGGTTTCCGAGAAAATAGCTCTACTACAGAAGCCTGTTTTTATTTAAGCAAAATAATTCATGACAGTTTAAATAACAAAATACCTATAACGGGGATATTTTTAGATATGACTAAGGCTTTTGACTTAGTTAACCATGACATACTACTGGATAAATTAGAAAAATATGGAATAAGAGGAAAGGCATATGACTTGATAAAATCCTATTTAAGCAATCGGAAGGTATGTACAATTATTACAAAAAATGTCGGTAATTTTAAAAAAACTTACAAATCTAGGTATGCATATTTAGACATAGGAGTTCCACAAGGAAGTCTGATTGGTCCATTTCTTTTCCTGGTGTATATTAATGATGTCACAACGGCAACTAAACACCTTAAACTTCTATTCGTTGATGACACTACAATCTTGGTCAAATGCGAAAATATATTATTTTATGAGCAAGAAATAAGAAATGCACTCAATGACATAATATCATGGTTGGTAAAAAATGACTTACAAGTTAATCTTAATAAAACTAAAATAATGCAATTTAAATATTACAATGCAATGCAAATACCCAAGAAAATCACTTATGACAACATTATTATAGAAGAAGTAGAATCATTAAAATTTTTAGGACTAAAGTTTGACCAACACTCCAACTGGAAAGCACATGTTGACTATATTTGTAGCAAGCTTGACAAATTCGTTTATGCACTTCGACGCTTAGCAAAGACCGTGTCAATATCAGCAGCTCTTTGTGCATATCATGGATATGTGTCATCAATCTTATCTTACGGTCTTATAATGTGGGGCAACTCTGTGGAGTTTGATTCAGTTTTCAAATTGCAAAAGAAGTGTATTAGGGCGATTTGTGGTGTAGGGCCGCTTGAAAGTTGCAAACCCTTATTCCAAAAACTGAAAATACTCACGCTGCCATGTATGTACATTAGAGACATGTGCATCTTTGTTAAAAAGCATCCAAAATATTTTGTACAAAACAAGGATAACAATGATACAAAAAGATCACAACGTTATCCCAATAAATTAATCATGCCCAAATGTAGCAGCACAACGTTTCTTAAAAGTCCTTATTCTATGGCTATTAAAATTTATAACAACTTGCCAAAAGATTTAGAAAAACTGAGCCTAATTCCTTTTAAAAGAAAACTAAATGAATGGCTTATAAATAATTGTTTCTATGAAGTACCTAAAGGATTTTTTCGTTGGTACTTATTTCTGACAGTTCTCTTGTCTTTAAATAATGACATATTGTGACATTTAGTGATGGTAATACTTCTACTTCTTTTCTCGACCTTTTAGATTAATTATATGACATTTGCATACTATTAATTTAGTTGAGTGATATGATCCTATATTTTATTATGAAGACCATATTGTACATCTCACTCTGGCAAATAAATTATTATTATTATTATTATTATTATTCCAAAAAAAAAAATGTACGTTTCTGGGTGATAAACGCATTTTGGCTTAACGAGGTTGCGAGCACCAACAGCTAGTCTTTTATTCTCTAGATAAGTTTTTGGAGAAAATAGTTTAACTTCTACCTTAATTCTTAGTTCTACAAACTAAAAACTTATTTATTTATTAAAGAAAACCTAGGTGAGTAGAAAACAGTTTATTCGCTCGTAATATTTTTGAGTTCTGACACGTTATATTTAACATTTAATTTATGAAAGTGGCAGTTAAATTTTAATGGTCGCTTCTTTGTTACAAAATTAAGTTAGTAAATCAATAAATTACTATTACTCAATGGCATATTCATGAGGACACTAGACGCTGCTACTGATTAAAGTTTTAATTAACTTGAAGTGCCACTAAAAAGCTGAGTATTATTTGATTGAAATCTTAAAAATCTGAATTAATTTCAATATGAAAGAAGTAATTGGTTTTCTGTAGAAGGATACATAGTTTTATAACTTTGTACTTTAGCTATGTAAAAAGGATTGTTGCTAAAGTTAAAAATGCGAGTAAAGAGCCAAACGATTTCCTAAATTCGAAACCGCTTCTTCTACAGGGTGCTAGCAAAATATAATCACGCGGCAAACATACGATTTTCTGAACAGAAAAATACCTAATAATTTATAAGGTATTTTTCAAGTTATAAAACTCATAATATTCATTCTTTATATATGAAATAGCAGATCTTTTTTCAAGTGAGAAAGTTCCTTCCGTAAAAATAAATAGTTGCATTATTTGTTGTGTGTTTGTTATTTGAGAGCGTCCGTGGCCTATTGGGTAGACCTTTGGTTCGCACTCGCAGAGGGTGCAGGTTCGATCCCGGGTGGAGGCGTGTACCAATGAGACATTTTCTGATCTCAAGTACATAATACGGACGCTCGTACGGTGAAGGAAAACATCGTGAGGAAACCCGCACATGGTTGGTCCCAGACGTATTGACTAGTTCTTTCCTCTGGACTAGGCCGACTATGTTGCGAGAATGCCGTATGCGCTTGGGCAACCATACAGGCATTTAAAAATCTTGTCCCAGGCACTACAGTATTTGAAGAGTGGTTACTTCACTCTGAAAAATGCTGTATAAATCATCCACAATGGATGCAAAGGCCTAGTTTGTTATTTATTTACCCTGAAAAGGATGTGAAGAGGTATATCTATATCTGATATCAGATGGATGAGGCTAGATGACTCCCGCAACACCGTTGCACCAAAATTCGTTTATCGTGCGGAAACCGTACATTTATCCGAGAAACTAGTATCTTATATCATTTCCCGGGACTCAAAGTATCTCCAAACCAAATTTCATCCAAATCGGCTCAGCGTTTTGGGTGTGTAAAGGTAACAGACACACAGGCCGACAAGCTTTCGGAATTAAAATATTAGTTTGGAAGAAGTATGGATAGTAAATAGTAATCACCGAGTAGGTATTGTACGAGATCTGCATAGCTTAAATTTTATATAATAAATGCGAAAATGTGTGTCTGTCTGTACTCTGTCTGGTACCTGGATATACTTTGAGTCCCGGGAAAGGACATAGAATACTTTACATCCTGAAAAAATGGACGGTTCCCGCGTGAAATAACGAATTTTTGCGCGAGGCAGTTGCGGGCGTCATCTCGATCTCCTGTATGACCACTGGGCATGTGGCGTTAGCTCAGAATCAATAACAATTAACTGATTACGGCTCCGGCCCACCTGTGCCATTCGATTAGCCACGTGACGTCCACGTGACTAATGGCCGCTCGCCGGTTATTGAATGAAACCTGAAATTCTGAATTTCGGTACCAAATGTCACCAACATTTGGTTACAATCTAACAAGTGAAAAACAGTATGGTATATATGCGAAAGGGTGTCTGTTACTTCTTCAAAATGCTGTACCGATTTGGATGGTAATTGCCAATTGGTGTGGAGGTAGGATGTGAATGAAAAATATGTGGTTCCCGCGTCAATCAAATTCTGCATTACTTAGTCAACATCTACGAGTAACAAATAAGGAATTACCAAGTCATGATTTTTATTTATAAAGGTATGCATTTAACTCAGATTCTTGGAAATAAAATACTTCAGTAACAAGATAAGATTAAAGCGCAAACACGACCCTTCGCTGGAAAATTTGTACCGCGTCTCCAAAGATTTGTTCCCTGTCAAGTCGCGAGGTGAACTTGAACATAATTTTCCAGCCAACAGTATCAAATCACCATAAACCTATCTCCGCTCGATATGGACTGTTCCCCATAACGGACTGGAGCCACAGTATAAATATTAAGCAGTAGAGTAACTCAGTCGTGTCCTTGAAATCAATCTAACTCATTACTCAACATAGCGACAAGATTGACGCGCGTGCGATGTTATGCTTCATTGTTTTCGTACTTTGAGCTATCTGAAATCACACGTTTAGGTTTGCCATGCGCCCGATTTGATCGATTTAGTATGAAGGTACTCTACTGTTTATTCTCTATAATGTACTTTAGTTCCATGCCGAATGACGTATCGAGAATTTACGCCCTGACCTTTGGGACTGTTTTGGTATTTAGATTAAATATAGCACTATACGGGCACCGGTGTCAAAGGTAATAAACGTAGTGTTTTGGTCTGTGGAGCCGTTTTTGTTCTATGCAGTTATGATGACAACCAATTATTTCAAACAATATAAAAGATAACTTTTTACAAACTATACAAATTATGTAGTCTTTGTTTCCCAGCCCATTACTTCCATCGAGAACTTTTCATCTTCCATCTTTTCATCATAATATCCCAAGTAGCATTTTAGGATCTATAGATCTATATCGTAAGTTTTATGGTTCACATGTACTTCCCAAGATGTATAATCAGGCCATACAATAGCAGTATATCCGGATATGATGCTACTAAACTACCAGTTTAGGCACAAGTTAAGCAGCCCTAAGTTCACTATCGATATATATCATTCATGAAAATCGTATCAGTAGCTTATGCGTTACGTTAAAACAAAGACAAATAAGTAATAACATACAAAATTAGTAGAGTACCGAAATCGTCAGCCTTCTAGATTTGCCGTAGTCAGTAAAAATTATAGTAAGTACCCACAAGTACAAAATATAAAATAAATAGACCGTGCGTCGTATTGTAACTGTTAATGCTTTCAATATCGCAGCAAGAACGTGTCGACGTGAGGAAATTGAGATAATAATCGTAACACCAAGGCGGCAAGAGATGATGTTTTTAATTGAACATCAAAAATTGTATCACGAGGTGTGAGTAATGTTATGATTGTATGTAAATACACTGTAATATATTGCCTTTGTATGTATGATTGCTGTGTAACAAGCAGTATAGTGTAGACTCTACATAAAGTAGCTTTTCCTACTTTTACAAATTTAAGTTTTTTCGGTCATCACTATTTCGTAAATTATTATTAAAATATGCACTATATTCTTTCGGCGGCTTCGTCTGCACTTTACGTAAATGAAGAACATATTTTATCCCATGTTCAACTCATTTGAGGAGGGATTTTAAAATAGGACCACGTGTGCGAATGTTTAGTTTAATTATCTGTAGACATAATAAGATTAAAGATATTATGATATCAATATTAATTTATTTTGAGGGCCTGTTTCACCACTTGCTGATAAAGTGCCGGATAAGCTATCCATAATTTTTTGACAGATTCTCCATACTCTATCTGTCAAGTTAAGTCGTGGATAGCCTATCCCCACTTATCAGAAAGTGTTTAAACAGGGCCTTAATCTTCGCTCATGGCAACCATTTGCATTCACAACCAATAGACTTAATACGAGTTTATGATTTAACTGACTCGATATACAACCATAATATAGATCACGTAAAGATTTCATCGTAATTTAATAGCAGCTCCTATTACGGACACAGGTTAGCCGGCAGTCTGAGGTAACACAGGGCTTGTCAAAGCCGCCTGCTATAAATTAATAATACACGCCTGATGTATAGCCACCGTGTTACTGTGTACTACAGTATGTACCTTACCGTTACTACCTTTCTTCCTTCATAATTTTGTAGCATGTTTACATCGCTATAAAATTAATATTAGATACTAGCTGCCATCGCACTTTTAGGATCGCACTTTTCGCATCTAATAATAACTCCCCACACCAGTTTTGGTGACGGTGGCCGATTTCATTGAAACCAAGGCCAGTTACGCAGGAGTAAATTTATAGTTCCCAAGTGTGTGCGCAGTACATAAGAGCACTCTCTATTCCTTTTACTCTCACAACCCAGTGGGACGGACGATAGACACGACTGGCGAGAGATCAGGCGCAGGACCGACTTTTTACATGCCCATCCGACGCGTGGATCATCTTACTTGTCAGACAATCAGGTGATCAGCCTGCATTGTCCTAACCAAACTTGGAAATAACATGTTTCCAACGCGGAAATCGAACTCACCACCTCCGAGTCAAGAGCCGAGCTCTGAACCACTGGACCACGGAGGCGTTTTATGTCGCACTGGTTGGACTATTATCCGCAATTTTTCGAAAATTACTCAAAGCTGAAAAAATCGTAGATTGATTATTACTATTTTGTTTATGACTGACGCCATATAATATCTTAGCCCCTTTACAAACAAAGAAATTCATACCCAGTATACACATTTATTTTATGTTTTACATATACAGAGTTTGTGCCTATTCGATACGTTAAATGTTTTTACAGATAGGGACAGAAGTCAAAACATTCTAATTTATACATATAACAACTAGCTTTTGCCAGCGACTTCACTTGCCTTAAGAAGTATTGTTATATACAATCTTTCATCCCTTATTTTATCCCCTTGGGGTTGGAATTTATCAAAATCATTTCTTAGGGGATGCCTACGTCATACTTAGCTTTATGCTTGCAAATTCTCAGCCCAATCGGTTGAAAATTGATAAAGTTTCATACAAATTTTCATCCCCTATCTTATCCCCTTGGAGGAGAATTAATCAAAATCCTTTCTTAGTGGATGCCTACGTCATAACATCTACCTGCATGCCAAATTTCAGCCCGATCCGTCCAGTGGTTTGGGCTGTGCATTGATAGATCACTTTGTCAGTCAGTCAGTCACCTTTGAGTTACATATATTTAGATTACGTAGGTATATATATTATTATATATTCTTATTTCTTCATTACAAAGAAGGAAAGAATATAAATAAATTACCGCTCGGAACGCGTGTTTTACCTTATTCAAAAGCTATTGACTCTGGGTACAATGTTTCATAGATCGGGTCGTGATAAATGCATTCATTTGCTCGAAGATTATTCAATTATCTACGAGCCATTGAAAAGTTTACTTCAATTAATTTCCTTAATTAAAACTTGTTAACGCTGTACGCGGCCGTCTGACAGATGTACTCGCCTGATTGTGGACATTTTTAATCTCGGCTTTCTATAATTAATATTTCATCTCTTTATTCGAAGATATAAAATCTTAATAACATATTGTAGTATTTCTCGTTTTGCATTCATTCGCACGCTTCAGAGTTTAAAATATCGATATTTGTATCGATATTCAAACAAGTTCTATCCTGCATCCCTACTGGTCGACACCATGACACCTCATTAATTTTTCGTGCGCGCATTCAGCAACACGCTTTTTGTAAAACAATGCCGAAACGGAGTACCGAGGATAAAATAGATAGATATCTAAAGAAAATAAGAAGATTAGAAGAAAAAACAAAAAGGCGCAAAAGAATTTTGTCATCCAGTGAATCGGAGGCCGAACAAACAACCGGTAAGAAATTTTCACATTGTTAGTGAAATCATAGTGAAATATTAATAATTTGGAGTTGGATTATATGTTTTACTATTTAAACTTAGTTGTTCAAGCAAATACGACGCTTATTTTATGGTAATTTTAACCAAAAGAAGTTAAATATACCAAGTATTGGAAAAATTCAGATACCCTCATTAAAAAAAAAAAAAAAAAAAAAAAAACGTTAAAAAGTCAATCCTCAGCTTAGAGTTGTCCGTGAGGCAACCAAAAGCAATAATTTCACCCTGGAATTAGCCGTGAGTTAATCATTGGGTACTTAAATCTAAGTACAGAGTTGTCCGTGAGTCAACCGCGTGTACTTTATTGTTACTTAAATATTAAATGTAACTTTCAGATGTTCACGATGATGATGTGGACACACTGCAAAAGGCCATGGAAAAAAGGCAGATGGAGGACGGACAGCCAATTTTTAATGATAACATTGAAGGCACACCTCCAGCTAGCAGTTCGGAACCGCCGCCGGAACCGGTGGAATCCCAACCAGCACCTTTAGATCCAGATATTTTAGTGGCACTGGGTGAGTTGCCATTGGAAGACATCACATATGGCCCGGACATACACCCGGATTTGGCCCAAAGGTGGGTTCCTATTCTTAAGAAACCTATCGCAGACACAAAACAAAAGGAGTCCCTTTTCAAGGAATACTCAATCCCGCAAAATTGCAAATTTTTTGGAGCTCCTCATTTAAATCCCGAAATAGCAGCCGCTATTTCCGAGGTTGCTCGTGCTCGGGACAAGAAAATTGAGAATGCTCAACAACAATTAGGAATAGGTTTGACAGCAATCAACAGAGCATTGTCCTGCCTGTTGGAGTCCAGTGACAAAGTGGTGGCAATAAAATATTTATCGGACGCCACTAGAATTTTGTCCGATCTTCATGCTCTGGAAACCAGCACCAGAATGAAGTCTGTTTCATTTGGTTTGGATAAAACTTTTTTTAATTTAATTCAAAATTCTGAAAGAGATGAAATGCTATTTGGGTCAGACTTGCCAGAGAAAATTAAGGCCTCAAAAGCTATTGAAAAACAGGGTTCTCAAATTAAAAGGGCAGAGACGAAAATTTCTTCCAGACAATCTACTGTTCAATCTTCAAAGCAGCAGGGAAACTGGAGAGGCAATTCTCGCTCGTCGAACAGGGGGGGGCGAGGAGGAGCCAGGAAGACTCCCTACAGCAGCCAGAGGAACCACTCCTACCCCAACAATTCCAACCCGAACAGAGTTTGGAACAAACCCCCTCAGCGTGCAGGCCTTCGGACATAGAGGTACATGCAGGCAGATTAAAATATTTTTATAATTGCTGGTGCAAAATAACTAGTAATAAGGTAGTGTTATCTTGGATTCGTGATGGCTTTCCTATACCTTTTATTAAAAAAGTTAATTTTAATAACAATTATTGTGGGATAGGGGCACAAAATACTAACTTGCTATCTAAATCTATTGAAAAATTAGTACAATTAGGTGCTGTGTCACTTTGCAAACCGTCAGAGAACCAACACATTTCTAGCATATTTTTAGCACCTAAACCTAACGGGGACTACAGATTTATTTTAAATTTAAAACCTCTCAATAAATTTATTGAAAAAATTCATTTTAAGATGGAGGACTATAGAACTGTCACTCAACTGTTGTACAGAGGCTGTTATATGGCTACAATAGATTTAAAAGAATCCTATTTATTAGTGCCTATTAAGTCGAGCCATAAAAAGTTTCTTCGGTTTCAGTTTCAAAACAAAACATACGAGTTTAATGCTATGCCCTATGGCTTATCAATAGCTCCAAGGACATTTACTAAAATAATGAAAGTTGTAATAGGTAAATTGAGAAGTCAAGGCTTTCAGTCAGTGGTACATTTAGATGATGTTTTGTGTATAGGATCATCCTATAAAGAATGCAAAAGGAATGTATTAGAAACTATCAGATTATTAGAATGTTTAGGGTTTATTATTAACTATGATAAAAGTAATCTTGAACCAGGAACTTTAACTAAATATTTGGGTTTTAATTTTAATTCTGTAAAAATGTCTATTAGTTTACCTATAGAAAAACAAAATTATATATTTAATCTTATTCAAAAGTACCTAACCTTGCCTCGATGCACTATTAGAGAATTTTCACATTTGATTGGGGTTCTTACAGCAGCATGTCCAGCTGCCAAATATAGCTGGAAATATACAAAATTATTAGAAAGAGAAAAATACTTGGCTTTACTCAGTGCTAACAATAATTATAACACCAAATTTAAGCCTTCAAATAATATTTTACCGGATTTGTTATGGTGGAGTAAAAATGTTTTTATTTATCAAAATGACATAGAAAAACCGTATTTTATATTAGAAATTTTTTCGGATGCATCGAGACATGGTTGGGGTGGTTTTTGTAATAATGTTAGGTGTGGTGGTAGATGGAGGAGTGAAGAACTCACCTTTCATATAAATTACTTAGAAATAAAAGCTGCCTTTCTATGTTTAAAATTGTTTGCCAAAGATTTAGAGGACAGCGCCATCCTATTACGATGTGATAATACTACTGCAATAAGTTACATTAACAGAATGGGAGGAATACAGTTTCCTCATTTAAATGATATTACTAACGAAATTTGGCAATGGTGCGAGAAGCGAAATCTATGGTTGTACGCGTCATACATAAATACGAAAGAAAATATTGAAGCGGACCAAGAGTCGCGAAATAAAAATTTAGATACAGAATTAGAAATTTCAAATTGTACATTTCAATATATAACACAGGTTTTCGGAAAACCCGACATTGATTTTTTCGCTTCTCGTGCCAATGCTAAGTGTGAGAAATATATTTCATGGAAACCGGATCCCGATTCTTTTGCAGTCGATGCCTTTACTATAAATTGGAATAATTATTTCTTTTATGCCTTTCCCCCGTTCACGTTAATTTTGAAATGTTTAAAAAAAATTAGGTGCGAAAAAGCCGAAGGTATTTTAATTTTTCCGTACTGGACTTCTCAACCGTGGTTTCCAATTTTACAGACTATGCGCATTTCAAAAATAATATTTTTAGACCCAAATAAACACATAGTAAACTTTACTTCCAGGACGAGACAACAGTTCAAATTTACCCTGGCTGCCGTGAAGCTCTCCGGCAAGCTTTCATCCAAAGTGGAAGCCCCGAGCCCACCTTAAACATAATGCTGTCCTCTCTCGCCGATAGCACCATAAAGCAGTACAATTCCACATACAAGCTATGGTGGCAATTTTGTAAGCAAGCAAATTTGAATCCATTTAATAGTTACTCTGATTCAGTAATTTTAAATTTTCTTAATAATCAATTTGAACATGGTGCGGCATACGGTTCTCTTAATACACATAGATCCGCACTGGCTCTTTTATTAAATCGCGATCTTGGATCTAACAGTTTAATTAAAAGATTTTTTAAAGGTATATACAGATTGAGGCCTGCACTACCCAAGTATGTCGCTACATGGGACCCTCAAAAAGTATTAGATCATGTCGCCCAATGGAAACCTCACGATAGTATATGTCTTGAAAAATTAACTAAAAAACTCACAGTATTATTAGCTTTATGTACTGCTCACAGAGCACAAACATTGTCGTATATTAAGCTAAGTAACATTAGGTTCAACAACAACAGTGTAAAGATAATTATTTCAGATATAGTAAAGACATCTGCGGCCGGTCGAGATCAACCTCTGCTGACTCTTCCCTATTTTTTCGAAAATAGGGATGTATGTCCAGCTACGGTTCTCGAAACTTACATTCAGCGAACCGAGACTTTGAGATCGCAGCAAAAAATTGATAATTTGCTGCTGACCTGGCGAACGCCACATCGAGCTGCCACGAGCCAGACGATCTCGCGGTGGGTGAAGCAGGTGCTAGCCGACAGCGGGGTGGACGTGACGGTGTTCGGTGCACACAGCGCCCGCCACGCAGCCACCTCCGCCGCCAGCCGCGCGGGCGTCTCGCTCGAGGTTATAAGAAAGACCGCTGGATGGACGTCCGCCTCGAATACCTTTGCAAAATTTTATAATAGACAGATTTTAGACGAGAATAATTTTGCAACAGCAGTCTATTCTGAAATAGTTAATTAATGATTCTGGGAACAAAAATTTTATATTTTGTTGTTGTAAGAGTATTATTATTATTGTGTTATTCCATATAATGATTATTGTTTATAAGAGAATAAACTTATATTATAAGTTTTATGTGTTTAATTTAGAGGCAAAACTTGTGACCATCTCTAAACATCTACAATATGTTATTAAGATTTTATATCTTCGAATAAAGAGATGAAATATTAATACATGATCAAACGAACTTCCAAGTGAAGTTCGATCAGTATTATATGAGTCTCTTTATTCGAAGATATAGACTAAGGTCCCACCCGACCCAACCCTTTAAGTTTTGCCAACAATATTATAACAAAAGCTATCTCTTAAATAATGAGGTGTCATGGTGTCGACCAGTAGGGATGCAGGATAGAACTTGTTTGAATATCGATACAAATATCGATATTTTAAACTCTGAAGCGTGCGAATGAATGCAAAACGAGAAATACTACAATATGTTATTAAGATTTTATATCTTCGAATAAAGAGACTCATATAATACTGATCGAACTTCACTTGGAAGTTCGTTTGATCATGTATTATTGCTTCGATCACTAATATAAATTATTGTAATGATAACTTCGTTGTAATTTGTTTATTTAACTCGCAATTAATGGACAAAGTGATAACTTGATAACCAACTGAGTACTATTTCCTAAATTTTTATGCGTTTATTTAACTATTTGTACTCCAAGCTATATAAAGCCACCTATTGGCTATTTTCTTAAACCTAATTAGCTTTAAAAAACTAATCAAAAAGTATTTTGGTTACCATCTAGCAGTCACATAGTTCTCCATAATATTTTATCGCGAGTAAACTATCTTTGAATTGATGAAGCGTGTTCCCGGAGGCATATTTAATTATGGTTGTGAGAAATATGGGTTGTTTTTTCTACGCCCTATAAATATTTTAAACCGCTTCTGATTGTGTGAGTTATGAGTTTCTTTATGATATTTCGGCTCTGATTTGTTTTGATTGAAAATTCCTTTGAAAAAGATTGATTGTTCTATATGATAAAGAGGCTCCCCATGATTTGATTAGGCTACGAGGGTTCGCAAAGTTTGATTTGCTCCAATATTAATTGCGAATTTCTATGGTCGCGGGGAAGTATTCCTTTACCCTAAGTTGGTTAAATTAATTCCTCTCGTCTTTGGAGATTTGAAAGTTATTAATTGTGTATTTTATACTGACTAAGGCACCATAAATTGTAACAATGACAGCTTTGTTAATGTTTTTACGATTATGGATTAGGAGATTTTTTTTTACTTCAATGACTTTCAAAGACCGATTTTCGGAGTATTATTTAAAAATGATTTTTATGGCATTTACATTAGACTTATATTTAAAAGTCACTCGTTCCGCGCTGGAACCGTTCATTTTACAGCGGTAAAAAGTAACCTGGGTTCCTTCATGGTGTCATATCTACTTCTGTACTAAATTTCAGTAATTTCGATGCCAATGACATTTGAAAATGTTCTCCTCTATTATGTTATTCAATAGTATAGACTATAGAACTATAGACTATAGATAGATATGGAAAACAACTGTAGTCTCTGGCACATTTAAATATTATCTAGTGGTAAAAGCAAAATCTAATACCTTACCCGCGTTGAGATATGGATGTTCTCGGCGATTGTCGGTAATTCTCATTTCATTGGGAAGCCCTTCGAGGTACAATTGTACAGTCCTACATTACTGCGAACCACTTTGAGCGCTTGTTATGCATAAGAAGACGTTGATAAAGATTACAATATCACAATTTTGAAGCGTACAAATTGACAGACAATTATTTTACAGCTGTAGTGAACAGGCGTGAGTTTAGAGACCTTAAATAGCCTAGGGACTTCCTCTAGCATAGTTTTAGTAGTAAATATTTTGAATTACTTGGAGTAAAGAGTAAACCTCGAAGATACTAAAAGTACCAACGACTTTTCAAAAATATCTATATATATATATAAAAGAAAGTTGTGTTAGTTACGCCACTTATAACTCAAGAACGGATGAACCGATTTGGCTGAAAATTGGTGGAGTGGTAGCTTAGAATCAGGAATAGGACATAGGATACATTTTGTCCAGGAAAAATGTACGGTTACTGCACAACATACTTTAATGATTTGCGCGTAAACTATTCAATTGATTTTGATGAATTTTGGTATGGAGATACTTTGAGTCTCGGGAAAGGACAAGGGATACTTTTGGTGCCGGAAAATGTACGGTTACTGCACAATATACTTTTATGATTTGCGCGTAAACTATTCAATAGATTTTGATGAAATTTGGTATGGACTATGGAGATACTTTGAGTCTCGGGAAAGGATAAGGGATACTGTTTGTCCCGGAAAATTTACGGTTCCCGCACAATCAACTTTTATGATTTTTTACCTAAACAGTAAACTATTCAGTCTATTTTTATGAAATTTGGCATGGAGATACTTTGAGTCTCGGGAAAGGAATAGGGGTACTTTTTGTCCCGGAAAATGTATGGTTCCTGCACAACAAACTTTTATGATTTTCGCTTAAACTATTTAATCTATTTTGATGAAATTTGGCATGGAGATACTAATTTTAATCTATTGTTTTCTTAATTATACCAATTAGAATTAAATAATCATCGTTAAGACAGGAGAGAGCCAACGCCAGCCTGCCACGATTGTGGCGCTGCGGAGGACACGGCCCAGCATACCCTCGAGGTGTGCGAACGTTGGGCCGTGCAGCGCCACGATCTGGTGGCAGTGCTGGGCGAGGACCTCTCGCTCCCGAGCATGGTGCGCTGCATGCTCGAGAGCGATGAGGCCTGGCAGGCGGCGGTCTCTTTCTGCGAATTTGTCATATCGCAGAAAGAGGCCACGGAGCGGGACAGAGAGAATGACCCCACCTCTCTGCCGCTCCGCCGGCGTAGGACGGGAGTGCGGAGGCGTCGCTACGCGAATCTCCAATCCCTCGTCTAACGGGGCTCCGGGTCAGGATGGGAACCTGCCCGGCTTTGTCAGTCCCGGCGCCGAGGGGAACGCCTTAGTTCGCCTAAGCGTTCCCTTACTTTGGTGGAAGTCCGGTCCGAGGTAGACCGGCCGGTCGTGGAGGGAGTCCCGTGCTTGTTAGATCCGGGATATCCCTCCTTATACGGCTGAAGGCGAACCGCAGGTGGTTTTAGTGAGTAAGAGTCTCACATATCCCCGGGCCACCCAACCCGGGGCACCCATGTTGGGTTTCCCCTGCGACATCAAAAAAAAAAAAAAAAAAAAAAGGACAACGTCTGTCGGCTCAGCTAGTAATGTATATAAATTACTAGGCGTTGTTCGCAATTATGTTGCATTATAAAAAATTTCATATGACCTTTTCTGGGTATCAATCAAAACACAAATTCTGAGCTTTTGGTATCGAAACTATCGAATGCAACTTGACTTAAGCCCCAGTAAAGACAACAGGGAAGCGTACACAAAGCCTTCAGCATAAAGCCACAGTCAAAACAAACAATGCTCTGGAATTGCTTGGCGGGATATAACATAATACTTGCATCACTATATTGTTTACTTGATTTACAAAACAAATCAAAACCTGTATGCGTTGTTTTCTTTGAATTAAAGTAGAAAATAGGAAACGGAAAATAATAGTAACAGAACTGAAGCTCATTCGTATTTCTTTAAGTAACATGCATTTTGTAAATAAGATAAAGCTTAAAATTGCAGCAAGCATTCACATAGCATATTTTACTCACTTGACATCAATAACTTAAAATGCAAGGCTCTTATGGGATTCGCTTTAGCGCACACGAAGTCGCGATGACCATCCAGTTGTAAGTTTCTTTCCCACATAAGAGCAGTAGTCGCAATACAAATGATATACAGTAAACCACCTTCATACTAAACAGAACACACTAAGTGCATACACACATAAGCCTGATTTCAGGTGACCTTAACTAGCAAATATACATTGCTCGTCTATGAAATTTATCTCTAAACTAGCGACCCGCCCCGGCGTCGCACGGGTATAAAATATATAGCCACTAAAAAAATATGCCTATTGCCTTCCTCAATAAATAGGCTATCTAACACTGAAAGAATTTTTCAAATCGGACCAGTACTTCCTGCGATTAGCGCATTCAAGTTAGCCCTTTCAAATAATTTCCCCCGTTTTTTCTACATTTTCCTCTATTTCTTCGTTCCTATTAGTCTTAGCGTAATAAAATATAGCCTATAACCTTCCTCGATAAATGGGCTATCTAACACTGAAAGAATCATCAAAATCCGTTGCGTAGTTTTAAAGATTAAAGGGAACAAAGGGACATGAGGGAAAAAAGGTGACTTTGTTTTATAATAAGTATAGATTAAAAGAGTTAGGGAACTTAGCGAGGCGTGCGGTGTAATTTTAAATGAGCCATTCAAAGGAATGCCTATCCCAAATCTGGCTACCCAGCCAGACGTCACAAATGCCATGTTTGTCTATTTATTGTGTAGCTTCTTATGTTGTAAATAAAGATCAGGCTTGAGCCATCGTCTTATCGCCGCGTTGTGAATGTGACCTAGCCCTTAGATTTCAAGGACACTTCAGAGTTACTCTACTATACGATACTGTGGCTAAAGTGTCGGGAACAGCAGTGAACCAGCCCCGGGGTCGGAGCACGGAGCATTAGCTAGTCACGCGCTGGATGGTATTTCTCATTAGGACGCCCGTAAACAAGGACACTTCGACGCTTACTAATGTCCCCGCGTTACAGTTTTATGACTATCAGCCTATTCCAACTTGTCGAATGATCCTAAGTAACGCGCTCGTTATAAATTACGTCCAACGACCATACTACACGCGCGATAAATATCTTTCTGTACCATTGCTTTTTACGCCGTAAATTATGGTTACTTCTTTTGTTATGAAAATAGATATTTTGACAGTGTAATTCTATATTTTATGAGTCATGACGTTTTCATTGAAATGGTCTGCGCTTGATGTGGAATGGTAATCCGTAAAATATAACCAGGGTAGAACCGTATCCACAGTACCTTTTAACAACCATGGAAATGTCAAAGTTATAATAGCTAACTGAATAGTATGGTGTAGAGCTGCAGGAAAGAAAATGAATACTTGCCACGGCCCACGTTAATGGCCTTTATGCGGGGTTTATTTTGTACGAATCCACGTGGATCTCGATGACAAACAATAACTGGCAATAATAGATAAGGGTGAAGTCCAAATTCGGTCATATACCAATAAAGCGAGAGTAATTAATTCCATTCAGCCGTGACCGCAGCCATATATTTATCCACCAATTGAAACGTCCCGGTTGTCTGCGAGCTATTTCCGCAATTTCAAAATGTACAGATCGTGTTCCGACAATAGGTTGTATCGCGTCTCGGACTTCGGTTCCTCGGAGCCCTTATGGGAAGGACATAAGGGTTATTGTTCACTCCGAGGTAAGCCCTGGAGTATAATCACGGTACTGTTAGCCCGCTCCGGGCTGAGCTAGGCCGGGCT
The DNA here is from genome assembly GCA_937595015.1 of Polyommatus icarus. Classification (NCBI taxonomy): domain Eukaryota; kingdom Metazoa; phylum Arthropoda; class Insecta; order Lepidoptera; family Lycaenidae; genus Polyommatus; species Polyommatus icarus. The sequence continues at coordinate 11,830,815 of OW569324.1, forward strand.
GGCCTGTAATATGCGTGCGAACGATGCGATCGTCCGTCCATCGCATGCGTAATATCCGTGGCCAACTTGCATTATGCGTATTACGATTTGCAAAGGTGTTCGTCTTGTTAGATCGAGGAGATACGGATGCAATATGCCCGTACGATTTAACATTTCAAAATGATCGCGAAAGGTTTTATTAAAATGTTCGTAGTAGTAATTGCGTGCTGACTCTCCGGGGACAGGATTTGCAATTAATGGATATTTTTTAAATATTTAACGATTTTGTTTTATGTAGAGTTTCAGTACAGTACCCGGCAATAAATATTGCACATCGACCTTTGGAAAGAGACATTCGGCTAATTTCGGTTTCATAGAGCGTTATCTTTGTAGCACACAGCTATTTGACATTATGTCAGTCGTTGTTCAAATTCAATAGAGTGCAGTCGCGTCCAGTTCAAAATAAATATCTAGAGTTGTTAACACCCCTAAATTTGCTACAGCTGTAATTTTCCAAACGAATTTTAAATACGTAAACATAATTTGAACACCCTTTTTTATTTTATTTTACCCGAACCTAAAGCCATAACTTATAGAAAATTTGGTGTATTTTATACAAAGAATAATAAAATTGTCAAAAGAAGCAAACCATAATTGTTTTAACAGCTCCTAATGTATACCGGACTTTTTGTATTTCGTGCGTAAGAGATAACGCTCTACAAAACCGAAATTAGCCGACTGTCACTTTCCAAAGATCGATGTGCAATATTTACCGCCGGGTACTGTATGTATTTGTAACTTTAACGTTGTCGCCACACCTACATTCTACTTTAGGGGTGTCTGGCAGCGGAAAGCAGTTGTCAAACCCTGTAACAGGCAAAATTTTTAGCCTAGCCGTGACCCAACAATGTTCATCACTCGAATCATCCCAACAAAATAACGTGGGTCCATCTACAAATCAATGTCTCTGGTACATCAAGCCTCACGTAGCCATAAACACGTCAAGCGATACTCAGTATTTACATAACTGCAATATTATGTGGCCGATGTAGACAATTACTCATTTACGACATGGAGCCGTGCCATTGACATTATCTGACCCCGGCGAGTACGTTGATCATGACCTCGTCCGAGCCCTTGCGATGGGAGTCTTCTGCAAATATTTACTATCAAACAACCTTCCGAGGGAACGAGCTTTATCAATAAATATGTTGTCAGAAGGACATTTTTTATCAAAATGTAAACGTAGTATTGATATTTTTTGTATCATTTTGTATGATTTATCAATGAAAGTAAATATTATTATGTAATGCGTAACATTTTGTTAGAAGCACCTCTACGTATCTAGTACCCTTATCTCCTTAGTAAAGTGCTCTTTAGCTCTTTAGGACCCTCTCTACTCTCTGGTCTGGTTTAACAATCATACTCTGCATATTATTCGCAATCGCTTGTCTTGGTACGTCCATTATAATATGCCAATTGCTAATGTGAAAGCTTCATTTGCTCTAAATAACAATTAAAACATGTCCTTCTTCTTCACTTTTTAAAACATGCTAAGCCTTATGCCTAAGTTCATTAAGCCCCATAAATCATAATTTAATAAAATGAATAAAGTTTGTCTCCAAACTCACGTGATTATATCTACACGATGTCGCGAGTTACACGGGTTATAAATTCATTAGACTTCGTTAATTTATGTTTATTAAGATAAAATTAAGTAACTTCAGCCAAGTAACAAACAATGTAACGAAAAAGAGTTAAGGGGGAAGGTTATGTCGCAAACTTCCAAACTCTAGAGCTTTGAATTAATTATAGTATGCTTTATTAATTACAGAGTATATATCATACACAGTAGAGTAAGCTATGTTCTTGAAACAGTTGAAAGTAAACGAAACATAGAGAAGTTTCTTGCCACGTGGCACTCATTTGTCTTGCTTCTTCCAGTTATACTTAAAGTTATTCGTAACGCCATATTTTAGCTATAGTATAAACACATTTAAATGCAATATAGCCTTGTCATAATATATTAAAATATGTTGTATAAAATGAACACTATGCAAAACAGTAGTTAATTACTTACACCCCTGTAAGTGAGCTTTGAACTGTGCTGTGTCGCAAGCGATTGTGTTCTGCACCTATGATTAATAGCTAGTCGGACGTTTTCAGATCGACTCCTTTGTGGCTGACAAATTACGCGACCACCGTTAACGTTTACTTACAACTTGAATATTTATCGATTTAATAGCAGTCGCATTGTTACGCTTAGAATGATTTGCGTTCAGCAGCCTGTACTCTGATTCTACATACTTTGTAAACAATATTAATGCAGATTTGCTTCTCGTCCGATCCAATCTGGTTCTTGTTATCACGTCTTCGATTTTAGATCCAGTTCGTTCTCTAGCAAAGTACAGCGAGTTGGTAGTACACGGTATGGGGTTTTTAGAGTTTTGAGCGTGTTTGACATTTTACGAGAATACCTCCTCAGACCAATAAAAAAAGAAATATCTCTTGTCGTGTGGTAGTAAATAGACTTAATTAAACAAGGAAAGAAGCTTATAATGTTGGAATTGAAACATTAGAATATAGGTACACTTGATAATATATTATGCGGCGACTTGCGAACATGCAAATCCGTAAGTGTGGAATTGTTAACATAAATTATGTGTTTGATTTGTAATTTACTGACAGGATCTAGTTTTGGTTGACACCTTTCAAGTTAGGGCTAGTTACTAGCATAACCCTTAGCAACTCTTTGCTGTAAGTGGCTTGTACAGCTGGCACGAACACGACTAAGTTGTTCGGCTGTCATTGCGTAAGTCGTATTGGTAATTAACTAATTACCAATACTAATTATTGCGCTCTGCATACATATTTTAGCATTTTGTTGGTGCCAATTAATTTTTATTTTATTCCGATGTACACTGTACTACTTGTCAAGTAGTAACTTTTACTAATTACTGTACCTACCTACTCTATTGGATGCATAATATGACTGAGCAAGGTAAAATGTAATATATTGTACCGAGTTAGTATAATGAGTTTAAATCCATACTTACTAATATTATAAATGCGAAAATGTGTCTGTCTGTCTGTCCATCTGTCCATCTGTCTGTCTGTCTGTCTGATTACCTCTTCACGCCCAAACCGCTGAACAAATTTTGCTGAAATTTGGTATATTGCTACTTTTTATCCCGGAAAAATGTACGGTTCCCGCGCGAAAATCGTGTTTAGGCGCAACGGAGTTGCGGGCATCACCTAGTATACAATAGTTTAGTGGGTACATCACCGCAAAATGTGTTGTGTGGTGACTAAATAAAAATATTCTTATTCTTATTCAAAATCCCAAAATTAACAAAATATGATCCAATAAAGGAGAATGACTTAATTTGTAATTAACTCTTGACCAATTATACGTCCCCAGTCAATAAATTCAATTATTCGCTATCATTTTTCATTGGAACATTCGCGTTTATATAATAATACATTACTGGCGACGAACATTTTATTAGGGCCGGTACACAAAGGCGAGCACAGGAATAAACACTTATAAATCTCCTCTGGGTTTATATTTAATCACCGCGGCCCTCACAATGCGCACGTTTGCGCTGAAGTCTGAATTATTTTAATCCGCGCACCGAGATCTTTTCAACTTACTCGAGCCTAGTAAATAAGCTTAGCGGATACTCGCTCTCATCCCTTTGAAACGAATGAATCTGTCACGGGTATTATATTTCGATTCAAAATAAACAATTACATATTTCATGCAGGGAATGCTGTTGGATTTAAGTTTGGATTTTATACACAAGCAATACTAACTATCCATACAAATAGTGCGTCAACTCTGTCTGTCTGGCTGTCCGTTACCACTTCACGCCCAAATCGCTGAACCGGTTTTGCTGAAATTTGCTATGGAGATAATTGGTCCCGCAAAAGTACATTGGTACTTTTCATCTCGGAAAAATGTACGGTTCCCGGGCGATAAATGACTTTTGACGCAACGGGGTTGCGGGCATCATCTAGTAATTGAAAATAATTTAGTAGAAAATCAAACATACCTTTCGTTCTTTTGCCGTGATGTTTGAAGAAGGAAGAAGTACGTAAAAGCACTCTCACTGTAGTATCGGTACATAAAATAACATAAGCTGGTGCAAAGACGCAAATAAGACAAGAAATATACTTATAAAAAACTTGTATAGCAGACACCAGTAGGTAGGAATAATCATTAATTATTCATCACTTGCAGAATGATTGATGATACCGACGTTTATGCTCAATACACATTCACATCATATTATTTAATGTAGATAAATTGATTTCAATTAAAACTTTTAATTGAGTTTATTTTATCCTCAGATCTGTCAGTATAAATAAACGATACGCAGAAATGTATTGACCAAGATTACCTAGCCGTCTGAGAGTAAGCTCATGGGAAAAGAAACCTTAAGTGAACCTTAGCCTATTTGAAGTAATTTTTTCTTAAGCGGATTATGAAGCCTTCTGAGCTTATCCTATTAATGCGGTTATTAAGACTAAGTATAAGAAACTATATAGAGACTTTTTATTTTGTTTTGGAAAGATGCATGTTGCCACTCAAGTTTTTAAGATTATTAATATTATTGCTTTAATATTGATCCACCCAAAAAAGTTTAAGATGTTTAAAAAATTGTTCTAATATTATGATATATTTTATTCTTTAGGTGCGGTATGAAAATATAAAGGCAGTGTGTCAGCTTAAATATTGTCCGGCCACAGAAAAATATTTCAGCAATTGGGTATAGGATATTCTATAGGGGTGAATACTGGGTACTTTATCATAGGCTATTACTCACACAAATAGAAACCTGCGCCAGAATAATGATAGTTTCAATGTGGAAAAATGGTGACTATTCATTATTAAGGGGGCGAGGAGGTTGATGTATTTCGATTTTAGGTTCGATCTTAAAAGGTCTATAAAGAACCTCGTTATTGTACCCTAAAATCTGCTTGCGAAAGCGAACATTGAGGCGCTTACTTGGAAGATACCCAGACTTACCCAAATAGTTTTGGCTTTCAAATCTTAGGACCGTCTGCCGTTTAAAACATTCCTAATGTATTATTGTATTGTCGTTTCGAGATAGTTTGTAATTCTTTGATGTTTATGGTCATCTTTTAGCTGCGCATCTTTATATTATGTAACAAATTATACAATGTTTTGTAAAACAATTGACTTTAAAGCAACTGACACGTTTTAACTTTTAAGTGAGTGCTAGTACCAAATTACTATCCGTATTCAAATGAGTACTAATTATTTTACTAGTGGTAGGTGAGTGAATAACAGCAGCTTTAGCAGCATTTCCGCTAGAAAGCACCGCGCTTTAGTCTGAAACTCAGTTACGATTTGTGAATTTAGCGGATTATTCGTGTTAATTACTGTTTCCTTGTAACTATATTTATGTTTTGTTACTGCTTGTCTACTTCAACTTTTCAGTATGCAATATCAAGATGATATTATTGTGATGTTGTATTAAAATAGAAGAATAATTGGAAGTAGTCATTATTTCAACTTCAATAAGTAAGTTGCCTCGTAGATAAAATGAAATTGTCACTAGGAACATTTTTATGTAATTAAAAATTTAAACACGTTAACTGTAGCACGACAAACTTTGATTACCTATACCGTCCATCTTAGGTTATAGATACAAAAAGTAGTAAGTGTATTTTTAACAATTTTTATATACCCCAAGTATATAAAAATTGTTAAAAATACACTTATTGCTAGGAATACAAACATTGCTAGGCATATCAATATTGCTGGAGATACAAATATTGCTTGGGATTTATTGGTCGCTAAGGCGAGAACATTACGTAAAGAGGCTTACGGTGCGTGACCGCAATTCCGGTCAAAATGAGCTTAGCGACTTTGATAAAGCTAAACATTTGGAAGGGATTATACGTATCGCTTACTTAATATTACTTGACCTATACTTTGAAAAAGTTTACATAGATATTTTTGTCATATTAGGGTTGTGTCGACAAAATACTTTTTCGTTGCGATTTGTGTAAAGGTACAATTCCGTGCATCGCGATCGATCGCGGTCGCGCACGACCTACGACTGTCGTCGGCCGCTCGCGACTATAGTCAGCGAATGAAAATGTATGGCACCGCTTCCGAGGCCCGCGACTCATACGCTGACTATGGTCGCGAGCGGCCGACGACAGTCGTAGGTCCTGCGCGACCGCGATCGATCGCGTTGCACGGAATTGTACCTTTAGATTCACTAAATCTTTATGCTTTATATATTGAAATAACTTACAATATCTTAAAGACTTGTTATTTTATAAAAGCACTAGCTGTCCCGGCAAACGTTTCTTTGCCATATTATATAAAGTATATCGCCCGTATTATTTTATTTAATTAATGACTAAATAAGTACCTGTACCACCATGGCAACGTCCATCGCTATCCCGTGACCCGCGGCGCATAAACAATGTTTGCTCTTTATAGACAAATAATTTGCAATAAAATAAAATTGCGACTATAATTAAAGATCTAAGCTATCCTATCTGTCAAGTTGGAAAAAAGCACACATTTAAAAAAAAAACAAACATTATAATCGGTTAAGCAGTTTAGGAATCCAACGCGGACAAACATCATGACAGGAGATTTATATATAATAGATTACATACAAAATAATTAAAGTAATCCAATTAAAAATTTTCAGTTGAAAGACCTCAGCTTGTGATTTTGCTGAACCAGTTAAAACGTAATATTTTAAGAAGCTTTAGCTTTAAACACAAAAAAATATATAATATTTTCATTCACACAATGATTACGAAAAAACTGTTTCATTTGTAGAAGAAACGGGGAAATAAACATGGTTACCTAGTGTACATGACTGTTCAGCAAAAAGATGCTAAATAATTGTTTCCTTAAAATGTAATATAGCTTTAAACTTACTTTGAGCTTGATTTCAATTTTATTTGAGTGAATGTAGAGTAGTCGGTTACAGCTACAAAATATTAATTACATAATTGTATAAATAGAATTAAAGCGCCTATTGTGAACCATAACTGTTGTTGATGGCCCCATTTATAAAAGGCTAATTTATGTGCGCTAACAACAGCTTAATTAACGGCATTGTCATGTAATGTGGCTATTGCATAACTCATTGTGAACCGAACTTATAGCCATTAATAATGTTTTATGGTGGCCGATGGCACGTTTTGTTGCATCTTGGGAAATCGCGAGCGGGTCAGTCGACGACGTATACAAATGACGCTCCATGCGAATTCCCTATGAACTGATAGGCTGATCGTTTAGAATGTGGATTTGAAATACAAGTATCCGTCTAATCTGTCATCATCATCAGCTTTTTGTGGTCCACAGCTGAGCGTGCTCCCCCAGCGAGCGTCAACCATCTCGTAGGGCGTTTTTGTATCATTCGACATTTATGGCCCTATAGACAAGTGGCATATTCTTCGAAAACGATGACGAAATTCGTTATCAAAATGTATGGGATTTGACATTAGTAATCGCTAATTTATCGATAACTATAATATGTTAAACCGCAATACATTTTGAAAACGAATTTCGTCATCGTTTTTGAAGCGTATGCCACTTGTTTAGGCCCTCAGGCGTCTGACTTAGATATAGAACAATTTTAGCCTGTTCAATTGCTGTCGTATGATATATAATAATTAATCAATATATTGTGTATCTTGAACAGCCCTTAACAAATTAAGTTAATTTAATAGAAACAAAAAAAATTGTTAATAGATGTCCTATAAAATGAAAACGTATTAATTAAGAAGTAAATTATGGACGCAATAAACATTAATTCCTATGTTCTTAAACAAATCTGGAAGTCCAGACATCTGTTGTATTTTCATTAAAATGGCGTGAGAATATAGAAAACAATTTATGGGTCGATTTTACACTTCATGCTATTCAGTGATTACTGTGCGCTGTGGAAACAGTGTAACCTGAGCTTGAAGTATTTACATTGCTGCTTTGTAACTATGTATTAAATTTTTTTTCCTAAGAATACTATATTATTTTTTTTATTTGCAAAACTTAAAGCTTACTATAGATAACAGTAAGAGTACAATAGTAATAGAATAAAACCCGGCGCCGCACGGGTATAAAATATATAGCCACTGAAAAAATGATTAAAATCGATAGCCTATGATCCTTCACGTGATCTACTTCTTATCTGTGTCAAATAACATAAAAATTGCTCCAGTAGTTGGCGAGATAAGCCTTTTTAAATCATTTCCCCCGTTTTTTCCACATTCTCCTATTAGTCAGCGTGATAAAATAATAGCCTTCCTCAATAAATGGGCTATCTAACATTGAAACAATTTTTCAAATCGGACCAGTAGTTCCTGAGATTATCGCGTTCAAGTTAGCCCTTTCAAATAATTTTCTCCGTTTTTTCGACATTTTCCTCTATTTCTTCGCTCCAATAGGAGCGAAGAAATAGAGGAAAATAAGTCTAATAAGTCTTAGCGTGATAAAATATAAAATATAGCCTATAGCCTTCCTTGATAAATGGGCTATCTAACACTGAAAGAATCATCATCATCATCATCATCCGTTGCGTAGTTTTAAAGATTAACCCTGCAGTGGTCGCGCACCTGAATGTAACGGGAGTGGTCGCGCGGACTACATACGTAGTCCAATTTGAAATAAAGATAAAAACATGTTAAATAATAGTTTATTTATTTTACTTATTGAAATATATTAAGTATATACATCTTAATCAGAAAAAATCAACAAAAATTAATCACGACCTCTGTATTAAAAGTAATTAAAATAACAAAAATAAAGAGCTTGACTGCGCTTGATACTCTTCCCTATCGCGATCGACTTCATTCAACCACGCCTCAATGTATGCAGCTTGTCGTTTGGCTATTTTTTGTCAAAAAATATAAAGTAATATTATTTTAAAACAAATCAAAATTATAAAGCAGAGTTTATTTTACTAGTATGCACTAATATAATATTTAAATACTTATACGGAAATAATAAAAAATGTAACCAAAAAAAATACTTACGTAATGGGTCGCGCGGACTACACCTGTAGTCCACGATATTTGAGGGGCTATTGCGTTACGAAAATACACGACAGGGGCTTGCGCTGCACTGAATGTGTAGCTAGATAGGTCATTTGAAAGTACCCACAGGCGCAAAAGTCGCACGCTTACAGTTTTTGAGAAATTTTTGATTTTGTTTACGTGGATTATTACATATGTATATGTAATCCACGCGACGACTCCAGGGTTAAAGGGAGCAAAGGGACATGAGGGAAAAAAGCGACTTTGTTTTATAATATGTATAGATATAGATATAAAAACAAATCCAATTATAAAATTTTCATATAAGCCAATTTTAAAATATTTTTTAATCCGTGCGCACAGAATTAAAACAACACAGAAATACTTGTTAATAACTGGACATAACATTGAACGGAATTTAAAGTTAATTACAAAATACAGTAGCTGCGTTAGAAGCGGTTGGCTACTAGTCATTAAATTTAATGTTTTGCGCTTAACCTTATGTACGTGTTAGCAATAAACTTACGATTTTCCACAATATCTAAAAGTATGGAATGTTTGGCTCTACTTTATATTATTTAACTAATGTTAATTATTATTATTAGCCCGCAACTCCATTGCGTTGAAGTTAGTTTATTGCGCAGGTACCGCACATTCTTCCTATATAAAAAGTATCCTATGTCCTTTCCCGGGATTCAAGATTAATCCATGCCCAGAAAATTTGGTTAAGCAGTTTGAGCGTGAAGAGGTAAGAGACAGACAGACAGACACACTTTCGCATTTATAATAATATTAGTATGGATTATTATTTATTGTCTCTTATAATATACAAGTTAAATAAAAGGTGACAATCTTGCTTAATTGCCTGGTTCTGGTTTTCGCTTCGGCTGCATATTTTTTCATGGAATCACGCAATTTTGTTTTATCTATATTTGAGTAGCAAATCTCTATCTCCCAAGAACTTGACAGTTAAAGTACTAAAAGATAAAACAGTACTTCGTCTTGAAATAATTGTACTGTAACAAACATTACTCAAGCGCCGAGAGCTACGGGTTTAATCCGACTCTCATTTCGTCTATGACGTTCGCGTCTTTATTTTATCGCTGTTTATTGTTATGTCGGCGTTTAACAGTTTGTCGTTTTCGTAATTAAGTTTTATCTAGAAGTTTCGATGTTAATACTAATGTTTATCCTTTTCTTCGTAAGACTTTGATTGAAACACTAAAAGTAACTAAATGACGCTCGCAACCCCCTCGAGCCAAATTTCGTTTATCGCGCACGAACTGTTTATTTCTCCGATATAAAGATGTTATAATATGTCCTTTCCCGGGATTCAAAGTGTCTCCATATCAAATTTCAGCAAAATCACATTAATATTTTGGACGTATAGAGGTAACAGACAGACAGACAAACAGAAAGACAGAGAGACAGATAGACAGACAGATATTCTTTCACATTTATATTATCAGTATGGATGTAAGGATTGTGATGACTGATGACCTTAGAATGAGGTAACGCTTTATCTCTTAACTTAGCGCATAGAATGCAAGTCTTTTTGTAACGGTACATTTAGCGTTTTTACGGGAAACAAAATTTATTGTGTTTCACAAGATTTGTAGCTGAGATGCGTCTGATTGAAATGCTAATACGAAGAATTAACATAACACCGCCGCACCGAACATAATGTAATATCGTCTTACATAATATATTCATTATGAATTTAATGTCTCCATTCCAACTACATAATTTCGTAAATAGTTTCGTCCGTAATCTGAATATTTCAATTTAAACGTATCTATTAAGCTCGATGTAGAATATAAATAAAGCTTTTATCAAAATGTAAGCGCCGATGTACAAAATGTTTTACTGTGTGTTCCCAAATGTACAGAGAGGTTTGTACGAGGTATGTTACGAGTACCATTTACATATTTTATCATTTTATACACAGTAATAATATAAACAATGCGACCGTCTGTTTTTCTCAGGCTCACTTCGCATTCTAACCTCTGAACTTATTTCAACGAAAATAGGCATAGGCATAACTCACATTAGGCATACGCTAGTATTACCCAACATCCTGTATATTGGGCCCCGGTAAAGGTTTTTATACAGTTCCAGAGTCAATAATCGGCCAAGTGCGAGTCGGACTTGCGCGCGAAGGGTTCCGTACCATTATAGAGCAAAATCAGGCCATAAATTGTGTTTTTTGTATGGGAGCCGCCCTTAATTTTTTATTTTATTTTAATATTATTATTAAATATTAAAGAAGACATATAACTAAGGACTTCGACAAAAAATCATCAATGGTACCTACCTGTTGCCATTACTGATATAGAGCAAAAAAGCCAAAAAAATCACGTTTCTTGTATGGGACCCCCCCTTAAATATTAATTTTCTTTTGTTTTTAGTATTTGTTGTTATAGCGGCAACACATATACATAATCTCTGAAAATGTCAACTCTCTAGCTATTACCGTTATTGAGCAGCCTGGAGACAGACGGAAAGACAGACAGACAGACGGACAGACAACGAAGTCTTAGTAATAGGGTCCCGTTTTTACCCTTTGGGTACAGAACCCTCTAGTGTAAGGTATGAAAAATAGAAAATGCGATCACAAACTAACCAGAGGGCTGAACTGTCGATCGGAATAAATAAAACGTTTACAAGAAACCGATCAAATTAAAGTCGCCGCAATCACAGATCCCGCAAGGAGCACAATTTAGCGAGTGACTAACGGCACTACTACACGACATTTCATTTTTCTAGACCGAATCTGAGTGATATTACACGTTTACCGATCCGAATCTATCCATGTGGAGTCGTGACTGTCGATTTGTTGGGAATCGATAAGTGGACACAAACTAGATGCCGGAAGGTTTTTGTTACGAAACTTTGTAGTACATAATGCGGCGATTTAACGACCGTATGGGAAAAATTTATGGTATCCCGCGGTACAGTTATCATTCGGGGAGCGTACCGCTCTATATCGTGCTGTTATCTGCGCCCGCGCATTGTTAGCTCCGTGGACAGAATAACAAGTCCATCCGGACTATTAGTAAATATGAAATCCTAAATATGGTCAGACATGGGTCAGATCAGACATAGCCGTACTTTAATTGTCTAAAGCTAATGGGATGTCAATGTTGAGTGCAAGCTTTTAGTGTCAAAGTCGAAGCTAAACAGTAAACACACGAACTTTCGTTAGCGTTAATATGCCATAATCAAACAAATATTAAAGTGTCTAAAATTCTATCCCTGTAAGAAATGGTTTTGAAATTAATATGAGTTTTGAGCGTTGTCGCACAGTTTGAGTATAGTATAAGACAAATTCAGATAAAACACAGTGCGGCAATGCGTGATTGTTTCTGCCATAGTTGTTCGCGTGTTCGTGTACACATGCCGCATGGCTGCATGACTTATGACGCTGGCGTGATTATCTCCGTGTCCGCAAGTCTCTGGGCGATCATGACGGGAATAGCCACGAGCACTTTGCATGAAAATATTATGTACAATGAACGCTGTTCTGTGGAATAGACACTAGATTTGTAGCTAGGAATACCAGCACTAATCTGAGTCTATGTAGTAGTACATTTTTAAGCGATGAAAATAAAGAGTTATTTTGACGTCTGTGAGTGACTGTCCGTGGTGTAGCTCCTGATTAAATTAATTTTGATCTTCTTTAAAATCTTACCTGACACAGAGACCTGATAGAAATTTTCCTTATTTATTATCCTAGCCCGCTTATTGCTGGACCACTAGTAAATTTCTTAAAAATCACTTGCGTAATATCTTTTTTTTTAAGTTACAAAAAGATAGAGTCTCATTATTAAAGTACTGATACTTAGAGCAGTCATCAAATCAATTAAAACCTGCCTTCTGGTCATGTGGAGCGTAGATTAAGTAGATTATAATAATTACGGGCAATTTCAACTTCTCGTTCCTGTAAATCAGGTAATAAAGACTACGTTTTTATTGCGTGTTCTAAATTCCAAGGAAACTGACATGACACTATAATTAAATTAACATCTTATTTGTTCAAGATACCATTATTCTTTGAAATCATTAAAATCTGAATGTAGTGTGATATAACATTCTTATTTATTTCAGAAGGATTAAAAGATTATATTTAAAATAAACAAGATAAAAATATTATATGAGTGAAATGAATATCCTCTAAGAAAGAATTAATTATGAAGAAAGGTTAAAATATTATGTAGCTTATTTATTTCTAAGAAAGTGTAGTCTTTTCAAAGAAAGAGAGAGACATTTTTGTGTCACAATTTTAAAACATAATTGCAAAAGTAAGTTTAGTTTTGTAAACTAACGTTTTAAAATACAAAATATCTTAGTATAAGTACCTGAGTAATAAGTAATAACTATATTTAAATCATATTTAAGAAAAAGTGTTTAATAATACTATGAATATAAAATAGTCTGTATGTCCGCTTTCCTTGTCAAGTGATGTAGCGTTGACGTTTTCTAGTTTATAACTGAACGCCACTTTGACCTCTGCCTTGAACGTCGGAATTCAATGTTTTTGTCATCTCTCGGTTGTCACGAATGTTTTAACTGTGAAAGCGGTACTCTGATTATACGACAGAACAACAATAAAATATTATTGTTGTTCTGTCGTGTAATCAGAGTACCGAGTGTAGCCTTAAAAGCCTTACATAAATATTTTATATCTTACGACAATATACTGCTTAGTTTATTTTATGACCTAAACAACAAGCTATTTAAGAATAATTATACTGCAATCGGCTAATGGCGGTAGCAGTCATTAACTCCCTGTCAAAAACATGTCATTTTCTATATAAGCCGCGGTTGACAATGATTCAGATGTTGTCAATCGCGACGGCATACAATGTTTCGCCGAGTACAGTATAGAGTTCGGGGCTGCACTCAAAAATATATTATGTAAACTACAGCAGATTCCCAGAGAGAAAAACTAATAGCTACTTAATATCAAAATGTCGTGAAAATTGTTTATATTATTTTAACATTTAACATTTTAGTATGCCATGGTACTATCAGAGAAGTTGATTCCTATGCAGATCGGGGACCAACGTAGTTTGGTTGCGTTACGTCAAACCCAGTCGACAGATCATAATTAACATTGAATTGACATATTCGACTAAATAACGTTGGTCTATCAACTGCATAGGAATCAATTTCCTCGATGGTACCTAGTAGCTTAGAAAATATTTTTGTGTGAAAAATATACTCGATACTTATCCATAGCCACAAAACGTTCATATTAAACATTTATAATAACATTTATAATAAATGTTATTATAAATAACATTTATAATAAATAGGTATGATACCGACCTTAGAAGACAGAAGTAAAGAAAACGGTAGTTACTAGGCATAAAATTAATGTGTATCGGATCGATTAAGTGGCAATTAGAGTATTTTTAAATAAGCCCAATAAAACTTATTATTATTATATTACAGTGGTGATAAAAACGCCATTTGTAAAATTGAGGTCCATTAAATTGTATCAATTTCATTTTTATTAGGCGTTTTAAACGACTATATTACAGAAGTTATCTTTTGATTTTCAATTAATAAGCAACTATCGGCCGCACTTAGAGCGTAAATTAACTTTAATTGAACACATTAATTTACTCCATAATATACTTTTTGTGAAACTCTGCATTATTAATCTTTAAATGTCTCTCTGAGTGCAGCAAAAATATATTTTTTTATATGCTAGTTATCTTCTTACTTCCCTATGTTAATTCTATCCATTTATAGAAAACTTTGATAAAATAACTTTAATCTTAAATTATTATAATAGTGATTAGTGAGGGAGCCCTAGAACATTTTTTGTGATTACAAACAAGCAAATTTTTTGTGAGTAGCTACATTTTGATAAGACAAATAACATTTTTATTTTCGAAAAATCTCGAAAGTGGTAGCTAACAGAAAGGATTTCATAATTTGACTTGATAGTCCTAAAATATGGATTGTTTTATTTGTAGGACAAGGTTACTCTTAAATTATATAACTATTAACCTACAAATATACAAAAAATCTGCTGGTTAGGGTTCCGTTTAAGGGTTCTGTAATCAACAAAACTTGGTTGACTACCGTACCCTAAAACGGAACTCTAATCACTTTCGAGATTTTTCGAAAATAAAAATGTTGTTTGTCTTATCAAAATGTAGCTAGCTACTCACAAAAAATTAGCTTGTTAGTAATCACAAAAAAAAAAAATGTTTTAGGGCTTCCGTACTGTAAGTCTCAAATCGTAGGAAAAGAACGGCAAAAGTTTTTAGATCATGAATAAGGTAGGTATCCCGCCAGGCACGTCGCATCGTTATGTTTTCAATAAACCTTATTGTAGCCGAGTTTTTGCGGTTAACTAACTGGAGTTGAGATTGTGCTGTGTGCTTTAGATAAAATATTGTGTGAAGCGAAGTAAAACGGGCCATTAAAGTTTTTCGTAATGTTTTGAGATATATAGGGTGTAACAAAACATAGTGATAATACTTTAGGTTGTGTATGTGTATCTGGTCTTTATACCAGATACTACTGTTAAAGTAGCAACGATGATAGAGTGAATTGCGACTCAGTAATATAACAAACCAATAGCGGTCCTGAACTAAAAGTTATGAAAATATAACCTCCTCCTCTTTGGAAGTCGGTTAAAAGCAAAGCCTGTTGCTTACAAATTGTCAGCATTTCTGCTGACAATTTGTAAGAAATAGTATCGTACCCATATTGATAGTCATTCGTCAGTAGAACTAGCCGGACCAGTTGTACCGATTTGCACGACGTAATTAACTTTAGATTAACTTCTCTTGCGGAATATACACTTGTATATCCACACTTCCATATCCATACTAATATTATAAATGCGAAAGTGTATCTGTCTGCCTATTTGTCGGTCTGTCTGTCTGTATGTCTGTCTGTCTGTCTGTTACCTCTTCACGCTCAACCGCTAAACCGATTTTGCTGAAATTTGGTATGGAGATATTTTGAGTCCTGGCAAAGGACAATTATGATACTTTTTATCCCCGAAAAAATACGGTTCCCGCGCAATAAACGAATTTTGGTGCACAGGAGTTGCGGGCATCATCTAGATTCTAGTCTTAACTCTTAATATACTTGAGTGTTATACAAGCGAACAGACTTCACGTTTATAGAGCTTGACTGGCTTATTCCTTACTAATATCATGTTGCAAATTAGCAACCTTTGTCTTGCAACAGAACAAGTTTCGATATTGTGTAGCCTCAGACTGGGTATGTAGCGAAAATCACACTAGATTCTAGATTTTATATCAACAAAATTCTTATTTAATTGAAGTATGATTACACTACTTCAATTAATCTAACAAGCCCCATAAGAGCACCGGTGATCGCAACAACAATAGAATAACAATAGATTTCCAAAAATCCGCGATCGAAGGATTAAATAAGAATTTTGATATACGTTCATATATTTCCTGTCAAACTTTGGATAGGGTTAAATCAAACCGCATCGCGACGCGTAGATGCATTTCTAAATTTGTGTGGATTTAACAGATTTTCAAGATAGATTTAGAAATGCATCTATGCGTCACGTTGCGCCTTGCCTTTATATTATGAACTGCAATGCTGAAGTTACGCTACTGAAGTTCGGCACGAGTACACCTGCAATAATTATTGCTACTACCTTGCTCAAATCACCTACATCAAAAAACCTAAATTAGGTTCATTATTTCGAAAACTATTTCGGTCGGAGGTACCAACTTAGGCTCAGTTTAGTGGCAACAATTGCGAATGTAAATTCTGACACTGAACTTCCGTCGCGTTTCTACGGCATAGAGTATTTAGACACTTACATTAGAAAGTTTCGTAACTAAAAATCGGTGTTACCAAAGCGTAAGAGCACCGTGAGAACTTACAGCAAAAGAATATATTACACATACGAGGAAGAAAATAAAAAGATACTGTTTTATGTAACTGTATTAGATTTTCTGTTATAATTTCGCCGTTTGTTAGCGCCGCCATTCATTTGGGGCGTAATTGAAAGCAAATGTTTTAGCGTACATTTCTCCAGCACAGCCGAGCTGCTTTCCTAACTCATAGAACTATTCAATTATATCAACAAAGTTAGAAATCCATTTCACTTAACTTGACAAATGAAAGAACGGGTCAGAGAGCAGTTACCCGATGATTGAACTGTGGTTGGATTTCAAACAATAACAATTTCATTTGTTCCCCGACCCACATAATCTATCCACAACGTACGCACATCAATCTATACATTTAGCTCCTGCGTTTGTGGAACGATTGCAGATACAACAGAATTGATTGCTTGCAAAACTGTATTTGTATCGGTTTGCGATACTTGATTCATTTCGTCGTTCTGCTGATTTTTATGTTGTGTATTTGCTGCTGAAAATTTCGTCACGTTACAGAGGGACATAATTCTTTCTTATCAGTACTTACGCGGTCGAAGTTTTATAATTCGTAATCACCCTTGTCATGTCCGTTGTATCAGTTATTAATGACAAATGCCTCTAGTTATTTCGTGACTTTACAACCGGTTCACGGGGACGATAACTCGATTGTTTTAGCTTACATAATTGAGGTGATATAAGAACATAAACATTACGTCACAATAGAGATCCGAAGATAGTCGTTGAGTGATTTTGTACAATAATCTATTCTAATTCGTGTCAGCTTATGAGATTAGATAGATATATGCATTATTTTTAATTTCGTTGCGTAATCGTCGAGTGAAGGGACGACCTAATCGCTCAAGATATCGGCGGGCCGACTCGCTTGCTTAATCGATATCACAATAAGAGTAATGATGAATTAAATCAATTAAAGAACTACCGCGAATGTCGCTGCCGACCGTGTTGATTAGCCGTTTAATTAAAGGCCCAGCCTTCGCCGTAGATATTTAATTAGTTGCCTCAATAAAGTCTAGGTCTCTATTGAGACATTTGGGTTATAAACAGCTCACGCTTTATGCTTTGTTAATTGTTCCTATTTTGATTTCAACTCGTGAATTAATTTATAAACTTTTCTGTACCTATATTGAATATTTTTTTTTTGTTTACTAAATAAAAATAGCAATAAGCTATAAAAATAAAATACAATTCCTATAATTGTTGATGCATGCAATTTATTTAATATGCCGTGAATTCCAATCTCGATGGTTGCTCATTTGTATTCGGTGGTGATGTGTTGATCGGATTTATGGATGTCATTCGCCTGTTCCATCGCGCCCGTTTCCCGACTGCACACGACGCACCGGATGCCGATCGAATGTGTGACTCGGACCACGGGAGTCCTGATTAGATCGGTATGGCACAACACTATCGCGACTGATCGGTGATGTTAAAAAAAATGTCTTAAGATAGATAGGTGAAAATGTGATGGTCAAAATTAGGAAGAAATTTTAATTCGGTTTCTTAAGTAGCTTATGATTGGGTACTTCAATTTAAAGGCTGTCATAATTTATGAAACAAAAGATACTAGGGCAATGTCCATAAAGAAAGCAAAGATCGGGCCCGATACGTATAACGACATCATGTCTCATTTGTAAACGTAATCCAAGAACTAAGAAGACAATGGGATTGCCGCCAAACCTACATTTGCACGAATTTGCAATCGACTCAAATAATGGGAACAAATCAAAGGTACCTTTGACGTTTCATTATACATTCGTGTTCTATTTGCTCTGGTTAGCGAAATCTATGTGCAGTGAGTCGTGGAAACATCCGACTGAATTGAATAATCTTATAGATCGTGACAGCCGAAGCGGGCCGTTGTGAAACATGCTCGGTTTTTACCGTGGCGTCCCAACCCGAGGCTCACACTGTGTGGTCCTCACTTTGGTCGAACGAGTACAGAACATCGATTTGTACAAGTAGTTTGTTTGTCTTAGGAAATATTTGTTCAATAAAATGATACCTTGATTTTGTTGACTTTGGGGGCATTCACAAATAATTACACTGCTTATTTAGAGGGCGATCCCCCGAATCGTAGAGTAGTGGCAAATCTCATGATACTTTACTACGAGGTCAGGGTTCCCCTTTCTTGAACACTTGCAAATGGTCATATTATTTTCTTAACGTGTGTGCTGAGTACTGAGTAGCATAATGTACCTACGCATGTACCAGGAGGAAATTAATGTTTTTAACATTTCTAAAGTTGTTTTATTACTCAGTCTTTCACAACTTCTACTTATCTAATGTCTTAAATGTCAACTTAACTTTATAACAAGCTTATCATTTCGCTGTTTTGATATTTGCGTAATTGAAGCGATGATAATATTTACTACCAAAAATGACATCACTTCCTGTAGTAACTGTGACAAAAACGATCGAGGAAGGCTTTATGGGCGTCTCAAATTTCACAGTAGTGGTTGTCCTTCTAAATTTAAATTACAAGTTTTATTGCGCTGCCTTCTAATAGTGGCTTAAATTATCTCATATAGTTACGGGGTAGGTTACTTGCATATCTTGCATTCGATAATTTTGACAGCAAAGTTGGAGATGAAACCGTATGGGATAACCATAACGATTAACGCGTCACTAATTCTCAGTTTCGGAGGTTTTTTACGGGAGTTTATCAATCAAAATCGCCATTCTCAAATAGCGGAATTCAGTCTGTGGCGGTCATTGACTCCCAGTTACAAAAACTTGTCATTTTCTATACAAACCGCGATTGACAATGAAGTGACAGATGTTTCTAGTCTTTAGGGTTGATTCAGACCGCAACGTTGCGTTGTGGTCTGAATCAACCCTTAGGATGATATCTTATTTTGCATACACGATGTGAATACAGTATGAATTATATCACTTCAAACTCATAACTAGGTGGAGATACGAAGAGGTAACCAAGACGTTTTCCGATGATACTGTAATAATCTGTTTCTTTACAAGAATTTAATGTTATTCTTAGGTTAACAGAATGTAGTGCGAGTATTTTTCACATAGCTCCTAGACTAGAAACGTTGATGACCGTTGGTGCCAACTTAAATTGTCCTGATTAAAGTGAATAAACCTAGTCAAAAACCTCAGAAAGTTAGCATAAAGAGTCTTGGTGCTAGCGATACTCTATGTCAAATCCCTTTAATTTTAAATTTCTCTATCCATATCGAATGCAATACAACTCACATACAAATGCATACTCAAGTAATTGAGCAATATGGGAAAGAAAAGATAAGCAGGAAATAGGATATCCTTGTCGCTTGCATCTGAATAATAAAGTTTGCAAATTTTATTCAGGTGATACAATGGCAGCACCACGTAGGCGACGTAAGGGTGCCCGTTTCTCGGAATCAACATTAGTAATCTCGCCTCTCGCAGATAAATCAGCCGGATATCTTTATTACACTGCACGCAATGCGAGATTTTCTACTCTACACTGCAATTTGATACTTAGCAGCTTTTTCATTGCAGTACAGAATGTTTTTGTTAAAGCTTGACTTTACGCGAACAGAGAAGAGTACACAAAAATTTCACGATAAGCTTTTAGGGCTTATTTGTGGAGAACTAAACATTTGAACTTTAAAGCATATTTATAAAGAAAATAAAAATCTGAATATATACAAATATAACAGGTACTTACTTTTTAGTTACTTTCATTTGAGACACGTCTTAATTGATTCAACATGGCTTTTCTATAACACAAATCTAAGATACACTATTACCTAACTGGAGCTAGAAACACTAGGATATAGATGGTATCAATTTTTACCGGCATCGCCTCAATTTACTTCGGAGATCGATCAGATTAAAACTAAATAATTGATACGAAACCTATTTCGCTAACTCAATTAGACAGACATTTGGCGTTCTGATATTGAATGGAAATCACGGCTTAGTCACTGGTCCCGGCAATAAATATATTAGCTAGAGGACAGACAATCAATCCCCTGTATACCCGTTATGGACTCTTCGGCATCTTTGATGGTATAAAGTGAGAAATTTAATGCAATATTGTGAATCGTTGACAGTTTTCAATTATTGGAGAATAAGACTTCAACGCGCATAATTGAAAGTAATAACGCACTACAAACATAAATTATTAGTATTATTTAGTATTATTATCCAATATCCATATTATTAACATTATTATTATTGATGATTTCCGCAAGATCAACGAATTCTTGCGATTTTCCAGACAATATATATATTCCCCCATAGCACAGGCTGCGCCTAGTTTGGGGGAACTGCCACTTTTTAAAACATTTTGTTAATTAAAAGTTATGACAATAAAGATTTGTATTTGTAATATCTCGTATATACTCGTAACAATAATTATTATGAAATGTACTATAACTGTATTTATTAGTGCCATACCAAAACAGTAAGTTCAAGTAATACAGTAGATCATTAACGTCAAAAATGTTTACCTACAGATTTATATCCCAGTTGTTAAACGGAACATAATATTGTAGTTTAAGAAGACATTAATGCCATACTTACTAACTTAGCAAAAGTATAAATGATTCATGACTCGAGTTACTACATACTTCCTACAATACCTGGATATGCCTATTAGGGAAATATAATATCAATATTGCCAACTTTAATAGCCAGGTAAAGTTATTAAGGTAAAATATAGGACAAAATAATGCTACTACGAATACCTGAGTATACTATGCCTGAATGCTTTGATGTTTGTGGTCAATTATATTTGTAGTTTTACATACTACGGAAGTAAAGTAGGTATCAGTTAGTACTTTATCAGCAATTTGATGAGTTATGGACAATTTCAATAAAATAATAATTACGATCTATGCATTTCATTTTCGAAATAATATAATAATTCCCCTCGTTGAAGTCCAGCCAAAAATTAATAGCAATATTAAGTAACTAAACAAAATATACCAAAACTAAAAGCAGTGTTTTTCTTCAACGTACTGCAGCAGGAGAAAATAGCATTCCATTCCGTGGCATTCTTTAACGAAGGCAAAGAGACAAAATCACACAATAACCGTCGAAGCTATAATGATCAGGAATAATAGACTGCAACCCGCTTACTAGAAAGGACATTTTAGGACTTGCCTAGCCGCTTGAGGGACATTTTAGGACTCGCCTAGCCACATTCGTAGCGGAACAGACTTTTGTATTGGACAAACGAAATAAATTGCTCCTAGACTTACTAAAAGACGTTGCGGTACACATTTTATCGAGCATACTTTTAATTTTATAGGCATACGCTGACCTTTTAAGTATAGATAAAATTTAGTGATGCTTTTAATTGCCGCATAATATTTGAGATATATGAATTTTAATTTGGTTTAAATTTAGATAAACTTAACTTCTTTTATATAGGCTTAATATATTTTTATATTATCTTCATGAATTCACCCACTTCATTACTACGGGCAGGTATAAGAACAGAATAATTAAATTTATTTTCCTTTTATTTCGCGAAAGTGTCTACTTCATACAACCGAAAAATTACAGTAGCTGACGAATGTTGCGCTTTTAAATTTTATTGCAGCTAAAATGTGAAAGCAGTCAGCTACCGAGTACAATAAAATAACTTTTAGAATTTCTCTCCAAATGCTACCGCGACAAATGATATCGCCACTTTTGTTTTTAGAAGTAATTCAAATCGACTCTGTTCGATTTTCAAAATCGAGTCGTCATATTGATTTCGTAAGAGCTTATTAACAGATTGTTTATACTTTGATGATGGCAATTACGAAAAATACATGAATAATTTACAATGTTGTAGATGTAGCTGGCATAATTGATGACAACGAGATAATGACGGTCACATTGTCGGCGCCCACGCCGGATTGATATACAATACTGTAATGGATGTCTTTCATATCAACGTGATGCTTGGAAAGTTACGTAAGACCCTCACCTGCCAAACGAGGCTGCCCGAGATTTTGTTTGGGGTTTGCTGTTTGCGTGGGACGAAAATAGTTCAATAGTGTTTTAATTACATAGGACCTTAAAGTATTAATAACAGCTGTTATTTATACTCAAAGCATAGGACCTAGGCTTCCCAATAATATTATAGAAATGTCTTATCTGTAATTCTTATAATTAAGGGAGAGGACCTAATGCTAGACACTGAACTAATAGATGACACTTATGACAAAAATACCATAAAAATAAGAATTATTCTAATTATTTCTCACCACTGTAAATTTTATAAGCTTCTCAATCTATCTGTTGAATTGAAAAAATATATTAGAGACGCCTTCGGGAACAAAATTTTAAACGGGATCAGTTTTCGTAAATAATATGACCGCGTCAACACACGCTCGGCAATTTCTTAGCAAATAGGTTAAGGAAGGCGAAATTTCGCACGTAAGTTTTGAATACATTTATTTGATTTTTTGTAATTTCTATTGATTTCATTGGATTAATGGTCATGTTGTATACACTAATTAATGTTTATTTAAGATTTTTTATCCATTTTCCCTAACAATATAAAGGGTGTCTACTGTTAGTTCTTGAAAATGTAAAAAAAACCTAATAGATGACATGGATCTCATCTTTGAGTTTTGCAATACATACTCAAGTTATTTTGTACTTCTCAGTCATCACTATTCTCTGAAAATATAATTCTATTAACAATCTAAGAACTTAGAACTACTGCACCTAAAAATGGACGTGATCTAAAAATCGATTGCTTTAGTTTTTTAGCAGTAAAAAAAAAAAGAAAAAAGAGAGCTGAGAAAAGAAAGAAGAAAAAAGAAGAGGCAAAAGAAGCATGGAGACTAAAGACTGAAAATAAATTTGCTAGGAAAAAAGACAGGTTGCTCTCCGGGAGTGCCGGCAGAAGTGAAAACTTAATTATTAACGTTGTGCATTTTTTAACCCATTTTTTATGAAAATCGATTATACAAAAATCCATTTTTTAATAAATCGAAACCCTTACAATCGATTAAAATTTTAACCCATTTTTTATGAAAATCGATTTTAAAAAAATCGATTTTTTTAATTAATCGAAACCCTAATAATCGGTTTAATTTCTAACCCATTTTCGATTAAGTAATTAAAAAAAACCGGCCAAGCGCGTGTCGGGCCACGCGCAGTATAGGGTTCCGTAGTACAGCTAGTTTTTGACAATTTTTATATGGTCAATGAACGTATATTATATAGCGTGTTTTATACTACTAACAACATCATCTCAGTTACTTTCAAAGGAATTTTCGATTTTTTAAAAATCGATTTTCAAAAGATCGATTTTTAAAAAATCTTTTTTTTTTAATTAATCGAAACCCTTACAATCGATTAAATTTTTAACCCATTTATTATGAAAAACGATTTTTAAAAAATCGTTTTTAGGGTTCCGTAGTCAATAAGGAACCCTTATAGTTTCGGTCTGTCCGTCCGTCTGTCCGTCTGTCCGTCTGTCTGTCTGTCTGTCCGTCTGTCCGCGGTTTTACTCAGAGACTATAAGACCTACAAAGCTGTCATTTGGTATGAATACACATATTAATGATGGCAACAAAATGGTACATGAAATCGTAAAAAAAATATTTTTTATGGTTCCTCCCCTACACATCAAGCGGGGTTGAAATTTTTTTTCGCGCCCACTCCATTGTATGGGGTGTCGTTGAATAGGTTTTTTAAAAATATTGCGAGTATTCATAGATCATTTTCCGATTTTGGGATCCGTTTGTGAAATATTAAGTTTTAAAGTGGAAAAAATCGTTAGAGTCCAGTGTCCCCCCCTTCTACCAGCTAAACGGTGGGTTCTGAAAATGTGAAAAAATTCACGGGAGTAGGAAATATGCTGAATTTAAAAGAAAAACTATCACGGCTAAGAAGACTTCAAAAGTAATTGAGTAATAGTCGATCAACTAAAAAAAATGTGTTCGGCGAAGTATAAATGAAACTTTTCGTTTAAATTCCTTTGAAAGTAACGGAGATGATGTTGTTAGTAGTATAAAACACGCTATATAATATACGTTCATTGACCATATAAAAATTGTCAAAAACTAGCTGTACTACGGAACCCTATACTGCGCGTGGCCCGACACGCGCTTGGCCGGTTTTTTTTAATTACTTAATCGAAACCCTTACAATCAATTCGAGTTCGAATTCGAATTCGAGTTTTAGTTCGAGTTCGACACAAAACACTACTCTCCAACCGTCTTACGGTTTTTCCAAGGTTTTTCGATCAGCACGAGAATCTGACGCGAGTTTCACAGTTTTTACCCATCCCACAAAAGTGCTCAACGCCGCTAAAGAAGTTTTCACTTCAAAAATATGAAAAATAAATATAAAAGGAAAGATAGTTTCAGCATGGAAGAAGAATGAATAGAATCTGGAGACAACGTGGATAATATTTCTGATGCATGTAGTGACTATGATGAAGTAAATGAAATCTTTTGAAAAATGGCAAATTAAGACCTAATTTAATAGAAAAAAATATGTAAAATGTAATGTAATGTTCTATGTCAACTATTAGTTCATATTGGTGTCTACTATTAGTGATGTTCGTTTTTTGTGATGTCATCATTAGTGCTTATGACTAAGTTTACAAAAAGACCAATAATATATTTTTTAATTGATTTGTCAGAGAATAATTATAATAGTTTTATTTTGTAAGAGTTACTGAAGACATGGAAGAAGTTATCAATCCTTTATTTTCATAAACACTCAAATGTTGCATGTTTCCTTAAAGTGTCTGCCATTAGGTCTTCTCCCTTATTATAAAGAAATATCAGGCATAATGACATTAAAACGCAAAAATATCTGAAATCCAAGAAATCTAAAATCTTATGTATTCACGCACTGTCCGAACATAAAAATAGGAATTGCATAATTTAGTACTAATGTATGCTCTTCTAATTACAGCTAATAGGGGAGTATCTTCTCCGAACACCCTAGGAGCTGTACCCACAAATTATGCTCTCTGATTTATTGACTGACTCCGGCGCCGATAATTACTGACATTCTATTTGTGTTTTTTAAACAGAATAATGGCGAGCGATTAACCGCGGAACTCCGAGATGGCCGAGCAGATTTATGGGTAATAAACGTAAATTATGATAGCCGCGAATCGATATGTTAAAATATTGAGATGAATATAATGATGGTAGCGACTTGGCAATTAAAATATAAGTGAAATGATAATAATCAATCCGATGCTTATTGAGACAAATATTTTAACTAATTGCCTAATAAACACTTTTATGAAGTTACGCTAGATACCTATGATTCGGAAGTAAATAGAGCTTGTATGTCCTTACATAATATTATGTCATTTCAGGTATTTCTTTTATTTAATTTACAACATTCTCTCTCTTTATTAAATTGATGTTTTGTATCATAAAGACTTATTATCTTCCCAAAGAGAATTGAAAATGATGATAGAGCCAAAGGGATATTAAAACATGATGTAGGCGCCATAGAAACTTAACTTCCTAAACCGGCCGATGGCCTTCATATTATAAGAGCACTTCTGCTTCTCTTTATTACCTAGTTTTGGACCCACGCAAATACCATGCGACTTACACGCTGACTTGATAATATAGATGTTTTGAATAAATAAACATAAATAAATATTACTGAGGATTAGACATTACATCAATAGTAATTGACCGTGAGGTCTATTTTTATGAAAGACTAAATGACGCCCGCAACTCCGTTGCGCCAAAACTCGTTTATCGCGCGGGAACCGTACATTTTTTCGGGATAAAATTATCCTATGTCCTTTCTCGGGACTCTAAGTACCACCATACCAAATTTCAGCAAAATCGGTTCAGCGGTTTGGGCGTGAAGAGGTAACAGACAGACAGATAGACAGACACACTTTCGCATTTATAATATTAGTATGGCAGTTACATATGTACATTGGTTTATCACATGAAGAACCAAACATCAGGTTCTTCGGTAACGATGCATTTGTTGTAATTCGACGTCGACAAAGTTAAGGCATCGCATGCGGTATGCTTGGCTATAAGTAATAATACTAAGTATGAAATGCCATCGATTTTGGTTTTAAACTTTGCTCTCAAAATTTTAAATGCATTATATGACCACTAGCTTAGGACACGTGAACACTGAATCATCCACAAAACTGCAACCAGTGGCGTAGCTAGGTAACCAAGGGCCCTGGGGCAAATTAAAAAATGGGGCCACACTGCTATGTAAACTGATTGTTTTATTTAAAAAAATATGAAATATACAAAATATACTTTAAAATTGTGATATTACTGTGTCTAGTACATTAAATCTCAATTTTAATTAATATTTTTCTCGGTTTGGAGTTTTCTTTGCATTTTTTCTTGAAAATAGGTATCAATACCATATTGTTTTGCTTTAGTCTCTGCTAAAACTTTACTTGCCTCGCCCAAATTGATGTCTAATATTTGTAAAGTTTTGGATGCATTTCAATACACTGTGCATGAATTCGCAAAGATACACGAGTTTACTCTTTGCTTCACTACACTCATCTTTATTAGGACTCTTTAGAACTATTTCTGATAATGATTTGATAATATTATCAAAATAACGAAGTTTTATTGCAGATATCGTTTTGACCCTATGTCAATAATTAAATTAAATAACTGCAATAAAACTTAGTTTAAATTTAGTTTAAAATTTCAAAAGTTCAGTTCGATCGAGGTTTCTGGTAAGGATTTAAGGGCCCCCTGAGCTTGAGGGCCCCGGGGCACTGCCCCGCCTAGCCCCTTAGTAGCTACGCCGCTGACTGCAACACGATACAACCGCTGCCACAATAAACTATATCTAGAGTCTAGACACGCAAATGTCACTGTCAGTGGTACACGGGCGTTGCGGGGAGTAATTTGTCCGTTATTTATCGCCTACTCCATCGGGATTCAGATGTATTTCGACAAGACGTAAATCGTGGAATTATACTCGAGAGCGCGTGGGTGGGATATGACAAT
Organism: Polyommatus icarus; assembly: GCA_937595015.1. Taxonomy (NCBI): domain Eukaryota; kingdom Metazoa; phylum Arthropoda; class Insecta; order Lepidoptera; family Lycaenidae; genus Polyommatus; species Polyommatus icarus. The sequence continues at coordinate 11,858,677 of OW569324.1, forward strand.
GTGCAAATCATTACCGGTACTCGTGTGCAGGAATGCACCTCGAGTGGTAATTAAGAGTGCGTTGTTTGTGATCAGTGTGTAAGCATTTTGCTTTACTGGTTGAAATTGTTGAGTATTTGCTGTTGACATATTCCATATTTTACCAGCTATTATAGTGTTAATAATACATAAAAAAATCGACAGTCTCGCAAGTCGCAGATAAGTTGAGTTCAAGCTAGACTCAGATAAATACGAAACAAACTCACCTGTTGCATCAAGTTGATCGACGAAGCAATCCCAACCCCGGTGCTTACTCCTCATCCTTTGCGAAGCGACCCAGGAATGTTACTCGCCTGAAACAAAGAGCGTCGTAAATATCAATTAGGAGGATTTTTGTGGAGTCTTCAATTAGCACGTAGCCCGAGAATTGGAACAGTGCTCCTCATTAGGGGAGCAGAATGTGGTAAGAGGTGATCGGAGATAACGCATTACGCATGCGCGGGCCATTGTCTTCGCGCCTAGATACCTAGATAATACGAAAGCTCACAACTGGTAATATGCAAAGCTCTCAGATGTTGCGTTGCTCAATGACTCATAACGGAGTTGTAAACAACATTGTCTGTTATTGATTGCTTTCCTATTTGTTGCCAAATTTTTAAATTAAAACAGTTTCAAACTGAGAAGTATATATAAGACTAGAAACTATATTACAGTTTAAATAATCTAGAAGTTTATACATAGACGACCCTAAAGCTTGGCCTGTTTTTATTACCTTGTATAGTAAGTTAAAAAGTAGGGAATACAACTCTAACCTCACTCGTTAAATTTTAACAGCTAGTTATAATTATCAAGTCAATGGAAATTCCTGTCTCTAATCATTAAAATCTTTTGTAGAATGTCGTGACTCCGCTTATCCTGTAATTATGAGTGTTGCAATCGCGCACGTGCCGGTGCGTAGTGGGGCTAACTTGCATATCTTATAATTCAAGTTTAAATAAACAGACAATATTCTTACACCACTAGACTCGAGTGCATATTGTGTTGAGGCCGTTCACCTCTCTCGTTATAATGCAATTCTATGTTGCAAATATAAATCAATATAAATGCATCACAGGTTTTTACATCCGCCTGTCCTTTTCTTTGAAAGTTTGAATATTTAAGCTTCGCCGTATCTAAGCCTTTTAAATGTGAAATATTGAAAACCAAATAGAAACACAATTAATTAAACAAACTCAAGTCATTACAAAAAACTGTGAGAGAGGCGGTGAAGTCAAAGTTTGATCTGTTGTTAGTAACTTAATATTTGTAGACAGTATTCATTCTTCCCATATCGCCCAAGGGCCACAAACGGATGTTTTGTTTGCTCAATATTTATGCCCAAATGGAGGCAAACATAACGGTATTGAAACAAAGCATTCTTATCTTAGTGTTGTAACTAAATAGTTATTTAGCAAAACGTGAGTATAATGAGTACAATATTTGGTGCTAGATAAGGAAAAGGAGTGTTCTGTGTAGGGCGTAAATGTTTTTGCTTGTGAGTATTTATATCTAGAGGTAAACTGTTGTCCGTAGTCTACTCATTATTTTTTTAATTGAATACTATATTAAATTACAGAATTATTTTGTATAAATATTATAAAAGCTACAAATTTTACATAATATTGCAACAGAATCTATAATATTACTAGCTGTCCTGGCAAACGCTTCTTTTCCATCTTCTTATATTCAAAATTCTCGTGTCACAATGTTCGTTCCCGTACTCCTCCGAAACGGCTTGTCATGAAATTTTGCGAGCATATTGAGTAGGTCTGAAAATCGGCCAACATCTATTTTTCATACCAAAAATTATTTATATGGCAAACAACGTTTGCCGGGTCAGCTAGTATTAATATAAAGTATATCGCCCGTATTATTTTATTGAATTAGTGACTAAATAAGTATGTCACCATGGCAACGTCCATCGTGACCCGCGTCGCATAAATAAACAATGGTCGCTCTTTATTGACAAATAATTTGCAATAAAATAAAATTGTGACTATAATTAAAGATCTAAGCTATCCTATCTCTCAAGTTGGAAAAAAGCACACATTTAAAAAAAAGAAACATTAAAATCGGTTAAGTAGTTTAGGAATCCATCGCGGACAAACATCGTGACATGAGATTTATATATACTAGATAGTTATATATACTAGAACGTTTCTTTGCCATATTATATTATAAAGAATATCGCCCGTATTGTTTTATTGAATTAGTGAGTAGTGACTATAAATAAGTATGTCACCATGGCAACGTCCATCGCTATCCCGTGACCCGCGTCGCATATAGAATGGTCGCTCTTTATAGACAAACTAGCTGTTGCCCGCGACTTCGTCCGCGTTAACATAGTATAATAACAAAGATGGATAGCTTTCCCCTTTTTGTGGTTCCTTATACAAAGGGTAAAAACGGGACCCTATTTAAGCAAACGTCAAACGCAAACGTCAAAATACTTTCATGTTTCTAACTCAAGAAATGAAGGACTTTCATTGAAACTTTCTACCCCAATTTCACCCCCTCGGGGGTAGAATAACCAATAAAGCTTAAATACGTATCCATCCATTTTTAATGAGTAGCACAATTATAATTTTTAACAAAAAATTAAAACCGACTTCCAAGGTAAAAACAAAAATTACATCCTTATAATATGAACTAAAAAGTATTAAATAATTTTTCCTATCTAATAGTGCCTTTTTCCGAATTCGGCTAAAACTCAACTATTTCTGTACTCAATCTTCATTATTTTGAAGTCGGTACCAGATGAATCTTTAGTTCTCTGACAGAATATTTGAAACTTTTGGAACTGGCACCGACTTCAAAATTATGAAGATTGAGTACAGAAATACACACACCGGCAAAATTAGCGGAACATAGGTAAAAAGGGCCACAACTTGAATTCAAGTGGGCCGGGCTGTGTGAAATCCTTTTTTATAGTTTATAAGCTCATTTAAGAAATAAAATATTGAACACAACTGGGAAGCTAACAGATTTTTATTGCAATTATGCCCTACTAAGTGTTTTTCGATGATTGACGTTGTAAGTGTTTCTGATAAGAATGGCGTTTTTAGCGGGGTGCAAGGTATGCCAGCTCATTTGAATGCTCCCGGTGAGAGAGCACCTTTAAGGAAACCTCTACAGTTTCCTTAAAGGTGCTCTCTCACCGGGAGCATTCGCTTGTAACGTTAGAGAGCTTAAATTTTAAGTTACATTTGAATATCGAGTACAACCTGTACTCATACAATGTTGACACATTTTCCAGATAATTTAACAATACTACTATCTACCTCAATCAGACATAAACTACATATTTTATGGATGGAATAATTCACAGGCGTCGAAGGTACCTTATGTTAAACAGCCTCACGTATTAGGTAACGTTTTATTGTGCATCGCATCGAGCCATTGACAGCTCAGCCCTATCAGATAACAAGTTTATACCAATTTTATAGCACTTAATCCCACATTATTGATGCAACCTTTTTAACACGTCTTACATTTTTATTTGTAAAGAATTTACTTTATTGACATTTTCTCCGGGAGGTCGAAGTTGAAATACTATATTTTGTATATATAGGATGTATTATACTGTAAAAGCGTAGGCTGCGGTAGTTGTGACAATGTTTGTAACTAGTAGAAGATAAGTAATTTAATGTTATAAAAATTCGTGGTATTGATAGATTTAACGGTACAATTTTAAGATCTAAAGGTTATTTATGTAATGATACTATAAAAGTTTTAGCAATTTACTCCAACATCCGTTACTTCAAGATTTTGCAGAATAATCATGCCGATGTAAGGAGTATAAAATTATCAAGTTATTAGTTTATGTTTTAATCATCGTATGCGCTGGAAGTTACCTAACCTAACGGTTTACTGGATTGCAAAGGCGTTAACTTTACGTTTACACTTCTTAATTATGCCGCTAAAGCATAGTGTAATATAGGACGATGTGGTAAGATGGGGTATTTAAGTTTCAGATCGTATTTCATCCTGCCTATATAATACTCTTATTCCTAATACTTAACCTCTTACTGTAGAAAAAAATATAATATTAACCCAATACAAACGTTAACAAAAAATATTTTTTTCTACGGCCTAACAATTTCTATGATTCCATTAAAAAATATGACCTAGGGTTGCGGAAAGTACTATCAGAGATTCACAGGCAGATGGTGCGGGCGGACCTACGTAATTTGGTTGGTTATGACTAGGGATTGCAATCCCGCAATCCCGGTATTTGCGGGATTGAACCATCACAATCCCGCTGGTTCCCGGTATTTGCGGGACCCCGCTGGGTGGATTTAAACTTTTAAAATAAATCGTTATAATGACTTTACTTGATAGAGACCGTTTTATTCTTAGAATCTTAAATAAAACAACTTTGTCGAACACTTTTATCAAGGGTTTTTTCACCTCCATACTTCAGACTTTAAAAAAAAATTAAAGAAAAACTTATCATTTTTTGGAAATGGCTTCGTAATAATAATAGTTATAAAACTAAAAAAAGTAGCTTATTTATTTTCATATTTTATAAAAAAAAATCGAAATATAAGTAAAAACTAAAAATCGTGCCCAAAGATTACGAAACGGTTCCGGAAAAGCTCGCTCAGCATCCACGCTGGTTGGCTCAATTGTCATTTAAAGCGAATTGAAGGTACAAATTGTTTAGCGGGCTGCCTGTAGCCAGTTCACGAACTCCCGCGCGCAAAGTTACGCGTATGAATCATATTTCTTTGTAATCCCGCCAGTCCCGCGGGATCCCGTAAAATTTTCGACCGGGATTAGTCCCGCAAAATGTATGCGGGATCCCGGTATTTCGGGATCCCGGTATCCCGGTATTGCATTCCCTAGTTATGACTTATGTCAAACCCCCTGACAAATCTCAATTAAACATTGAACTGACATAAACCCGACCTATTGACGCAGGTCCGTCATCTGCCTACGAATCCATTTCTTCGATGGTATAGTTCTTGCAATCTACGAGTACGCGTCGCCCTTAGTTGTGTGAGTGACCATATCTATACATGCGTACATGGCTCGCTCGCTAGTGACTGCTCCGTCGGGTACGCACACTAACGAAAATGTCTATTCACATTTCCAACTACAAATAAAGGCGACGCGCACTCGTAGATTGCAAGAACTATACAATGTAATTGGCAACCCTAGCTACCGATGTTTCGCAAGCGCTGTTAATACCAGTATCGGGTACAATGGGCCGAGACTGCGACTGTTGTTGATCAGTGCCTATTTTAACGTCACTCTTTGGCAATGAGCAACCAGTTTTTGCTGCTGATGAAGATATGGAAAGCGTGATTTTCGCAACCGCGGCGTAATTAACTCGTTGTCTACGTAATCGATGCATCTAAGCGAGCGACCAATGAGCACTGACACCTTACAATATTAGAACCAACAGGCATTAATACAACTCGAAGTGACTTGTTTGTGATGTCCGTAACTTGATATTTATAGACGATATTCACGAGACACGATAACTTTGTGTTTATTTCTTCACGTATACCGTATTATAAAGATATAAACTTAGATCTAAAACTGTCTTGAGGTGGTCGATACTCTACAAAGTATTACAGAGTACTAAGTCAAAACGCATTCGCTTCCATAGCGAAGGTAAATGTAAAAAATGTGTAAGGTTAGATATAAAACGCATCGCCAACGCCATCAAATCCCATACATTTATGACATCATACTTCGCTAAACCACCGAATGTATTTTGACTAAGAGTCCAGCTCAAAGAAGTGCATAGTAAAAAATCAATTTCCTTTGACAATTCATGAAAAGATATAAATAGAAAGGAATGCGAGAATTCAATGAACTTGAGCGGATATCGCGCGGCCTTGTTCGCTCGCCCCGCTCCGCGCTCGTAAAAAACAAACGACTCGCTCGTTTCGAGCTCTGTTCTACACTGTATTAAAGGCTTTATCGAACTCTACATCGACTTTAAGTACAGCATACTAGGGAATTGATTATCCTAGATGTTCTTCGTTCGAGTTTTTTAGAGTTACACTACGAATTGGAGTGTTTTAATTGGAAATCTCATAAAAACTTTTCTTAGTGCTTGGCGAGTAGGTACTTATGAATTTCTTAGTGCTTGGAGAGTATGAATTCAAGCTTTCGGAATACTAAAAAAATTTTGATGAATGACTGTGAAACTGTGTGTTTTGTATTCATTGTAACTAATAAACCATAATTTTTATTATTAATAATTAGTTTTCTGTTCTTTTTACTCACATACTATTTTTCAAAAATATCAAAAATCAGAAAATACGAAACATTAAAAGGTAAACTATTATAATATTTTAGTGGTTTCCATAATATATTCGTCATCGAAGGGACTCATAAAGCCTGAATATTAGAGTGGTATGGGAACTGTATAGTTGACCGAAGGTAAGCAGCTTTCAAGTACGTCACAGATGTACACACCTCTTTATATCATTGGTTGTTGTACTTAGGGACTAGGGTTGTTACTTGTTTCATGTAACTTCTGAGCTAGTTGTATTATAACTAGAGCATCGAAACCCGGACCCAATTTTCAAAACCCGGGTTTTCGAGTTTTTTAAAATGAAAACCCGGGTACCCGGGTTTTTAGGGTTTTTTCGGGTTTTCTTAAAATTCAATGATTAACGATGCGAAAATACTTTTAATATGATTTTCAGCGATTGCCAGCACCTTTCCAGTAAAATACAATTTATATACCATAGTGTGCGGTCACGGCAGTGCCCAACCAAGTCTCGAGTGAACGGGCACGGCCGTATCATACTTTTTGGTATAGGATAGGTATAGGATTTTTAAAATATGTATTATTTATAAATATTTTTATGACAATTAGTCCTTAATGCTCTTAAAGCGAAACTTTTCCTTTAAAATATTATATTTTGTTTAATTATGACCAAAATAAATAATTAAACCAGATACAATATGCTATAAAAATAAATAATTTGTATGTTATTTTGTTATAAATACCTTTTATCAGGTCTGGCATTTAATAATTATCAAAAAAAAAAAACGAAAAATCCGAAAAGCTCGAAAAACCCGGGTTCCATTTTTGAAACCCGGGTTTTTTCATGATCCCCAAAACCCGGGTTTTCCCGGGTTTTCGGGTTTCGGAAAAACCCGGTCTCGATGCCCTAGTTATAACATTGTTGTCTTTTTATAGTTTTTGTTTTATAAACAGTTTACTCGTTTAATTCAAAGTAATATGCGTTATTAAACGTTAGTGTTTTAATTATTTGATTAGGTTTTAAAATATTCTTACATTTTGAAAGGTTTGTATTTACCAATAAAATATGAAATAAAGTGTAGTAAGTGGTAAAATATATTTTTAGTCTGGGAGCATTCCTAATCGCAGAATAATATCATTCAGTGGGTCCAGACTGTAGAGTCCGTTTAAAATTACACTAATAGTTCTTTTGAGAATAGTCCTTATTTTGTAGACATTAAGTTCATGTCAGAGGCAAAGTGCCTCTGAATGGAGTAGTAAGCGCTTAATGGAGGACATGTATAATAAATGACGTCAAGTGCACGGGCCCTTTAAAACATTATCCTCTTTTGTTTTTCTGCAGACGCCGCGTGCCGGTTCCCGGGTTAATGGTTATTGATGGATTTTTGAACGACCTTCACGGATGTTAAACCAGTTTTGTGGCTTTCGGACTGCAGAATCATTGCAACATTTTTCGTCGACTTTGCGGCCATTGAATGTTTTTTAACTCGGCTTTAAGTAAGAAATTTAAGGCTTGAGTAATTCTTTTGGGTCGATAGGAGCATAGACTTGATTTTTTTTGCCTTCACTTATTTACAGTTTATGATGATGCTTGATGCTCGTGACTCCGTTGGGCCAACATTTAAAATTCGTTTATCGCGTGGGCACCGAACATATTTTAACCGGGTAAAACTTAAAAGTATCCTATACTTAGTCCTCTTCCGGGGTTCAAACTAAATTTTAGCAAAATCAGTTCAGCTGTTTTTGCGTGAAGAGGTAACTGGCACAGAGGTTACACACACTTTTGCATTTGTAGTATTTATATAGATAGTATGGATTTTAGGTATTATAACAAAACCAGAAGCCCTCAGCAAGTTTCTATTGAAATACGTTAGGCTCGATTTAATCTATGAAGAAATTCGTTCAATAAATCAGATGCAATCGACGCATGGCAAGTACAGTTGAAAGCCTATTGTTACTAGTCTCAAAGTTTTTCTGAAACCACTTTCCAATTCTAGTTCTGAGTCAAACAGGTCTGTTTGACTGGAGTACTATTTACTTGAGGTATCACAAACAATATTGGAATAAATTATTATTATTTGCTTCTAGATGTTTGGATTTAAAATGTAATAAATAAAATTAAAGTTTGGTTTTTTTAGGATAGTGTTTTTATAGATCTCGAGATTAACACTCTGTTATAGAAATCAACTTGTACTCGTATCAAAAAAAAAATATATTTTAAAGGTATGTAATCACAAATATTAACTTTTGAACGATAAGCGTAGTAGGAACAAACCATCTAAATCTTAGAATCGGAAAGACAATGAGGAATTCAACCTATGGAGTATTCAGAGCATATAAATTAGCATCTGCAATGAACCACGGAGGTGATGACTGGGTTTCACAATCCGCGCTTTCGAGAGTAACACTGTGACGCAACACAATGCAAGTCGGGGGCGTATAGTAGAAAGTTTTGTAGAACACAGTGCTCGTACAAAAACTGAGCCTTTTAAGGGAAACAACGTAATGCCGGCTACGTTCTATCTCTGAAATGCAATCGGTCGCAAACCACTTACGATATTATGTGGGCTCACGGCGCTTCGACGCTTCACATCAGCTATCAAGCCATCAATGCTGCGAAATTGCAGACGAGTCTTAGATTTCTTGCCTTTTCTAATCGCTCTATAATACGCTAGTTCCGCGTCGGCCAATCATATTTTAGTAATTAGGTGTCGCTTGTACGGTGTTTACGTAGGGTGATATTTTTAGGGCTAAAAATATCACCCTACGGACAGATGGATGGACAAACCGAAACTATAAAGTTTCGGTTTGTCCATCCATCTGTCCGTCCGTCCGTCCGTCTGTCTGTCCGCGGTTTTGCTCAGATGTAACTGAGATGATGTTGTAATAAGTGTAAAACACGTTATAATTATCAAAAACTAGCGATACTACGGAACCCTATATTTCGCGTGGCACGACACGCACTTGGCGGGTTTTTATATCGATTATTGTATGTTAAGACCAAGAGTTTTGATTGTTACATCCATAGCCACTGCGAATGTTTCTGAATCTGTTACCTCTTAAAGTTGATAGTTCCGTATCTAATTTGATTTCATTTACTAAGGAGATCTAGACACGCGGTAGAGTGTCAAGCCGAGTTCCAGCATAACAGAATGGCGAGCCGCATCGTGTGTAATATTACACGAACCATTTGCAGCTACTTTTGACCCCCTCAAATTCAGAAACTATTTCACATAAACGTTTCAAATTTAGCTCATATAATGAGACTTGCAAGATAAATACATACTTTAAATTTCATAAGCACAGCTTAAACGGTTGTTGAGATATTAACGTCCGAAAATCTAAATTTTTATCACTGACTGACTGACCTATAGATCAAAATTCTAACCCACTTCCAGATGACCTAGAAGGCTGAAATTTGGAATCCAGCTCGACAATTGTGTGTAACCGTAGGGAAAAATCCGAAAACAAAAAACAATGGTCAAGTGCGAGTCGTACAGAGCGAAAATTGTGTTTTTTGTATGGTGACCCCCCTTAAATATTTATTTTATTTTGCTTTTATTATTTGTTATGAAAGAAGAAATATAATTAAGGATTTTGTGAACATTTCAAGTACCTTTCGGCTGCCATTATTGATTTAGAGCAAAAAAGGCCAAAAAATCACGTTTATTGTATGAGAGCTCCCCGTAAACATTTATTTATGAATAGAAAAATTTGAAATGAATAGAAGGTGACTTTATAAAGTGTGTCTGTCTGTCTGTTACGTCTTCACGCCTAAACTGATTGTACCGATTGTTCTTTGGTATGGAGATATAGTTTGAGTCCCGAGAACAGACACAATTATTTCAATATTATGTCTATCCGTCCGTCCGTTTGTCTGTCTATCTGTTAGACAGCTATAATAATAGCTACTTAACTTCCGCATAGTAAGTTGTACACTCTACATTTTCCATTCGCTTGGATTTTCTTTGTTTTATTTGTCTGATACTCACGTCTCAACAAGGCTTAGGGGCTGTTTCCCCACTTCCTGATAAGTTTCAGATAAGCTATCCACAACTTATCTGATAGATGATGTATCTGCCAGATAAGTTGCGGATAGCATAGCCGACACTTGTCGGGAAGTGGTGAAACGACACATTAAGGTTGCGAATTGCCATTGAATATAGTCGAATATTATGAATGTTTAAACTGGGAAGATGAAGATGTCTACCCTTGCTCGGAAAGTTTACTTTACAAAAAGTAGTGATATCCCACCAAAAACATAAATGTAAAAATGCTGAGCCAAGTTCCATACAAACATTATATTTCTTGTCTATGGACTTCGCCGTAAAAAGGATGGAGATCTAAATGAGTGCCAAGTTCCATGGAAAATCTAAATAAGTACGTATAGGAACCAAATAACATTATAAACAAATAATAGAGTCTATTTCTTTGCTTTATTGAATGTCTATAACAATTGATGTTATTTAAATAATGCGAGATCTTAAACTAGATTAGATTTTACTTGGCTAGTTTTCATCAGAATTAAAATATTCAATAAGTTTATGAAAAATGACTGACGTAATGAAAACTTGCCAAGTTAGATCTAGTCTAGTTTAAAATCTCACATCATTTAAATAACATCAATTGTTATAGACATTCAATAAAACAAAGAAATAGACTATTATTTGTTCATAATGTTATTTGGTTCCTATACGTACTTATTTCGACTTTTCCATGGAACTTGGCACTCATTTAGATCTCCATCCTTTTTACGGCGAAGTCCATAGACAAGAAATATAATATTTGTATGGAACTTGGCTCAGCATTTTTACAATTATGTTTTTGGTGGGATACTTTATGTCTCGGAAAAGGAGAATGGGTTTTATCCCGGAAAATTGAAGCCCTCCCAAGTCCCACGCAAAAGGTATGAAGAGGATAATAACTTTGAGCAACAATTCGAGAAAAATTTAGGAAATCAATTCTCCCCACTTGTTGTCGACTTATTTGCTCTTTTCATTCATAGTCATTGATTTGTAGAGCGAATAATACGGTGACACGTTTCGCGTGATTAATTTTGTTTGTTATGTAAATTGAAATAGCAATGAAAGTAAAATTAAATGCTGTTTGCTGCTGTGTGCATTTTTATTGGTCTTTCATTTAAAAGTATCTTTAGCGATATTAGAAATGTTATATTTTATGGCTTAAAAAAATTGATTTATTATTTATTATGTGTAAAAAGGAAGCATCCCTCAATAAGGCTTTTTTAATAAAACAAAATGGTATCGAATGCATGGGCTGTACGCTGTACCATGATAGCGTAGATCTAAGGTATAACATTGTATTTCTAACTTACATCACTACTGATGCCACATTCAAACAAGAACTTACGAACCCAAGTGAGTCCCCGAGTACAAAATACAGATTTCAGAAGTTATAACTTACTTTCCAAATAAATTATAACGCTTGTTCTACAGACAAGCTCAATAGATTATCTGAAATATTATTCTATTGTCTCACTGCGTCCGAGAAAATTTATTATCTATGCTAAAACGAAACTATTTAGCAAGTTTGACCTTTCAAAGTGGCCAGCGGCGCTGCACTACTTTATAATCAGAATAGGAGAAAGCGGGCGGGACCCGGCCTGACCTTTCCCGAATAACCTTTAACCAATAATGGTCGAATATGATCCCGGTAGTATGTGTGAAAACGGCTACCACTTCCTAGTCGAGAGTTTGGTCACCGCCAGGACAATATTGGACGCGGTGACATTCATTCTAGGTCCATTCTGCATTCAATGGACAATGACCGTAAATGTTGGGCATACGTTTGACTGATTTATGTTTTTGGAGCTAGTAAATTATTTTTTGTACAAATTATTTAAAATAAAAGTTTAAGCAGTTAACGGTGAAACAGTTCAACGAAAATTGCGTCCGAACTTCTTAACATCATTTTGTCAAAAAGTTCAAAATGCGAACCTTCGAGAACTCATTAAAATATAACTAAAGCGTTTAAGTAAATTCAAACTGAGGAGAAGATGATTTATGATAAAAGTTCGGAAACCGGCGCGAAGTCGAGGAGGTAACCGGATAGCTCAGTATAGTCTGTGAGAACGAATTCCTTAATAGAGACAAGCGAAATTATCCGACGAGAGGTGCTAACACCCCAGCTATTAAGGCCATTATAAGAAATGCAAATGTTAATTGTTGCGATGAGAATGGCGTAGATAGTAAAATTGCTTCCACGTAAGTGCTTCGCGAGCGGCGGCGAGAACGCGTGAGGATCAGTCACGTATTGGCATAAGATATAAGACGCGGATAGAGCGTCTAGCCCTACGTTTGATTGTCGCCTCAAACCATACGGACCTCCCACACGTTTAATGAAAATATAGAATCTCTCAGACGTGTCGATTCAAATAAACGTTGCGATATAATCCTACGTGTTTCGTCGTAAGCTCTATCGTAAATCAAGTTACAATGTACTCCCGGCGCTCATTCCGCCCCTCTGTTTAAACAGCAATATCTTACACGTAATAGATATAAATTGTAAATTGGGACGTCGTAATACATTTTATTGATTGTTACACCTCATACTTCAAGCTTTTTAAAATTAATAAACGTATTCTGGGAGTCTAACAGTTTCTCATGTTTTTCGTTTCACGGACATTTCTCGATTGGCCACGGTAAAATGTTGAATGATACTCTCGTAACGTTTTAATATCGTTGTGTATCCGTGCGTTTAAAACAATTAAATAATTTATAGAAAGTGAGGTCACTTATCTATTAAATGCAGCCTTGGCCAATTAACTTTTCGTATTTCTTGTGAATTAAAATTAAACAGTAAATAATTAATTATTAATTACGAATTCGACATTACCTCAACGTTGTTATTTTACATGTTGCGCAAGGAATGTCTGCGTCGCAAAATACCTCCAAACGTATATTATTTAGCTGCCTTTACTAAGACAAGTATAGTTACCCAGCTAGATATTAATCTGATATGATATATAAAAGTTTGACGATGGTTCTGCGGACCATACATGTAGTGGGGCCATAAAAACGTGTGACGAGCCCGCGAGCCAGGTTTACGGTCTTTGGGCAATTCGCCGCACGCTAGTGGGATAACTTCAGATTATCTTTATAGGGTGCACTATAAACGATATATGAGTGGATAAGATTTAATTTATTTTATGGTTGATTCGACATAAAAATTTATTCGTGCTGTCCTAATTTTGCAATTTTTGTATACTTTGGTTTTATATACAATTATACATATACTTAATCATATTTTAATGGCTAAGAGCAGCTCTAAAATGAACTCTTCACTGAACAACTCACTAACATAATGCTAAATATTGAATCCGAATCGTCTTATTTTTGGCGATACACATATGCAGAAGTCAGAACATTCCGCCCACCGAAAATAAACATTCAGAATATCCTTTCGTTGGTTGCAATTGTTTATTTGGATTAAAACTGCGCAATCAAAATAAAACCAGCGCAATTAGCTGCGAGACGCAGGCACGCTCGTTAAAAATGTTTATCTCGTACGGGAGCTTACGATCGATTCTTGAAAAGCCGTCAGTAGCTCATAAATGGCCGCCTGTCGATCCGTTTCGAATTATATCTGATTTAGATTTTTATGTGCTGCAAGATTTATTGCAGATCGACGGAGAAACGTTATTCAGTTTTATAAACGGAAAAAAACAACGAATTATTGCTCTATAGGAGCAGGCATGCATTTGTGCCGCCAGCTGTATATTATATTACTCCTACTCCTCCCTGACGGTCTACTACTACCCTGAGTAGTCCTTCTCCTCGACTGTCCTGCTCTACTACAGAGCAGGAACAGGCACCTTGGTCGCCACGAATACTCATCCACAGAGGAAATTCGTGGCACCAACCCCAACCATATCGTTCAATTTATGAGCAGTATTGGGTTGGGGATGCTTCTCTAGTGCCGAGTGCGAAGGAGTCATAATAGATCCTCATGGGTCGCAGTAACGTCAGGGCTACAGCGACCTGCCTTCTTTAAAAAAAACTACCCTGAGTCTTATGACTTTTCTATCAGGTCGCATGTTTATCTCAGTACACAAAGGAGCCAAAAAACTTCAATAAAAATCAATAAAACTTAAACTTTGAAGAAGAAACCAGTTTCCACAGACACATACGAAGTTCATGTACCAGGAATCCATAAATTAGGCACGGCTACTAAGTACCAACTATTAGCGATCAAAGGAGCAACGAGATGCAATCGCATATCGATGCAAATTATCAGTACGCCTCCCGAGACGCAGATAAAAATTGCAGAGTCGACGGAGCGATACGGAGATAATTTTACCGCCAGATCTTATACTCTGTGATTGTTTTACATTTATAAATTATCTTAAAAACTGTTTACAAAATAAAAAAATACACAAACTGAATACTATACTACCTACTGCAATACTATACTACTTTAATTGAAGGTCCATAAAGTATTTGTTATCTTTTAAAAATCTGCCATTTGTGGGTAAAATTACCCCCAAGGTTTCTTCCTGAAATAACGAATAAAAATATCAGTTGCGATAAACCAGGTTAATTGGAATTTATTTAGGGATTATGCTACTAAAATATCTCGGATAAGATCTTGTGTAAAGCAGATATTTTATGTAATTCAATTAAAGCCTCGTTTGCAAATTCATAATTTCACGCGAATTCAATTTACAATTGTGTAAAAAAGCAGTTGTAATAAAAAATATTAAGTTATAGCAAAATATATTTAATCATCGTCTTCTATGCTGAGCTTGAAGATGAGATTGAAAAGGAGGCATAATATGAGGAATAAAAAAAAAGATTAGTTTTATTATGATTCACAAGGAGTAAGGACCCGTTACGAAAAAGTTTTGTTTGATGTCACAAAATATGTAGTATATATAGTTCATGATAGATAAAGCAATTAAGAACAAACAAATATTTCATTCGTCTTAATCTATTCTGAACAGACAGTGTTTGTTCTGATAACATATTAATCTATCAACCCCCATAAGGACACCGGTGACCGCGACAACAATAGAATAACAATAGATTTCCAAGAATCCGCAATCGAATCGATTAAAAGCTATAATGTTCCCGAAATGTTTTTAAAAAACCTACACTCACTTTGAGTAAGTAGACGGCTTTCTAATTGACTTATATAATATCAAGGACTGAACAATTATGTTACGTAAAACAAATTACATTCTAGACATGACCTACTAAACTGTAGGATGATTTAATTTTTAAAGGCACGAAACGTGCCCGATAAAGGACCACACGAAGTGTTTTGCGTCAACTCTACGGATCTAATTATTTATAATGACCTAAAAACGTGAAAACTGAATTTGTTCTACATACTGAACCCCATTGCGTGATTGTCGAGTTTGTGCCGGTACAAGCGCGATTAACTCGCGGCAATCAAGAGGTGGGGTGTTTTGGCATTTCCTACTCCTGTGCTTTACGTTTTTGTTTAGAAATTATTCAAAACTGAAATGTGTTTATTTTTTCGTGCTAAGCGGCGAGCACATACGTGTATATGGTAGTAAATTGTAGACAACTGGCAGCAGTCATGGTGGAAATCATCATGGCTATAGCGTGAAAAGAGTATTTTAAACATTTTGCGAAGAACATTACAAAGAATTAAATTTGTCCTCTGCGAGATTTACTACAGATTACCCAAAACCCGTTCTGCGCATAAAATTTTATCTGATTCGTCTGAATGTGGTCCCTGACAAAGACTGAAAGCTGTAGTGTATCTATAGTTGAAGCATGCCACACATAAACCCTAATGAAAGCTAAGCACTAACTAAGCGATAAATAGATAAACGGCGGTCAACCGGTGACATTTCCAGAGGCTTCGATTGCTCTTTGGCACAACAATTAGCTCCGTCCATCAGTTAAGGCGATCCGGCTGTCCGCGATAGCCGCGTCGCCATGGTAACGAAGGACCACACACGAACAATACGACGGACTACCGGGAACTATGCAAATCAGGCGCCCCGTACTGAAATACTGACCATTATAATCGGCGAAATTATTTCTTTATTATAAGCGTTATGATGACTCACTGAACCATTTCGGAAATGTAAATAAATCATAATGTGTGTCACATTTTTTTTCGTTCCAAGTTTGAGACATAAATAAAGAAATTACAATTGTAGAATCCTAGAAATGAGGTTACGTAAACCATTAACTTATTGCTATGATTAAATGTGTTACTTTAGTAAACTTATAAAGGACCTAAATGTCAGAATTACCTTGACATTAATTTCAATTTCCACTATTGTAGAATGTAGACCTTTCTTTATGAAAACAGCACTCCAGACGCGTCTTGATCGATTATTTTTGTCGCGTGACTCGTCTGTATTACGTCCACACTTCACCTTTGACGGGGAGCGAAGGCCGGGTACTTTGATTTCTGTTAGTTTTAGGGTCAACTCGTGACCTGGGAGTTGTGACCCTTTGATGGAAATCCGCAAATGGATTATACTGTAACAGTTTTACTATTGGACGTTGGCTCATTATAATACACCCGTATAAACCAATATGAACGTGTAGAGCATTATGCTTGCCTACATTCGATATCAATGATGAATGCTGTAAGCAGTTTTACAATTATTGTGATGGCAATCATAGTAATCCCTTTAAATAATTTTACGCAACATAAAAAGGCGTTTACATATTTATAATTCTATTAACTTATCAACTCCCAAGCGGTCGAATTCGACCGCGTAAACAATAGATTTCCAAGAAACCGCGATCGAAGGATTAAAATACATTTTCATTTAATTATTATAATCCATGCACTGGTTTTTTTAATAATATAATTCTATTTAGGTTACACCGTGCTATTTCGATTGCTACTATAGAAAAATACTGTGTTTAAAATATATTCCTCTGGCTATTACGAAAGGGGCTTCGCTTCGGTCGCGGCTCGTTAAGGCGATTGACACGCGTTCTGCAGAAGTGTTGCATGTGAGAAGATTGTCGGAAGTAATATTTTTACGTAATTCAGATTAACTTGAGCAAGCGTTTCCATACATCCAGTTGCAATATCTTCCTTCATTAAGAGAATTTGCATTTCAGTAACCATAAAAATGTTTATGGTTAAGTCAGTTGAATTTTTATGAGAAGTTACAAACGGTTCGCGTTAAACTAGCGTTTATATCGTTCCATCTGATTTAACCAACGACTGGTTTGTTTAGAATAGAGTTTATTTCTTTCTAAAAATTCAGTACCTTTCAAGGAAGATGATATTCAAAATATTATATGCTTTTAACTGCTGTAGAGGAATTGTGTCAATTTATCAATTGTAATCGTTGCGCCAAAAGTATATTTTTTTTACCATGATAAAAAGCGTCACAAAAATTTCATTACAATCGATTCAGCCGTTTTAGCGTTAGAGGTAACAAACAGACAGACCCTATAATATTAGAAAGGATTAGTTGTCCTGAGCCTTGCATTGAAATGATAATAATCAGAACGAGAGGTGCTCGGGAGGTTTTTGTAAACCAGATATGGACTTCTTAAAATTGTTTAGAGTACCGTTGAGTACATTTGCATATGAGAGATAGGCGGGAGAGATAGCGAGTAATAGCGGTCGTAGTCTGCATTCAAAATTTTAAGAAACGTTTTAATGAAATTGCATACAAATGTGTGTAAATGTTTTAGAGCTATGTTTTTCGTCGTGATAAATTGTATCATCATCTTATTCTAAAATTCTATTCAGATGTCAATTTGTACGAAATCAAAAGTATGTATGTTATCCATTTCACTTAATTTAAGGTGATAAAGGTATTATAAATAAAACAGAATAAAAAAATTTAAGGCGCATATTTTTGAAGTCCAAAATCCTTGCTACCAATTAAAATATAACTTACTCGTATATCTATAATTAGGATCGTAATTATAACATTACAGAATTGGTTTACAAATCTTATACATCCTCAGATATTCGTGTAAATGTTTTAGATTTAGAACAATGTTTTTCGTCGTGATAAATTGTATAAACATCTTCTCCTAAAGTTCTATTCAAACTTCAAAGTGTGTATTATCTGCTCCATTTGTTTTAAGGTTTTGGAGCCCAAGGTGCTTTGCTACCATTTTAAATATAACCTATGTATATCAAAGTCGTAATTCTAATGTTACAGAATTGGATGCCAAGTTCTATTTCATCCAACAACAGTCTAAAAGCGATATCTTTACGCTTAATCTAAGGTTATAACAAATGACGAATTATGACGTAATATCGTCTAAATATTTCTCCGAGGTGCTGAGGCTACCTGTGAGTTCTAAGATGGCGTTTCTCAGTTCTTTCGATCTTATCGAACCCAAACAAATTAAACTGCCACTTCCCGTCTCGTCGAGCTCAGACGGCAAATACTCGTACATTTGTTTACTGTGGACAGTGTCAAGATTAGTTACCTAATACTTTTATTATCATCATCACTATTATTACCACCATCATTATAATCATCATCATATTTTAACATAGGCTCGAACGAGGATTCGTGAAACATTCCAAAAATGTGGGAGTCAATAATAATTATATTGCTGTTTTTAAACAAAATACTAGAGATGTGCCGACTAGTCGCCGACTAGTCGGTAAAGCCGACTATCCGGCCACTTTTGTAGTCGGCGAATAGTCGGCAAAAAGCGCCGACTAGTCGGCTTTTTACTTTTTTACTATTATTGAAATTACATTAAAGAAAAACCTTGATTATTATTTATAATATGTACATAACACACTCAGTCAGTGTTACACATTTTAAAATTAAATGAAGTATTTCTGAAATTACTTGCTAGTAAAGAAATTATTTTTGTAACTAATATAATTTTAACATATTATGGTCACCGTCAGTCTCCATTTGTAATAGATTACAATTATTTATTCAACAAAATGCACTTTCCAATATAAAAAGTAGCCAGTAGCCAATTCCCAGACCTACTGAATACGCATATTTTGGTAAAGGTTTCTGAGGAGACAGAAGTACGGTAACTAACATTGTGACAAGAGAATTTTATATATAAGATTTTATAGTGACTGCACGGAAACGCGGTTGAACAGGATAAAAAGTATTCTATGTCTGTCTCCTGGTTCTAAGCTACCTCTCCACCAATTTTCAGCCAAATCGGTTCATCCGTTCTTGAGTTATAAGTAGTATAACTAACTATTTTCTTTTATATACTTAATGCTAGCTGACCCGACAGACGTTGTACTGTATTAACGATGATTAATTCGAATTGGTATAATTAATAAAAAGTATATTTTTGAGTGCCATCTTGCACCCATCCCAAACTATCCCGAAAATCATAAAAGTTTATTGTGCGGGAACTGTACATTTTCCGGGACAAAAAGTATGCCTTGTCCCTTTTCCAAGACTCAAAGTATTTCCATACAAAATTCCATCAAAATATATTGAATAGTTTAGGCGAAAATCATAAAAGTTTATTGTGCGGGAACCGTAAATTTTCCGGGACAAAAAGTATCCCTTGTCCTTTCCCGAGACTCAATATAGATTAAATCGAGATTTCATTTACATGAAATATTTAATGAAAACCATCAACTGTATCATAGAAACAAAATAAAGTAATGAACGCGAAGTAAACATACCTACTAAACACGATTCGACACGTTTGCAGGCGGCAAGTGCGCAAACAGCAGTAAAAAAGCATTACGGAAACTTCCGAAACCATGATCAGCTTGGCCGACTCTTTGCAGCCGACTAGTTGGCTAGTCGGCCAAAGTCATGATCGGCACATCTCTACAAAATACTAGATGTTACAGTGTATCACAGGAATTTCGGCGTAAAGGCAATCCCTTCCATGCGCATAAATTCGTTTAAGGTGAACGCAGATTTGGTCGCACTGCACGCACCGCAGTCGCCGCATTTCGAATTATTTATATGAAGTTACTAGCGACCCGCCCCGGCGTCGCACGGATATAAAATATATAGCCACTAAAAAAAATGATGCCTATAGCCTTCCTCAATAAATGGGCTATCTAACACTGAAATAATTTTTCAAATCGGACCAGTAGTTCCTGAGATTAGCCCATTCAAGTTAGCTCTTTCAAATAATTTCCCCCGTTTTTTCCAAATTTTCCTCTATTTCTTCGCTCCTATTAGTCTTAGCGTGATTAAATATAGCCTATAACCTTCCTCGATAAATGGGCTATCTAACACTGAAAGAATCATCAAAATCCGTTACGTAGTTTTAAAGATTAAAGGGAACAAAGTGACATGAGGGAAAAAAGCGACTTTGTTTTATAATAAGTATAGAATAGGCAAGCTCGCATACCTACCCGCGCCGCAGTCTTCGCAACTTCTACATTATTTATATGAAGAATTCAAAATGCGGCGACTGCGGTGCGTGCGGTGCGGCCAAATCTGCGTTCACCTCAAATCTGCGTTCATGAAGAATTCGAAATGCGGCGACTGCGGTGCGTGCGGTGCGGCCAAATCTGCGTTCACCTCAAATCTGTGTTCACCTACTCTACTTTTTGGGGAATAAAAGAATCCTGTCCTTTTTCGAGATACCTCTATACCAGCGGTCGGCAACCTTTTGGCCGGAAAGTGCAAGGGCCACTAGGTGGCAAAACAAACTAAAGGCGGGCCGCCGACTGCTGCTCTATACCTTCAGCGTGAAGGGGTAACAGACTTTCACATATTTTATAATAAGTATTAAATAATAACTGCTAATTTATAATTTTCGTTTAATTTCCATCCTTGAATAAATGAGTCCATAAATTAATGATTTGCTAACGTTTGAATCGAAATGAAGTTATAAATGATATTTCCATGTTAAGTAGCCTCCGTCCCGATCCTGTATTACGAGTTCTAATTAACGGGAGATGCACAATTCACAAACATCAGGATATTAATACTACATACGTGATATGCACGTTGCATACGAGTTGGTTTTACGATTCAAATAAAAGGGTGATCGATTTACATGACTTTTTTATTTACCAAGCCAAATATTGTAAGGTCTAGTTTGGCTTCCGTAGAATGTATTTCTAAACACGATTCTATTTATTCTAGAAGCAGTATAACTGTTGTATGTTTTTGATCCAATTCTATTAAATAATTATGTATCAATGGTAACAAATATTTTTCTCAGCTGATATAAGATTAATAGAAATTATGGTAATGTTACATAAAAGAAAACCGTCGAACATACCGACGCAACTCCTAAACTATGCGATTAATGTATGCTCGGAAATTCTTGTTACATATCATGCCAGCATTTTTTTAAATTCTTCCAAACGGGATGTTTGAATATTTTTAGTTTTCTCACGGGAAAAATTGTACGAAACATGAAAAACTAGTAAACGACGTTTTCTTTGATGAATATTTTTCTGATTATGTAAAACTATGTAGACTTTTTAACCCACTTGTAATTAAAACTAGAATTTTGCAATAAAACCACATGGCTAACGATTTTCCGCAACTATTCAATGTAAATAAAAAAGGTAAAAAATATTATAAAATTGAGTTCGTGGTCTGTAAAAAATATGCCAAATGCTAGTTAAAGCCCTGAGCACCCAAAATATGCAAAGCCATAAGAAAACTGTCACAAAGTTAATTTTGCCTAAAAAATATGCCAGAGCATTCCAATGAATTGAGTCCCTAGTCGTAGTGAGTTCCTGAGCGCCCACGATCCACTCGGGTATTGAGAAAACAATTATTATCTGCTCTCAGAGCGATAAATCCCTTGTCTCGGACGCTGACCGTTATTGCCATCGGAGCGCTATCTGATCCTGTACTGTGACATATTGCTGGAATATAGGTGCCCTATTAGGTATTTATTCGAACTCTATTTGAGTCACGAATCGGAATCGAGTCTGATCTGCTCGTTATTAATTGGCCCGCGATATCAATTTGTATTATCGATATTGTGGTAAAATACAAATTCGAAAACGACTATAAATATTATTTACGAGTTACGGCGTTGCCTATTACAGGCCAATGCTGTATTTGGTAAATAGGCTTTAATGGGTATTGAGACGTAGACTTTCGAATTACTCATGTTGTTATTACCTAGTTGTTTCCAAATTCAGAGATTTTGAAAATATCTTTAAAGAAAGACAAATCTTCTCATATTAAACTTCTAGGTTAAGTTAAAATATTTGATAATTACAGTTGTTATGACTGTAAAACACTAATGATGACATTAAAAATATATCACTGCTCGGCCTCAAATGAAGCCGACTGGAATTTATGTAGACAAAACAAATAAATTAATTTTGTTTCCTCTTGGCTAGGAATTAGGATACGAATAATCGCCTTATCCTTGTATTTAAGCTTCTAACCTTGTACATACTCTATTCCAACCTTTAAATAGCCGACGTTTAGGTGTATTTCGTCCTGCTCTACATAACTTTGTTGCTTTATAGCACCGGCGGTAATAATTCAAGTTATCCATTTACGGGTATTCGAATGAGTTATTTCGAGACAGTCGTAGTTAATATGAATCTTATTGCTATATAAATACGGAAGTTTATCGCCAATGAGGATATTGCGTCGGTCTGTATCATATAAGGCGCGTTATGTAGTGGCGATGTCTTATCTCGCCGATTCCGGGCAGATGAGGTAGTGACTTACTTTCCCCTACGTGTTATGAATTTTATCCTTGTTAACGTTGCATAATTGCATATTATGCCTTTTAAACCCGACATTTTAAAGCGAAAACTATATGTTATTGTCTAAGCTACGCACGAAAGTTAGTGTGACTAAAGTTTACCTCAAGAACATACCAATAAAATTGTAGGCTCAAAAGCAAAGCTTATTATCACCAGCTGTTACCATCCCATCATAAGTTATATTTTACCAACAAATTACGTCATCAAAATCAGACAAACAAAACTTAAGACATTATCTAACTTCGAGGGGCTCAGTAAATACTGGTTTGCTAATATCAAACAAGCACGACAGACATCCCTAATGAAGATATTGTCTGCGGAGACAATATTTAATGCTCCGTGCAAGTTATTTACGCTGGCTTTTCTCGCTGGGAAGTTCCCAAAAATATTTTATTTTCAGTTTAGTACAAAGATATTTAATGTTCAGAAATATTTTGTACAAATTATATTATTCTTAACAAAAATATTTTGAATCTTAATTTAAATAATTTAACAAACAGTATAACTTATCTATTTCTAGCACTTAAATTTAGTAACATGCAATTTATGCGCGGTACACGCCCCTATTTTAAATAAACTTGTGAACATTTCGGAATAAATTTAATTGAACTGGAACATTTTCATATTGCATTCGATTTGATATCGATATTACCTTTGTTCGGACAACATTGACGTATTTCTTAACTAACGTACAGACCTCGCATAGAGCACGCCAATTGTGTCGGAACTGGGTTATTGCACTCTTGAGTTAATAAATTAAATGCAATCGATGGCAACGTACGGCGCTACTGCACCTTCATCACGCTCAGCTGCTCCGACGCTGATTATTTCCGTATGTTAATTTATAGAATACTATTCTATTTATTAAGGTATTCGTGCTTTACCATGTTTTGATATACATACATGAATATGAGTATATTTTAATGTATCAGTTATGTTTGGAGACACGGTTGATTTTGATGATTAATCCTTCGATGCTCGTACGGGGCTTGATGGGTTAATTATTGCCAATTTTAGTGACGAAACATGATATATATGAGGTATCACGTTTTATCACAAAATTTTTCCAAGTTAAAGGCTTCGAATATGATAACAAAGCTTTGTCCTATCATGAATGAAATATGCTTCTAATGTCAATTAGCGGATTACATTCTAACATTGTAGAATTTCAGGCAAATAGTATACATTTGTACAGTGTTTACTGAGCCAAATATATTTGCTCAGAGAGTTTCACGTGCGTTCCAAGTTATTCAATTAATGTTTGTGTCAATATTGAGGTAAAGTCATCAGTACGCTTCGCACGTAATTCCTTTTAAGGTACGTTCCTCTCATTTCCAGACTGATAATGAAATGTCAACCCGGCTACATACTGTTCGCTACTGATATTCAAGAGATCTCTATCACTACTACCGCTTGTGTAATACCAATTTACAACAAGCTGCTAACCTTACGATTCATTTCCCAACTTCTATTTTTATTAATAACTACCGGTCCCGGTGAACTTCGTGTCACTTTAAAACCTTGCCTGGACTTCTACGAATATTTTAAGACTAAAATCAGCCCAATCGGTTCAGCCGTTTTCGGGTTTTAGCACGACTAACACATTTGAAAATCCATTTTTAGGGTTCCGTACCCAAAGGGTAAAAACGGGACCCTTTTACTAAGATGATGTCTGTCTGTCCGTCCGTCCGTCCGTCCGTCTGTCTTTCTCCAGGTTGTAACTTAAGAACCGCTATAGCTAGCTTCTGAAATTTTCACAGATTATGTATTTCGGCTGCCGCTATAACAACAAATGCTAAAAACAAAACAAAATAAATATTTAAGGGTGGCTCCTATACAACAAACGTGATTTTTTCGGCCTTTTTTGCTCTATATATTCAGTAATGGCAACATGTAAGCACATGATATTTTCACGAAGGCCTTTATTGTATGTCAACGTCAATAATTAATATTAAAATAAAATAAAATTTTAAGGGGGGCTCCCATACAAAAAACACAATTTTGGCCTATTTTTGCTCTCTAACGGCACGGAACCCTTCGTGCGCGAGTCCAACTCGCACATGGCCGATTATTATATATAAGATTGTTTTATTCGTTATCGTTTTGTTTTACTGATTGTTCACTACTTAGTTATTGTTCTTTTCTGTTGTGATCTGATTTGCTTGTGTTGTTACATATTGTCGCTTGTAACTTAGTAGTTCGTATTTGTATCATTAATTCATTTACTTAAAAGAATTTACGAAGAAAGATTACCGCCCACGTCCATATAGGTGCAGAAAATAGCAAATCACAGGGTATAAATCAATAATATATAAACAATATGAAAATCTAAGCGTCGCGACGCCCACCCGCAAGGCTAAAAGTCGCCATTATTCACAAGTTGTGTCGTAAAAGTATAATCTAGACGTTAATGGCCCAGGACATTTCAAGCACCGCCTTTGTACCAGCCTATGACGCGGGCCTACGTAACAGTGTTACCAATTCCTAAAATATTTAGCCCTAAGCGTAAGGCAAAATCCTCTAAATTCGTAATAAAATGGAAAAAAAACCTAAAATGTAATTCGCATTGTAAAGGCATAAGTATAACAAATAAAACCTCTTAATTCTATCCGATGTTTTTACCCCCTGAATTCGGGGGAAACCCCCTAAGTTGGTAACCAAGCTACGTAACGCCTGACATTGACGAAATCTTTGTTTGAAATCAGAGAAATCATTCAGAGCGCCCATAAAAGGCACGTAGCAAATAAATATGATTTCTAAAAGAATGAAATGTTAGCTTCCAGTTTCCAAGGTTGGTTTAAATAATTTTTATTACTGTTTTATTTCACCCTTTCTAGTGGAGATCAGTGGACATAAATATAGTTATTTGTCATTATGAATTACACATTTCAAGAGTAAAATTAACAATTTTGTTATTTGTGAAACATATAATTTATTTAGTTACGTTTCAATATGTTTGAAACAAAAATTATTGTACTGTATTTAAAGTGATTTAGAACAAATCGAAGGATCATCTAATAATTAAGTTAGCACGGAACCTTCTATTTCAACTTGACCTAAATTTTGATGTTTTAAATCAATTAATGTGTTTTTTCCATGCAATTGGATTATTACTAGATGTATAGTAGATTAAGCGGCACGTTCCAACTTAAAATAATGTGGGGCAATTTATATTTTCATAAGCCAAAATGGCTCGTAAGTTTTGAGCTCGTGTGCTTAATAGTGCCCTGGTCTAGACTGGATTTACTATTTACTATTTTATTGCTAAGTAGGGGTGCTGCGTGGAATTTGCTTCATTTCATTATTCTTATTTGCCGTGCTATACAAAATAATATTAACAACTCAATCGTGGGAATCTCAGACACAATAAATTTTCAATTGCTTTGCGACAGCCGGGTGCCGCTTGGGGATTGACGGGTTGAAGTCACGTTTTAAAGATTCTTTATTTCTCAAAATATTACAAAATCACTTACGAGACATTACTTTTTAATACTTTAAATTACTCTTTTCAAGGTATCATTATTGTCTAAAATATGGTAAAAATCAAAGTTTAATAATATTATGCACGATACACGGATATGAAAATGCTGTACGTAAAAAATGATGTTATAATTTTATACGAAATCCTTTTTCTGTTACGTAATGCGGCGTATTCACTCATCGAGAAATTCCACTCGCATCCAATATAGTAATGTACAATTACTGTAAATTTTATTTCAATGAGTAATACGACAGCTCACGAACGCAGCAAAAAGGTAAAAACGACGTTGATGGAGCATACGCAATTTTTCACATACATACAGAATTCATAACTTGTAGGGGCGCAAAAAACGGTCGCGGACTTATGATACTCACAGATAAGCTGATTTTAAAGCAGTAATTTCTTGAGATACGCTCCGGGTTAAAAACTGCCTACGATCAGGAAGGATCGACTTGATAAGGTTAAGTCGTGAGGCCGTCGCGTGTTACAGGCTACTCACACTCCTGCGGAATCATTTGATGCCATCGCTAACAGATAGTAAACTTCGGAATTGGAACTGTAACATTCGCGGGTGAACTTCGCGTCAAAATAAAAGACTAATCTTTTATTATGTTTTTAAAATGTGTTAACTTTTGATATGATGGTAATATAATTTTTAGAGGTGAATGTTTATTTCGTTTCAAGACTTTGCATAGTGAAAATACTCCTGAATATGAGTAGTGAGTATACTCATTACTCATATCCTGAATATGAGTAGTGAGTATACTCATTACTCATATTCAGGAGTATTTTCACTATGCATTAAGTTTTGAAACAAAATAAACATCTGTAGGCACTTGCCTAGTGCCTACAGATGTTTTTAAAAAACAGTGTCTTTTTATTTAAGAATAATTGCTGCTATGGAAAAAATACTTATGGGTACAGGTACATTCTTGAGAGTCTCAAAACTATAATGTTATACTCACCCTATATTATAAGATCGCAATTTTGACACACGATGCAGCAATAATAAATTTTTAGTGTACCAATATAAAATTATTTTTTATGCTAGACGCAAATTACGCGATGACCTTTCGTTAGTTTAATGACGTGACTTTCCATGAAAGTTATTTCAGTGACGACAGCCGTTACATTGAAACAAGTCATCCATTTGTGTGATTCACGTGTGATATCGACCTCTGACATAACAGTCAAGGACGAGGACAATGTCAATCAATTGTTGGCTTTACAACTTCTTCGATATGTTTGTTTAAAGTCTAAACCTGGTTGTACTGAGTTCTGAGTTTTCACTGTAAGATCCTTTTCAATTTGTTTAGTTTATAATATACTGGCAAAAAAATTAAACTCGGTCAAATTACTGTGTCCCTGTTAATTGTATGTCACGTATAAGAAAAGCGTTATACCTGCCCGTACTTTATTATGGGCAAATATTATTTCTTTTCATTTTAAATAAGGCTCCACATATTCACTCAGAGAAAGAATATTACTCTTTATTCAAATATATTTATCATTACGTGATTAGATTTACATGAACTTATCGTGTCCCTATTGTATAATATGCAAATCTTTTAATAATATCATTAAACCCAACGATGTCAATACTTAGGTCATAATTCTATAATATGATTAAGCTTACATTAGAACAGCATATTAATAAAGCGTCTAATGAGGCGAGGTAACGTGGATAATTGCCACTGTCATGTGCAATACAATTAACTAATCAAATCGTATTTCTTGCCAGTTACGAAATGTAATCAATTTCAGTTTTTTGGGCCCTAATGGACACTTTCGCTACCCGAACGCCGCCGGTGGCCAATGAACCTTATAAGATTAATGATGCAACAAATCTTTTCGGTTTTTAGATATCAATTTTAATTTATTTTATGATATGTATGGGATCGTTGTTGCGTCGTTTTGGAGTGCACTATTGATATCTCATAAGGGTCAGGTTACACCGAAACGAGATGAAGTGCGACGTAGCGATGTCTACTACATGGAAAGAAATATATTATCTTATAATATACAAAATTCTCGTGTTACAATGTTAGTCCGCGAACTCCTCCGAAACAGCTTTACTGATTTTTACCAAATTTTATATGCATATTTAGTAGGTCTGAGAATCGGCTAATGGGTACTTTATATATTGATAAGTGCATTTGTTGAATAAATAATAGTAAATTATTACAACCTGAGACTGACGGCGACCATTGTTTGTGCGACGAGATAGCGATCGACGTTGCCACGGCGACATACTTATTTACTTATTTAGTCACTTCAATAAAATTGTGGCGGTACCCACAATTCGCCTAAAAATCCTACATCGCGCTATCGAAGTTTCGGAGAACGGCAAGATATATACAACGTCTGAAATGACGTCAGTGGGCTTCGGCCTGACCGAGCATGCTATCTCGCTCGGTCGGAAGATCTTCCTTTTCGGCCGCCACTAATAACGTTAAAGAATATTATGGGCGAAATACTTTATATTATGGCAAAGCAACGTTTGCTGGGACAGCTAGTTTCTTTTATATTACCTTGATACAATTTTGTCTCGTCTTTATGAGAACTGCCCCTAAGACTACATAATTTCTCAAGGCTCGAACTATTGCATCTTGCTTCCCCTAGATAAAATCAATTGAATTAAAAATCGCATTGATAAATACCAGCCACGCCCGGTTGAGTCACTGTTATCGGACAAAATACCAGAAAATAACCACCGGTCATTATAACTACTTGAATTTCTTTAATGACTCACCGGGTGCTAACGATTTTGTGTCGAGCAATCGCACATGAATAATGGAGTACCCGTACCTCTGACCTAGATCTTACCAGATCTGTACACAATTCGTAAACCCTAGAATCTAGGGTCTAGATCGTTGTGCGCTGGCGGCGTGAGATTTTTAAACCGCGCCAGATGTTTAATTTATAACATGTTCTCCGCAACTTCGATGCACGAAATTTCGTTTATTGGACCGAAAAGGTATTTTTTCGTTTTATTTATAAAATGAAAAAATACCTTCTTAATCTATGTTCTTTTCCAAGACTTACCGCCGCACTCAGAGACGTCAATTAAGACTTAATGCTCATTTAACATGAAATATCCCTCTCAGAGATGACAATTAAAAATCGCTAATTGCAAAGTTTGATGTTCAAGTTTGAGGTTATTCTTGAAATTTTTTCAGTTTTAATTTTTCAAAAGATAAAATTAAGATAAAAATAAAATTTATTTTAAGTGTTAATAATAAATAATAATAATATTAGATAATGCTACAGTAAACATAAAACTTCATAACTGTGATAGTACTAAAGCATTTTTGTGCAATACATGCCTAGTTACTTAGTACAGCTGTTTTTAGGGTTCCGTACCCAAAGGGTAAAAACGGGACCCTATTACTAAGACTTCGATGTCTGTCCGTCTGTCTGTCACCAGGCTGTAACTCAAGAACCGCTATAGCTAGACTTCTGAAATTTTCACAGATTGAGTATATTTGTTGCCGCTATAACAACAAATACTAAAAACAAAATAAACTAAATATTTAAGGGGGGCTCCCATACAACAAACGTAACTTTTTTCTATTTTTTGCTCGTACTTGGCCGATTTTTACCTTTTCTTGCTAATAAATAGAAGTGTTTTACATGAAGTGTACCTATAGTCACTTCCATACAAACTAGATATACCTACAAAGAAGTATGAACATTGTTACCAAATTATGTCTTACGGTATATTTATACATATACGGTATATATATACCATATATATACGGTATATTTCAAAGTATGTTTACTATATAGTTACAATATTATTATGAATTATGAATAAATCTTGCTATTAAGATTAATTCATAAATCACACACATGAATCACGGTTTTCTTATATTAAAATGGTAGGTAATAGTAGACATAAGACAGGTTATTCACACAATCCAAATTGTAAAACATAGAAACTTCAAATGTTGCAATAAATACTTTTGAATACCTATTATAAAAACAATATAAAACATGTTTTTTTGTCAAACACCTTTTATGTTTGTTACATAACTGTAGTAGGGAGGTACGGTGAAAGATAGGAAAGAATGAAATTATTTTAGTAGTATATATTTTATTATTCCTTTGATCGCGGCAAAACGAGACACAATAGCCTTTCAATTGTTATCGCGGCCCACTTGGGCCAAACTGTACGGGAGTTGAAGCGAGCTGCATCAGTTAATTTGATTTCTTGTTATTTTTTTTCTATATTCATTATTCTGCCTAGCAATGCAAACTTTGTAAATTTTTACTTCTTCTTGTCTTCTTGCATTGTTAACTAAAATAAAAGTATGACGTGATAAGAATTGAAACTGGTACAAAACATTATAAGTAGGTAAGTACTTTATAGTTTATTTATTTAAAGTATATACTGACCAATAAAATCCTGTTGAAATGTATTAAGTATGTTAAAATATATTATTATGTTAAATTCGCCAACCAAAAACAAAATAAAAATTACTAGATACCTACTACTAGGTACTACTTCTCGTCATAGTACGAATGATTTATATGGGACAGAAATTAATCAGTCAATTAATTTTGTCTCTGAGAGGTATCTCTAATGAAAGCATTAAATTTCAATTTGTTAAATGATGTTTAGCGCTATTTTTTAAATGACCGACTCTGACGGCCGCAGTCACGACTCACGCCCAATAAAAAAAAAAAATGAAACGAACACGGCTTGACTTTCCAAGACTAGAAAGCCGTGTTCGTTTCATTTTTCAACTACGCATGCGCGGCTTTTTTCGCAGTTTGGCAGCTGACTGTCTACTTCATAATAATTGAGTGTCATGTTCTAAAATATTAACAATTTCTGTCAGGTTTTAGAACATGACACTGACACTAATTTTTAACTTTGCGCATGCGTAATGTGCATTGAAAAACGAAACGAACACGACTACAGTTTGTGAAAAAAGAGTAGACACAGAACAAAAAATTTTCTAAACGTAATCACGCTCAAAAGGTGGTTTTTTCTCTTTGTATTTCCATAGAGAACGCTTATATACACATTAAATTTTATTTGCCTTGCACATTAATTTTAACTCGATTGAATAAGGTTTTCGTATATTTTGTTACAATATGATTAAAAAATTGCGTAGAGTGTGTACGGTACTCTTTTTTGACAAGCTATAAATAAAATCATATAAAAAAGAAGAAGAAGATCATGCCCCCCGTGTATTATATTTCTCTATGTCCTAGAATTGGCTTCGGCCTTCACTATCATTCATAAAATAGAGAAAACATAGAAATGGCTGTATGGGCAACGCTCCCTTTGCCTGTCCCGACCGGGACAAATTAAAAAAAAATCTCTATGTCATACCCCTTTGACAGCAAAATCCACGATTAGCGACTCAATCGAGTTAAATGGTGCTTCTTCTGTATTTAAATTTAATCGCCATTTTGAGGTGTTAATTTATCATTAACTGACTCTGAGAGGGAATTTCATGTTTAATGAGCATTTAGTGTTGTGGTTTGTATGGGCAGCGGATAATTTTAATTTTTTAAATGATGATTTAATGAACGACTCTGAGTGCGGCCGTTAAAGTACAATATTATTTACTCATTACGCTGTTTACCCACGAAATAGTTTCCCAGTAATAAAAGTATCTCTATATCAAATGTCATTAAAATCTTTTTAGCGATTTAAGCTAGCAGCAAGACAAGCACATTTTATATGTATGGTTTTAACCCCGAGAGTCGCAAAACCTATAACTTGTAAACTTTATATATGTGGACATATCACATACTTAATGTATTTTAAATCGACATATTTTAATATTTTTATTTGTTCTAGAGGTAAAAGTATAATATTATATACTTTGTAGAGTGTATATAAAACTAAACATTCAGAAAATCTTTAGGTTAACTTCATCACGTGACTGACTAGACGATAATAATGTTCATGTTTATAATTATGTAAGCAAAAAACTGGAGCAAAGGTTGACCGTTCATATTGTTATTGACTCGCCGTCACGTCTGCGCTCCAATTTCGATCGGCGATAACGTGACCTTCTCACATCGGACCAACCATAATGGTTTAGAAAACAGATTGACACATATTTGGTGGACGTGTGTACGGGAAATTCTATAAACTAGCTGCAAAATTGCTAGTTAATGGCTATTCATTGTAAAGACTTGTAAATTGTAGAGTACTGATAAAAGAGAAATATTTATATTTGTGCCAAAAAGATATATCCGACCCAATTTTTTAATCTGAAACTCACTATTTAACCCGGCGACAATGACGCCGGGTCATATTGACCCGAGGCGTGTTTACTTCGTCATATTTTGTCCTTACGCCAATTGAATGTTTTCAACCTTAGTATAGCTGAAGATACAACCCCCTTACACCCGCCTAGCTATTACAGCTAGAGCTACGCCTCGTGTGAAGCAAGATACACGCGCGCCAAGTAAAAACGGGTCAATATGACCCGACGTCATAGTTGGTGTAGTATTTTCGAGACTAACTTTTGTTAGTATTAAAATATTGTTTTGCCTTATTTTTTACGTTTTGAAGAAGAATGTCATTAATTAACAGTCCAGAAAGGATTTTAGAGTTATTAGAAGAGGTAGACTTTGACTATGACGAAACTCAGGCTACTTTGGGCATTGAACTTGAGGACCAAGTATCTAGGTAAAAGAGAAAAAGTTCCTGGAACTTACAAAATATATGAAGTCTGTTCATGTACAAGATAAAAAAACACTTCACACATGCACAACATGTCCAATTTTTTTATGCTAGGGCATGATTGCATATTGTGATAACTGTAGTATGTAGTTCTATAACTCTGAATGAAAAAGTAGAAGACTAATTTCTTATTATTTTCATGTTAGTAAGTTATAACAACCTCTCTTTAAATTCATCAGTAAATTTTTTCCTTCATAGGCTACGAATAATAAAACCAAGAAACGTAACTCCCATACTAATACAGTTTTAAATTTGGTTCCATTCGAACTGTCATGTAACGTCAGCCTTTATACCGCTCAAGGTCACCAAATGTATGAAAAGTGAACCTAAGGTACACTTTTTTGACAAGTATTTTGGAGCATGTTTTTTGACGGAGTTACTCTTCCTTAGTTTTTTATTATTCGTAGTTCATAGGTAAGAAAATTTTGCGAAAATATAAAATTAACGTACATGTTAAGTTTTCAAGGTTGATTTTGCATCGGTCATGAAGAAAGCGAATTACAAAAATATTTATTTTATAACACAATATGGATTTTTTAAAATTTTATGCATAATGAAAGTCTCCTTTTTAAATAAATAATAAAAAAATGTGGTAGCTTACTTACTTTCATTAAAAAAATATCTAAAAAGTTCGGGTCAAAATGACCCGACGTCATAGTCCATGTAATTATTTTACGTCATTGACGCCGGGTTAAGGCTGGTATAAATAGTTAGTATTTAAAATGCGACCCGGTCTCAAGACGCGGTTCAGCTCTATGATTGGTTGGCTGTCAAAATTTGGACTAATCACAGAGTTCGGCTCTGTGAACCGCGTCTTCAGACCGGGTCGCATCTTAAGTACTGCTATACCAGCCTAAGTCAACAGCTGATGTTTTTACCATGTAACTGCTGTGGTAGGAATATTTTGTGAGCCAATGCACACATTAAAAGGCGATTTATATTTATAGTTAAACGTTCAGAAAACTTTATAGCGCAATTGAGGATTGTGGCATTTATTGACCGTTTTGTTTGTAAGTGTAAATGTAAAGTTTTATATAGCTTGTATAATGAATATTTAGAAAAATAAATTTTCTAAATATATAAGCCACATAAAACTTTACATAAACCGAGCTGGACGTTAAAAATAACAAGCGTACAATCGGAACTCTATTATTTTTACACAATCCACTTCGCCGAACGCGTTTAAACATAACGACCGTTTCTACGATTGCTGTAATTATGCACCTTAAGTAACATTGAATTAATGTACCGGTGGTTACTCTGAATCATACGAGCATAATCTTATTTGTGCGTGGAAATTACATGCAATTATAATGGTATATTGAATACGTTATGAGACTATCAGAAAACTAATTAAAATAATCAATGTCAGCATAGATTTTAATAACAACACATTCGAATCCTATACCTGGAACCAACGTCTAGAACATACAAAAAACAGTTCAATACGGGAAGCAATTATGGTGCTCATTTAAAAACGTATTAACTAATTACCTCGCTCCGAAGGGGACGGAGATCCATGTTGTAGCAATTACCATGGCGTAGCAAATATGGATGCGCGGGCGCAGCTCGCATCCCGCATACGAAAGAGTTCAACGCGCGCTCCGAGATAATTGCAACGATCGCGATAGCCGCTCATCTCGCCCGCTTCAATGAAACACTCGCGATATAAAATTAAATTATTTATGTGATAATTTATTCAAATTACTATTTGCATTGCTTTCCCATTCCCTTTTTTATCGGAAAACAAGCGGGGAGCAAATCTGAGAACTGAGGTAATGAATACGTTATGTTAGTTTGTGGAATAACTTTTTTTTTGATTACTGTAATTAAATGAACTTTTGTTTTACAGATGCTACTGTATAATATTGCTGTTACCCTATATTTTATGACTTATTTTGAGAACATTATAATATATTAAAGGATTGCTATAATAAAGTTTCTTATAGTCTTCTAGAAACAAACCCTGCATTAATTTACTAAACTGGTATCATGATACATGAAATTCAATAAATGCGTAGGCGGTCACAAAAACTTTTGATCTATTGTTAAAAACACATGTAGGTACGAGTTATGTAATGTGGGTTACATCCTACGGTTATCGAATGTATTACATCCTCTTTGGACAATCATAACCTCATTTTACGTTTTGTTTTGTTTTCTTGTTCTGTTGTATTTCATTGGTGAGAAATAATGTTTTTTTATAAAAGCATACATGGATATTACAATTTATTTATGAAACAAAAATGTTCTATGATAGAAAACAATTATTATTTTCATCAAAACTTTTAATTGTATATTAATTGCCAATGAATTATTCATTATCTATTGAAAAAAAAACAGCTCTCTAGCTTTTACTGTTCTAGAAATTCAGCCTGGTGATAGACAGATGGACAGAAAGGGAATAGGATTTCATTTTTATCCTTTGGACGGACCACTTCAATACCATGAGATCGATTAAAAACTAAGGATCAAAATCTATCCATCCACGTAGTAAATTCACAGAATATCAAAAGTCATGAAGTTGGCTCAGCTAATCTTAACGACGGATCAGTTCGATCAGTACGCAGGCGTCGCCTCTTGTCAGCCGCATGGCGAAATGTTGGTACACAGTTGTTTTACCCGGAAAATAATCCTTATGTCTTTGAAATAAAGGTTCTATGATGGGTAAAACAATGATAAACAAACTGTACACTATTTGTTTTGGATTTCTGTACCGGGCCATGTTCATCCAAACAAACTTTGTATGCGGTATCGTTATGATAATCTTAGACACATGTTCGTCATAACACGACTTTTGGCTACATGTTTTGCATCCAGAAATGTTGTGTTTACCAAAAACAAAAATTGATAGTTACTGTTAAATATTCCTACGTAATAAAACAGAACAGTGAGTTATACATATTATAAGACATCTAGTTTTTAAATACAATCATATAACCACACATGTTTCTGTTTTGAACCATTATAATAATTTATCTAAGCAACCTGAGTCCTAACATCAATGATAAAGGTATCATTGATGTTAGGACTTAGGTTGTTTGCTCGAATGACTACATTTTATAAGGAATAGAATGTAGCCATATACTGTAACGCAAAACTTATAGGCCTTTTTGGAAAAAAAAACCATAGAAGAGATTTCCGATAGTTTAACAGCAACGTGTATAAAATATCAAGTAGGTCGCGCTATGAGCTCAGCGTGTTTAGCGCCCTGTAGTCCACACGCGAGCGCCGTTTATGTGTTTTAGAAATGTCCAATACAAGTCTAGTACTGAAGTGCCAACACAAAATACGTTATCTCTTAGAGAATATCAAGAAACAAGAAGTATATTGGTTTAAGCTGCGTGAGCTAGACACAAAATAGAAGTAAGAGCAAACTTATAATATAAATATGTATTAAATTCGTATCAAATTTTGAACCACCACGCAAAAAAGGAATATTTAAAATCACAAAAGGTGAAAAAAATACTGAACATGCCTAATTACTAAAACAATTTATACGTTAATATAATATTTATTTTCTCTTCTTATAATTTTTTTTTCTATAAACAGAGGTGCATGAAAACTCTTGAAAATA
Organism: Polyommatus icarus; assembly: GCA_937595015.1. Taxonomy (NCBI): domain Eukaryota; kingdom Metazoa; phylum Arthropoda; class Insecta; order Lepidoptera; family Lycaenidae; genus Polyommatus; species Polyommatus icarus. The sequence goes on from OW569324.1 coordinate 11,895,335, forward strand.
TAAAATATTACGTATAAATTAATCTTAGAAACAAAAATAGTACTTACTGATAATATTTCAGAGCTATAATATTATGTCGCTTGTTTTACCATAACTGTAAGAATCTACAATAATTCAGTCTCGGAAGTATAAAATTTAATTCATATTTACCAACAACAGCTATCTACGCCAAGACAACCAATTAAAATAAAATATTAACTAAAACAAAATACATTTTAGCTAAAAAGTACAACTAACTAACAAGTATACTTACATAGTAATAATATAAATATATACATAACCACCGTCCTTACCGTACCCTAAACCACCGTAAGCTCTAACAAGTCATAATCTAAGCAAATACTCACTGTTATCACGAGTTAACCCTTCAAATGCAGGCGCTCGCGCCTCCCGCCAAAAACACCCCACAGACACCCCAATGCACTCGTATCACAGTCCACACGTGAGTGTATGCGCGCGCCGATCATACGTCCGCCGCACGGCCGGGCCGGTACCGAACTAGCAGAGCGGCCATCGCGGTGGGACAGGCCGGAGTCGGACCAACACATCGCGGCCCTTTCCCACTTTTTGTACTTACAGGACTATGCCTTCGAAAACTCTGGAGTCGCTCACGAAGAATTACGAGTCTAAACAGTATGGGTTACTTTATTTTGCGTTTTTGTTGTCTATAAAATACGATATTTTACGTCTCTTCTCGACTCGCAAATTATTATCGATGCGAATTTATGAGTATATATAATACGAGTATATATATAACTATATTAATATATACTCTGGTTCATGTTGATATTATGTACCTAATGCAACAGTATTAAGATGCTTACTTGACTGATAGTAAAAAATAAAACTTAATTTTTATTATATTAAAAATCATTCAATAACTTACTATCAAAAACAGTCATGAATCATGATAGTATAAGACTTGCAGAATAACAAGAAATGCATATAAGACAGTTATTTTCAACATTCTCTCAATTAATATCGCGTGCCGTGTGTGGGGTGAAAAAGCCACGAACTTGTAATTAGGTACAAAAAAGAACTTTATTTTCACCCTGAAAACCTTTTATAGTCACGATACGAGTACGTCACGATCACGACACTAATATACTACTGTTTGTGCCGAGCTTAATAAGCAACTATTTTTAAGTTCATCAAGTAGATAGCGTAAAGTAGCAAGCTAAAAGCTTGCTTGCTAATATAGTTGGTAGCAATTGAAGTAAAAATAAAACGGGTAGTAATACATAATATTCTACTCCATACTTAACATACATTTACAATGTTGGTGGCCTCATCTTAGTTGAATGCAAATTATGTCGAAATGAATACTAGTAATTAAACAATACTGTATACGTAAAATAAACAGGAAACTTAACAGCGCTTATTGGTTTCATTATTTTATTTTGGAGTTTTGAATAATCAACGATTTGATTTGTGCGTATGTTATCATAAAAATGTATAATAGCAAATGGACGTTAAATATGATTCTTTGTAGATAAGTGCTCATTTTAAAACATGTTACAATGATAATGTTGTATGAAAATAATATTAATAATAATTATTATTTTTATCAAAATGTATGAAGTTTAAATCTTCAAAATAAGTTTTAAATTGATACAAAATTTATTAAAATATATTTCATCGAAACGATAGTAATCCAAGCTAGTCGTGCAGTATGTTCTAATGTACCGTAAGGAACAATTTTGTCGTTACGTTATCGGAACATAAAACGTAGATTTAGAGCGTGACTTATACAACCCTTCTTAAAATGGCAGAGCAATAAAAGGGCGAGTAACTTCTTTCAATCCAGGCAATCAAATATAGATTAAACATTTTAATCCTTCGATCGCAGATTCTTGGAAATCTTTTGTAAATGTATTGTTATCGCAGCCCACATAGGCCGCATGGGGCTTGATAAATTAATAATTACTTGTTACACGTTTAAAAGTGTAATTTCCTCGTAGTAAAATTTATTGTCTTCAATTCGGCAGACAGGAACATAATTTTTCAAAACTTTAATTAGAAATAGGTTCGTTCATTTGAATAATAATTCGTCTACATAACATTCCGTCTGGCCGAATTTGGCCCGAGGCATTCGGGTCAGACATTCGTTAATATTTTTCAAGGCCGCCTCGGAAACGTTTACATCAAAAGAATCCTCGAGTAATGTGAACATCACGAGGACGAAGAAAAAATAAAGAGTCCGGCCGGCGACTCCACCGCCGTACGGCCGACAATGGTTAATCAAAAAGCCGTATCTCAGCCCGAGACCTTGCCAGGCTCGGAGTTACGTTATTTCGATTTCATTTGCGTGCTCGTGCGCGCTGTTTTTTACCTCTTGCCTCGTCCGCGCACGCCGCCTTCGCCCGAGGGTCATACTTTGATCCCGGCCCTTTGTTATTCCCGCAGAAATATGAAGGGAAGTCGGCAGGTACGGTGTTCAAATAAATGGGATTCTTTTGTAGGATATTGAAATATCTCCGGGCGATTGGACGCGCCGAGATTAATTCAGCTATGATGGACGATGGAAGTGCATCTCGTTTTTGATTTATTGTCTAGCTAGTTATCGCCTTTGTACGTGATATCATTATTTCCTTTTTCATTTTATAAACAATTTATAAATTATCCTGGAGGTTGTATCGAGATACGTCCGTATCATCGCTCTTTGTCCGTGGCCCGTTACGAGGTACTTTTGTTTTTGTTGCCTAAACGAGCGTCTAGTACGAAGCATTGTTGGATACAATTCTATAAAAAAGTAATCACGAGCTCTGCATCCAGTTTGATGGGTGAAATGAGATTAAATTGAATTCTGATGTGTTCGAAACGCCCGTTTTATTACATTTTGTTAACCACAAGCGGCGATGCAGCCTCGTTCTTCTATAGACTCTACAATTTGTTTACCTTCAGAATCTATGAATTTAAAAGTAATCATCTCATGACAATAATACTTTTGTATATTTTAGTTACTAAAACACAAGCACGTATGTCTCTCTCGAGTACAATATCATTAAAATATTTCGCAAAGGTTTTCCAAGCTCTCCGTCCGAGATAAAAAGATTTATAGATTTGTTTAATCTCTCGATAAACAAAAAGATTATCCTACCATCCCCGGAGCGAACCATCAAGCCGGTATCGTGTAAAGCACCTTTATCTTGTGCGTCTGTATGACACCGGGAGATGGATTTATTTCCCTCCTGTCCGTAATCCACCACATACTTTTCGGATCTCGTGTCAAGCTTCCCCGTACTTTATCTTGGGCACCACGACCGGGCCATCTATCTTTCCTATGTTAATTTTATTATTGTTTACATTGTTATCAATCACGACGTAGAATATCGTTGTGATATTGATGCACGTAGTGTTTCACAAGAATAGGCCCAGAAATAATAAAGAATAATGGAGAATTATAGAATAGAAATAGAAGTTATTTTCAGAGGCAAAAGTTATGTTTATGTTGTGCAAAAAATACAACCTATAGTGATTATGACTTTAGAAAAAGTGAAGACAGACGTATTCTTTACATAATATCTTCATAGAACTTTGAGCTGACACAAAGTTATTATCAGTATGCAGATATCAATAATTTGCGATGCAGATCAAGCGAAGAAAAAAATTAAAAGGGAGGCTATTGTTAACTCCCATGAAGAATGTATTCTAGCAATTTGCATAACTAAGGGACTTGATGTAAAGCTTGCAGACACGTCAAATCTGTTTAATTGACGTATATTTTTACATACCAGCATAATGGAATGGATTTTCGAACTCAGGTTTAATTTCGTTAAACGAGATTACACAACAGAAAAATTTTGTATTATATAAACTTAATTCAACATAATTTTATTGATTTAATATAATATATTAATATATTGTTACAACAACATGCAACAAAATATATTTTTGTAACAGCGTTATTAGAGCTTTGTGATCAATAGCATTTTTTTTATTTCTAAAGAGTCATTTTTATATGTGCGTAATAAAAACAATCAGAGGATTCTCCTTCATTATCCTGACTAAACTTCAAAACAATATTTTTAGCTTTTTCAACCCGGGGAATAAACTTACAGACCTAGAGCCAAGCACTTAACCACTAGTAAACGATAATATCAATCAACGGATCTTGTAAGCAAAGAGTTAATTAATTCATTGATCCAGCTTCGCCGAGGATTTCTCAGAAATAAATCATCCCGGCGTCCGTGATTAAAACTGAACACTGACGAACAGCGCAGGTATTTTTTCTCAGATGAACTGGCGTTTATCGGTAATGGTTATCGTTAAAAGGGTAAAGGTGAGTTAGCTAGTTTGCTCGACGGAGCCAGCAAATAAAAAACCCAAGGGAATAAATTTGTGTAGGACTTGTATAGTATTTTACCTGGCTAGCTAGCTGGCTGGCTAGATTTTATATTAATTTTAGCTGTGGGAATCTCTTCGGTTAATCTTGTATTCACTTTATTGTTGATTTAAATGTTATTGCTCTACAGGGCTCTATCACAACTGCGTTTAAATTTTTATGTTAGCACGAAAATGTCTTGATTTTTTTAAATATGTGCCTATTACATTATGTAAAAATTCAGAAAATATATTTTACTTGCTTAAAAAATGTAATAATCAACGTATAGTGATTTTTTTTTAAATACTGAACACATTTTCTTAACTCCTACTTCCAACTTGATTATGTAGGTGTTAGAATTGAGCATTAAGGCTCATATGGGAAGCAATTTTACAACCTTTATCCGCCCTATAATACAACCATTTTGAACACTTTTGGACGATAAAATGATGAAAGTGCAGTTGAAATGAAATGATCGCTCCGATTTTATTTTATTACGATCTAGTTCAAGTAGGCTTCGACTAAACGGATGAATAAAAACGTATGAATGATGACAGTCCCTCGGTGAATTTAGTGTAATGTTCGGACGTATTGTGTAGGGTGTAGTAAATTTTAAACTACATTACCATACACGAGTAAGTTAGCAGTTGTAAACATTCATCACACCTACGTAATGTGATTCAATCACAAAGGATATTAAGTAAGAGAATGCAAATGTATGTCTGAGTCGACGGAGTAAACGATACGCGATTTGTGCCTATAGAGACGTATGGTGTTGTCATACTTGGGAGTCGGGTTTATGGCCTAACATTAAGCAGATCGCTGGATCTGTCGAAGTGAGATTCGAGGAACCGATTTCTGATTAAGTGCCTTTAGAAGAAAGCTTGTCGACGATTATTGAGACAGAAGAGTTTAGATATTTGTTACATAGTGACCAATTTGTTTTTTGTAAACATACCTCAAACTGTCGACTGTTTTCGAAAGTAGTATGTGTAAAAAACTCATAGGAATTAACATCATCCAAAGTCTGAGAAGGTACAGAATAGGTTTAATTTTCTTCGTTCAACTTTACTCCTTAGCATGTAAAGAATAAAATTATTTACTTTTGTGCGAGTACAAAGCGTATAAAACGAAACATAAAACACAATTCAAGGAATAAATATCTCCCGTCGCCTTGAAATCTAGGGAATCCGACCCAATACATATACAATCTTTTAGGGGCAATAAATATTTAAATGCCGATTCCGAAAGAGCTATGAAAAAAAAATAGTGCGACGCGTTCGTTTCAAACTGAACGGGTTTCCGAGCGTTTTGTGTTCCCAATCTCCTGTCGACACAAACGATTTATAGTGGTCGGAAACCTTAATAAAAAAAGATAAAACTAATGAGATTGTTAAAATCTGAACTTCGTGAGTTTCGGGTGACGCGTGGGACGTGTATAGGATTAGTATAGACTACGGAGCCCATCATTAATGCTCTCCATTTACATACTATCCCGATTTATTCAATGTAATCAATTCTGTTTCTTCAACAAACACGGATCAGCGGCGGTATCTGTGACGTAAAATTAATGTTCGAACGCCAAATAAAGAAAAATACGGTATTAAGGTGTATTTATTTAACATTAAGCTGACTTTACTAGTACAACTTTCATAAATCGTATTTGCTCATAAAAGCTCTATAAAATTATAATATATTATATAAATTGATAGAGAATTTCCGATATTCCTCTTATACCTTAAAATTTAACCTATAATTTTAGTTAATAATTTTCTTCAATAAAATATTCATAACGCAACTCAATATTATCGTAATTATTAAATTAACAGTATATTTTATAACACTGTCGTTAAAAGTGTTAAGTAATTATTTATTATACTCAATACTTTATTATGGGAACCTTTAATCACATAATATGTGATTGGTGATAAAAAAATCTTGTATCAACTTATCCAAATTCGAAATCTATCGTATCATGTTTAATTACCATTGACATTGTTTAACTTTTGGGACTTTCTTAGGCTTTACGAAAAGATAATAATTAGGGATGATGCAAAGGTCAGAGGTTTGTCTGATTTCTGAATTAAATAAAAGACATAACTATAGTAAATAAGTAAGTATATATAACGTTTGTATAGAGCGTTTCGGAAAGGTAAATTTTATGTGATTTTTGACTTCTGATATCTTTGAGAGTTTTTTAGATAACAGAGTCATTCAATAACAAAGTGCTCTTTTAATTACCAATAAATTTTTATTATAAAAAAAAAAAACATAAATTATGCAATTTTTTTTTATTGAATAAGGGGGCAAACGAGCAAACGGGTCACCTGATGGTAAGCAACTACCGTCGCCCATGGACACTCGCAACATCAGAAGAGCTGCAGGTGCGTTGCCGGCCTTTTAAGAGGGAATACGCTCTTTTCTTGAAGGTTAGCAGGTCGTATAGGTCCGGAAAAACTGCTGGTGACAGTTCGTTCCAGAGTTTTACAGTGCGCGGCAGAAAGTTACGCGAAAAACGCACTGTGGAAGACTGCCACTCATCGAGGTGATGAGGATGGTATGTTTTTCGCGTGGGTCGATGGCGAAAAGTTGCAGGTGGTATGATTCCGAACAATTCCTCAGAACACTCCCCGTGATACAACCGATAGAGGATGCAGAGTGAAGCTACATCTCGGCGTAATTCCAAGGGGCCCAAGCTGTTTGAAACACTATGCCTTATGCCTATTATGGTAGTTTTTATATTTTCTGTTGATTTCTAAATCATTATATTATATATTAATTAATAGGTATTATAACTATATTTTGTCCTATTTTACATTATTATGAAGACTTTGTTCCATTTAGGTGTTTAAAAGACAACCGTTACGTACGTAAGATAGTTTTTATAGAGCTAGTGCTCAGCATAACTTTATTACAAACTTCCTTGAATTTTTTAAAACACTAGCAACCCGCCCCGGCATCGCACGGGTATAAAATATGTTATAGCTACTAAAAAAAATATTAAAATCGATAGCCTATGATCCCTCACGTGGTCTACTTCCTATCTGTGCCAAATAACATAAAAATTGCTCCAGTAAGGGAAAAAAAGAGACTTTGTTTTATAGTAATACTAGCTGTCCCGGCAAACGTTGCTTTGCAATAATATATATTATGTATTTGCCATATCATTTTATTGAAGTGACTAAATATTGTATGTTACCATGGCAACGTCGATCGCTATCCCGTCGCACAAACAATGGTCGCCGTCAGTCTCAGGTTGTAAATAATTTGCAATAAAATAAAATTGCGACTATAATTAACGATCTAAGCTATCCTATCTCTCAAGTTGGAAAAAAACACACATTAAAAAAAAAGAAACATTAAAATCGGTTAAGTCGTTTAGAAATCCATCGCGGACAAACATCGTGACAGGAGATTTATATATATCAGATATAGATAGACATAGAGAGATGAATACAATATAATATTAAAAATTCATTCATCCACCCGCTTCTCGTATATTTTGACTACAATAACGATAATCGTAATTTATCGGCTCTTAAACGACTCTTAAACATAATCGTCGGCCTAAATGACCCAAAACAATTTTTGTAACCGTACCCCATGCTCAGGTAAAGCACCACTTACCTGATATTATGTGTATAGTATTATCACAGTAAATAAATATCATACAGTAGGATAAGCTCAGTCGAATCAAACTTGCTAAACACATAGATAAGTTTTACAAGTGTGTGACGTGATAATGTTGTATTACTCTCTAAACTTATCTGAAATCAAACATAATGTGTATGCGTGCTTCAATTCAACTTCTGTATTATGAAGATGGTTTACTGTATGTTGTTTAAATTGTGATATAGTGGTATATAGCAGCTCCTCTCAATTTATGGCAGGCATTACGGTGTCATTACCACTAGGACTCGTTTAACGCTCTTATATTTCTGAGGGGATAGTAATAATGCTTTGTTTGGGTCCTTCATATTATTCTGTTGAATCACATGCTTTATTAAACACTCAACTGTACAAAAGTATAAAGCAGGCGGTGGTCATCGAGTCGTCTAATCCCGTGCTAAGTTAAACTTAAAAGAAGAATTAAACGTCACAATAATATTGTTATTAAAGGTAATAAAGAGTTAAATACTCGTAGAATTTTAATAAAATAATACTAAACTGTACTCGGCGTAACATGGCGGTAGCGGTCATTGACTCCCTGTCAAAAACTTGTCATTTTCGATACAAAGCCACGATTGACAACATCTGACATAGAAAATGACAAGTTTTTGACAGGAAGTCGCTTGATCGCTACCGCCATGTTTCGCCGAGTACAGTATAGATTACGCCCGCAACTCTGTTTCGTAGAAACTCGTTTATCGCGTGAGAACCGTACATTTTTTTCGGGATAAAAAGTATCCTTTATACTTTCTGGGCACTCAAAGTATACCAAACCAAACAGTACAATCGGTTCAGCGGTTTGGGCGTGAAGAGGTAACAGACAAACAGACACACCTTCGCATTATTAGTAGAGATTCATAACAATTTTGACACCAAAAATGTATTAAATTTGTGTAATTTACGTTTATCCGCTACTTATTTTGAGTTTCGGACAAACTCAGATTGTAAAGTTTACAATGGATGTGTCTAATAACGAATTTGTTACACTACGAAGACATGGAAGATCAAATTCGCTATCAAACATTGGGCACTCTTTCATACTTGACGCTTCTATGAGTAGTTTACCAAATAATTCACAATATAATGATTGTAGTATAGAATGTATTGAACACACAAATCAAATAAAGAAATTAGAAGAAGAATTATTGGTAGCTAACAACGAAATTGAAAATTTGGGTCTCGAAATCTTAAATTTAAAAAATGAACTAGAAAAAAAAGACAAAATTATAAACACATATAAAAAGTTAGAAAACAATAGCTTCATTACACCAAATACTAGAAGGAAAAGTAGAAACAAGCTGTACGACCTTAACAGGTGTCAAAATATAGAAATTACACCGATAAAAAGTAACAATAACAAAATATTAGGACAAACAATGGATACACTAAATAACGACAATATTTACAATCAAAAACTAATTTCAAATCTGAATAAAGAAATGATAGATGTGACAGATAATACCACACAGACAATAGAACTAGATGACACGCTATGCAGCCAAAAAGAAAATATCTATTCCTCGCCAAAGACAACACATAGAAATGTCGTTGAAATGACAAACAGTAATAAGAAGGTGAAGAAGAATTACTGTACACAACAAAATAAAAACAAAATGTGCATTCTCAGTACAAAACCTAATAACAATATGCTTAATACTGCGTTGGAACTTTTTGGAAATAACTTTAATGTATGCCATTACAGCTCTCCTCACTCAAACACTGTAAACATGATTAGTGCATTAGATAACAAGATTTACAATTACACTTTAAGCGATTTCTGTATAGTGTTCATAAGTGAAAATGACTTTACTGTTACAAAAGATTATTTCAACTTAGTTATTAGTATGAGAAACATGCTTCAGAATTACAAAAATACAAATATAATTTTATGTCTTCCAACATATCGAATAGGATATAACATGTACAACTGGAGAGTTGAGCACTTCAATAATTTAATTTACTTAGACACAATAACACATGAACATGCTTATGTGCTAGATACTAATAAAAACTTGAGATATGATTATACTATGTTTAAGATGTACAATGGAACTTTAAAAAAAATTGGTTATAATATAATTTTTAATGACTTGCTTATCTGTATGAATGAAATCTTGACATACTATAATAATCATAACTCACAAATGAATGATCTCAATTCCTCCAATATAAACTGTAAAAGCCCTACTAAAATAAATAAAAAAAATGCTAATGACTTTTTTCATAACAAATAAATTACTTATTTTCCATCAGAACATTGCTGGGCTCTTAAATAAGTGTGATCTCCTCACTGCAAATTTACATGAATTAGAGAATAACGACAGACCCATTGACATCATCTGTGTAACAGAGCACTTCATTAGAGCAGGATACGAAGAACACTTATTGGTGCCTAATTATGTTTTAGGAGCTTGTTATTGTAGAGAGAAACAAAATAGGGGAGGATCATGTATCCTTATAAGAAAGGGATTACTGTGGAATGAACTGCAAGACATATCTAAACAAGCAGTAGAGGGATCATTTGAATGTTGTGCGGCAGAAATAATAAATCACAACTTAATTGTTGTTTGCTTGTACAGAATTCCTAAGCCAAACAACCTAAATAGCTTTTTCAATAAATTAGAACAACTTCTCGCTTATTTAGTACAAAAGAAAAACAAATTAGTTGTTATTGCTGGAGACCTTAACATAGATATATTGAAAAACAACTATATAACATTGGATCTGGGGTGTTTACTATCAAATTACAATTTTAAACTTGCCATTAACCAACCCACAAGAGCCAGTAGCCAAACATGTATAGATAATTTTGCACATAATATTACTAGGACATGCAAAACTGAAGTGATTGAACTCGCCCTATCAGATCACTCTGCTCAGATTATACACTGCCCGACAAAACAAACACCTGTTATAAAATATTGGCGAATGAAACAGCGAGATTATTGCCCTGAAAACATATTAAAACTAAAAAATTGCTTACAAAACTTAAGTTTTAGTGATGTTTATAAAATTGAGGATGCTAATCTTGCTTACGATTGCTTTATGGAGACCTTCCAGCTGTTCTACAATCTATGTTTTCCATATAAATTAATTAAAATACACATTAACAGGAAACCAAAATGGCTGTCCCGCGGAATAAAATTAGGATGTAAAAAGAAAAGAAAATTACTATGGTTGTTTAGAAAAGTACCTACCCCCCAAAATAAATCAAATTTAATACAATACTCAAAATTATTAAAAAAAATAATAAAATTAACCAAAAAATCTCAGAATAGTTATAACATTAAGACGGCCAAAAATAAGTCTAAATCAATTTGGAATATTATAAAACAAACAAAATACAATTTACCGAAAGAAAATATTTCTGAAATAACAATAAATGATTGCACGTTAACTAATCCTACAGAAATTGCCAATAAATTTAATGACTATTTTGTAGATAAAATTGACCCCATCCAGGGATACGGCAAAAATGTCACAGAGAATATAATATCATCATTAAACTCAATATTTATTCCTCCTAGTATACCTAATGACATTCATAAAATTATAAATAGTCTAAAAAATTCTAAAAGTGTAGGTCATGACGGAATTTCAACAAAAATAATAAAATCTGTCGTTAGTATTGTTTCTGGTCCTTTGAGCCATATTTTAAATTTATGTATATTAAATGGTGTATTTCCAGAGAAACTTAAAACCTCAATAATTACACCCCTCTTCAAAAAAAAAGGTGACAAGAAAATATTGAAAAATTACAGACCTATAGCCCTAACATCAGTCATATCGAAAATCTTTGAAAAGTACATTTATAAATATCTCTATGATTATTTTGAAAAACATGAAATTTTTTGTAAAGAACAAAAAGGCTTCAGACAGAATATTGGTATAAATAGAGCTATTTTCGATTTTTTAAGTAATGTAATGAATAATATGGATAGTGGAAATCCAATATGTTCAATTTTCTGCGATATGACGCAAGCCTTCGACTATATCGATCACAAAATACTTTTAAAAAAACTGGAAGCATATGGTATACGTGGAAATATACTTAGACTCATAGAATCATATTTGACGAACAGAAAACAGTATACAGCAATTAAACGGCTAAATCTAAAGACATTGCTAGAGGAACTCTACCTATCTGAAATGAGACACCTTATTTACGGTGTACCACAAGGTAGTGTTTTGGGTCCCTTATTATTCTTAATCTATATAAATGACTTCCCTAAATCAATTAAGAAACCATTGACATTATTTGCTGATGACAGCACTGTAACTATACCCTGTGACAATTTAAATAACTATGAAATTGACATTAATAATATATTGACATCTATTATTTCTTGGCTTAATAAAAATAACCTAAAAATAAATCTAGATAAAACCAACATTATGCACTTTACTCAAAAAAAAGCACCACCAGTAGTACATGTTCAATATAAAAATAATAAAATCAATAGTGTAAATAACACAACATTTTTAGGATTGACTATAGACAGCAAACTAAATTGGAAACCACATTTAGAGCAATTAGGCAAAAAGATAAGCAGCTGTTCCTTCGCCCTCCGTCAATTAAGTTTCATAATAAGTACAGATGGAATACTATCTGCGTATCACGGTATGGTTGGGTCGCTACTACGATATGGCATTATTTTCTGGGGTAACTCATCTGACAAAGATTTAATTTTCAAAATGCAAAAGCGATGCATTCGGGCAATGTTTAACCTTAGAGCGACTGATAGCTGCAAACCATATTTTATTAAATATAAGATTTTGTCACTTCCATCACTATACATATTAGAAATACTACTGTTTGTTTATAAAAATCAAGATCTGTTTCCCAAAAATAGTGATTACATTAAAAGAAACAGACGTGATAACAATAAGTTATATACCAACTGCTATCGAACATCTCTAGTGTGCAAAAGTATACTGGGTATGTCAACAAAATTATTTAACAAACTACCTACATCAATAAGGAAAAATGGTGATAACATTTTTGCTTTTAGAAAAACAGTCAAAGATCTACTTTTGCAAAAGTGCTATTATAACCTTGAAGAATACCTTAATGATGATCTAATTGAATTATTTAATTAATTAATAATATATTTTTTCTATGTTATCAGACTTTTACAGTTTATATGGCGGTAGATTATCTTCCAATTGATTAATGAAATTAATGACATTATTACATTTAATAACTTATAAACTTTTGACTAATTTACTGACATTTTTACTTTAATCTATTTAATATTAATTTATAATCTTGGACTAATTTATTGAAATTATTACTTTTATTCTATTATCATTTATTATTAATTACATTTTTACCACTATGACATTACTTTCATTAAGCAAACTTATTAATTATGACTGTAACATTATTATGTTACAGTGCTTATATGTGCTTATATGTTTGTATTACAGACCATGTTTATAAATATCCTAACCTCTCTAATCTCTTCGACACATTGACATTTTTTTTTTCTTCTTAAAATACTTATGTGAAATGTTTGTCTGTTTTTTTTTTTTTCTTTAATTAATTTATTTATTTATATGTGTTGATGTATAATTTAATGAATAATTTAACTTATAATATGACTTAAACATCTAATGTTAGTAGGTACTTATTATAATAATATTCAATTTGATTTTTGTAATTTATGCAATATTGTAATTTTGCACGCCACTGACGAGGCAGAATGTTGGATCCGTAAAAACCATAATATTGTTACACCTTTATAACCACATTTCATGCAATAAATATTATTCTATTCTATTCTATTCTATTCTATTCTATTCGGTTTCGGTAAAGAGTAAAATTAAACGTACTTATTGCAATTAAATTTGCAAGGGTAAATCTTGTTGTCGAAATGTTATCCATACTAATATTATAAATGCGAAAGTTTGTCTGTCTGTTACCTCTTCACACCCAAACCGTTGAACCGATTTTGCTGAAAATTACTTTGATTCCCGGGAATAGGATACTTTTTGTTCCGAATAAAAGTACGTCCCCGCGAGATAAACGAGTTTTGGTGCAACGGAGTTGCGGGCATCATGTATCATCTCGTATGAATATATTTTAGAAGGTAGAAAAGACGATAATTTTGTTATCCATTAAACTTTGTTGCTATACAAAAATGTTATTATTCGGTACCTGCAGTACCCACTACAGTCTAAAAATATTATTCAAGGAGATCCAGAGGTCAGTAGCTATTTCATTAGGCCTTGACTGGTCTGAGTTTGGAGCTTTACAAAAGAAATAAATCAATACCCATGTTATAATTTATCTATTTCTAAAATTGATTCTAGCACGGCCAACATCCTGTTACAAAATGTAGTAATTTTATACATTTAACGTAATTGTGTATACTTATTTAAGTTTTTAAAACACTAGATTTTATCAAGATTTTAAGCAAGTGCCTTATTGTTTCCTCACAAATAATAATAAGCTCTAAAGAATAAAACATTATAAAACATCCAATGTTCATAAGGAGTCACCGCCATATGAAATGTATGCATAATATCTGACATTTATACGGTACTGTTACGAAATACTTATTAGCAAGCCTGCAGCATACCATTGCCTACAATAACAATACGATTTTATGGTAATTAGATGTGATAAAATTTTTGAATGCCGAATGTGTGTACCTAATGGCTCAAGAGCCTGCGATTTTCGTAATTTTATAGTCATTTAGATTACCAGTTTATGACCAAAAGAAATAAGAACCACCAGCAACTATAGAGTTTAGATCGCGATTACTTTAAGGGCTATCTAGTTCTGAGTCTACCTGATCCTTGATAAATATATTTATTAACCGACTTCCAAAAAACGAGGAGGTTATATGTTCGGCTGTGGATATTTTTTTTTTTTTTTTTTTTATTTTTGTATGTTCAACGATTACTCCGCCGTTTGTGAACCGATTTTCGAAATTTTTGTTTTGTTGTATTAGGTTTCACTCCAATTTGGTCACATTTTCACAAAGGTGGTGACCTGATGATGGGATCCATGAGTAATCGAGGGAACTCCTCGAAATTTATATGGAAACATATGGTGATTTTGGTTTTATGTGATGTGTACTAAGAATACGCTACCAAAAAGTCAAATATTGGGTCAAGGTATACCATGGTTTCGATGATGCTGAGAGAACTCCTGATTCCTTATAGATACACGTTTGGGAGTTTCGGCGTTGTTTTAAGAACAGAAAGCATAAACTACTATGCAATTCATATTCATCATCATAATCATCATCATCATCATCGTCATCATCATCATTACCACGTCGTGTTAAGGCCACGAATGTCTCATGGCACAGAATAGATAATAGTACAAGGCATAGGTATGGATATACTAATAATAATAATGATGTACTGTATAACAATTAACAACACCTGTTTGTTTTTAATACACGGCGGTCGGCGTCGGTCGCCGCCCAGCGCCGCCGCGCGAAGACAGAATATCGAATACTTTAGTCTTTACTAACTACTTTATAATATACAGATCGAATACTTTACTACTTTATAAAATTTTAATAGACAAATAGAATTAAAATAAAGTTATTTTAAAAAGAGCATTTAAACAAAACAAAGTCATTAAGTGTCTTTTTAATTAGTTATACCTATTAATCGATAGATGGTGCACTAAGTACCTATCGATTTGAATTCTTGATAACAAGAACAGCTGTCAATAATTATGATAATATTAAATATTATGCTACGCTACATCCTATGCAAGTTTGTACAATTTTTTATCTGATAGATCCTTCGATCGTGGAAAAACGAGACACAATAGCCTTTCTATTGTTATCGCAATCGCCGGTGACCGCTTCGGGCTTGAAATATTAAAATTGTTAAATTACTTAGCACAATATGTTCACTTCACTGATAATATTATATTATTTTGTGAGTGTGAGTTGTGACTCTTAACAAATTTTAATAAGATACGTAAAATATACGCGAAGATTTATCTACTAGTGTAACTAAAAAGAGTGAAATTATTATTATTTTTAACAAAAAATTAAAACCGACTCCCAAGGTAAAAACAATAATAACATTAATGTGAACTAAAAAGTATTAAATAATTTTTACTATCTAATAGTGCCTTTTTCCGAATTCGGCTAAACCTCAACTATTTCTGTACTCAATCTTCATAATTTTGAAGTCGGTGCCAGTTCCAAAAATTTTAAATATACTGTCAGAGGACTGAAGATTCAGCTATCTGGTACCGACTTCAAAATAATGAAGATTGAGTACAGAAATAGTTGAGGTTTAGCCGAATTCGGAAAAAGGCACTATTAGATAGTAAAAATTATTTAATACTTTTTAGTTCACATTAATGTTATTATTGTTTTTACCTTGGGAGTCGGTTTTAATTTTTTGTTAAAAATAATAATAAAGTAAATGTATTTAAAGCTCAATTTTTTTTCTCATTTTGTTCTATAGGAATACTGCAGGAATCCCATCTCACACTGCCGGACACTTATGACAGTTGTTTTCCACTGCTAGACCACCTCAAAGGCAGTTTTATTTGTTTTAGGATGTCTATTAGTGGGAATTAACTGTCAAAAATAAATATATTATACTGTCTAGTTTAAAGCATAAGGATATGTTTTCTGAAAGTGTGACTATGAAGTAACTGTAGACAGATATGGCTCTACGTTAAGCATATTGTTAGGATCTCCATTCACGACTCTGAGGCTTCCGTTTTAGTATCATTGTGAGGTTAATTAAATCTATATAAGGTCAGCAGCGAACCGGGCTATCACCGCGCCCGGTAAATCACAATGAGTCGTGACAATAACCGAACAAATCTAAATGTACGTCGACAATCTTTTAATTAACCGAGTGTACCTAATGTTAGGTCCCGTTCGTGTTATCGGGGGTGCTCCGGAGGTGAGTACGAAATGTGGAGAGTCACGCAATACGTACCATCTAGGCTCGTTTCTTCTCTACACTAAAATGAACCTTACTTGGCCGTCATTAAGATCATATCGTAGGTAAAAGAACTGTGAATGGGGTCTAGGACCGGCGACTGGCGTTAATAGAGCGCTATGCAGATTCAAATGCGCATGATATACGGTAGCGTCCGAGACAATCACAACCTTGATAAATTGTATACAATGGAACTGATAAAATACCAAATCAATGATCTATCATAGTAATGCTATTGTCTATAGGTCATATAGAAAGCGATGTCTTTTGTTATACCATAGCCAAACAGTACAGGTATCTTAGGTTTATCTGAAAAATGATAAGTACCTAATATTTTGATCAAATTTTCAATTGAATAATAATAAAATTAAAGATAAGTTTACCATAATATTAAAGTAATTTAAAAAATATCTGCTCACATTTCGAGGCAATTACCAAAGGTTGGAGATCAAAGTATACGGCGCCATCTTTTATCACTTTACTGAACAAACTAATTTAGTCCTAGTTCGGTCACCCAAGGTGGGCAAATAATCTAAAACTAAACTAGCATTCTATAGATTGGCGATTCTTAACGCCTAATGTATCATATACATCTAATTAGAACCAAAGTACTTATTAAAGAAATAAATAGAGCAGATTTCTCTATAAAGTTCATTGCATAATACCGTCTAATTATACATTACGTTGCAGTCAATCACGCTCGCTACATCCACTCCAGCGTCAATTAGCCGAGAGATGAGGAGGAGGAACGTTTATCATGGCCGTTTAGCATCCAGCTACTGCGCTCGAACATAACTCCCATTGTCTTGTTATGCAGAGGTCAGTGTTTGCCTCTTTGTAGAGCCATCGACTCCGAGCTTATGCAATTGTTTTATATTTTTGAGCTCCGCTGTTGAGGCTGCCGGTGATGCATCCCGAAAGATCGTAATCGACAAAGTCGATTGATGCGAAATAGCCCTTATCTTGGCACGATAAAGTTCAATGTTCAGTGACTCCAGCGAGAGGAAAAGATTGTTTGGACGCCAAGCGAAGCATTTGAATCCATCGCGCAGTACGCCGTGGGCGGTGCAGTACTGGACATGCAATATGAATTGTACGCTAGTGTAGCCCCAACTCGAGTCGAATGTCGATGTAAATAGTGGAATCGATGTTTCTCGAGATGATAATACTCACACCTTTTATTTACTGTGGGAATCTAATCGAATACGTTTTCACAGTTAGTCCGAGCACTACAACAATGGTATTTGGTTATGATTACCTTGCTGATTATTTATAGTACTCTACTATAAAATCATGGTTGTCGTTGCAACGGTTGGTTGTAACCGTTTTAGAGATTTACCTATCTCTCATAGTTTCCTGTAACACAACGTTAAGATTTATTCCACCTATGATACATAAAAGGCACTCTAAGGATAGAAACTTCGAGGAAATGTAAAATTAAAGATGATATTATAGTGTTTTACTTGAAATTAGTGTAGTAATTGCACCAAACTTAAGTGGTATAGTTAGTATATTAATAATAATTAGTCTGCAAACAAAATTCAAGTAGGGTATATTATGCAATAATGAAAAACATGAAAACAATCACAAAATACATTTTACATTATTTCATGTTTAGTTGAAACTGTGAAAAAAATAAATGAAAAAATTCAAATGTAACGCAACATGAAATTTATTACGTAATTGATAAAATTATTTTCGCAACCATTAAATTCTTAACCTATGTCAACGGAAGATTTATCACCGAATATTAAACATCCATTTGGCCCACATTTATTATTTATTGTTTTGATTTATGACGACCAAAAATCATAATTCATAAAAATGGCGCACAAATAGTATGCTTTGGAGTTACATCCCTAAGGCGAGGTTGCGATATTCAACCTCGGACTGTTAATGGTTTTGTCTCGACTGCGGCGCGGCGCCACGGGTACAGTGCGGCGTATGCGCCGGGCCCTTCTATTCATACAAAACTTAATCAAAACAAAACAAGCCCTAAAATCTAATAATATATTTGACATGCAAATATCTCTATCCTCTACCAATATTATAAATGCGAAAATGTCTGTTTGTCTGTCACTTCACGCCCAATCCACTGAAACGATTTTGCTGTAATTTATTACATGGAGACACTTTGAGTCTTGGGAAAGGACATAGGAAAAATGTTATCCCGGAAAATGTACGGTTTCTGCGCGATAAACGAATTTTGTTTATTTTTTAAATACAGCTTTTTTGTAAATTATGGTCTGAAGATCGTGAAATTTTAGTTTTTGCAAAACTAAATGAGTTAAACAGAGGAAACAACCACTTTATTTAATTTTCCCACTCGTAAGAAATTAGTCAAGCAGGGGCTCTATTCTCATAGTACATCTTGCAGTCTGTTTCGTGCCAGCGTGCACTCTCCCAGGAGTTAGTCAAAAAAGGTAATTACTTTATGACAATACAAAATGAATTATTACAAGTTTTTTTCCACATTGAAATCGGAAATCAGATAGTTACAATTCTGATAACGTAACAAAGGAAGGCATTTAGAACTTAGCCCAGTAACTTACTTGCGAGAGAAATTCTCGCTAACAATACTTCTCTGTGACAGTACGATAACTTTATAATTGTAATTAAAAACTATGCGCTACAATTGTACTACCATTTCGATTGCGTAGCGCCTTTGGTTTACGAATTTTGGATTATTCCATGATCAAATTTATCGTCCAAAGCGAATTCTGATTTGAAATGGGGCGTTTGAATTATTAATTCTGGTATACTGTTTGACGGGATTTGCACTAACGCTACAAAATAACTTATATCATTTAACTTAATATTATTTAGTATTTTGTGAACTACTGATTGCTTGCTAGTTTTCACAAAACTTCTCTTTATTATAAACTTTGGTATATCATAAAGAGCTAATGTTTCGGAAATCAAGTCAAAAAAATATGAAAGTTAGATTTGCATATTTTAAAAACACTCTACATTCTATGTGTGTGGTGTGCCGTGTGTGTGATCTCATCATTGGATTCACTGTCCTTACCTCTACTCCAACATAATACGGGTTAGAAGCAAACTCATTTGAATCCATTTAAACAATAGTCCAAAATTAGTCCCATCGAGAGACAAAGTAACTTCAAGACAAACAGCGAGCTCATATTCTATTCAGACCTCCAAATAAAACGGAATCAAATCCCATTACCCTAAAGTGACTTCAACAGCCTTACAAACCTTATCGAACAATGGCTGCCCTAATGTAAGTCTCTGGTGCCGATTATTTCCATTAAACTTGCCTACGCCCTCGCTAACTTATGCGGCCGATAGTATTATTAATAGTTAATGCGATTTATTAATTATTGTTATGAATCAACATTTCAGGATCGGAATTGTAGATGACTTGCTCAATGTGCGTATGTCTTAGTAATGCTACGTATAATCAATTTTACTCGTTACAAATTAATGCTAAGTACTGACATACGGTTTTGCTCGATAGTTTTACTCCAAATCGAGCAATAACCACCGTGTGGACCGCAAAAACTGTCAGCTCGAAGGCTCGCTTCGAGCCGGCTCGATGGAATTAAATATGTCAAATATGTCATTTCCTTCGATTTGGAGTAAAAGTATCGAGCAAAACCGTATGTGAGTACTTAGCATTAGATTATAATATTTATACGAGTAAGTTAGTACAGCGGGTCATATCATAGGATAAAGTCTAAGATATCACAGATTTTCACGACATAATTTGTGCAGTTTAATCTATGTATTGATAAAAAAATATTGCCACATCTGAAATAATTTTAAACAGGCGTATGTGAAACGAAGTGATGATTATTTCGGTAAACTTCATAGAGCGAAGAGTAGATCATATTCTGTTCTACAGCTATTACACGACACATCATTCGTATTTTGTAGATAATTTAAATTAAGAGTTTAATGTATAAAGTATCACTAGCTATTTGACCGAGCTTTGCTCGATATTCGATGAAACACGAATAAAATGACATTTTATAAAAATGATTCCTAGCTAGATCGATTTATCGCCCCCGAAACTCCCTATTGGTATACGGAGCCGATTCCGAGATTATACTCCAAATTAAAAACTTTTTTAACAACCGTCAGAAATTAGAAAATATAAGTTGAAATAGCACCGTAGCGACTTCTCAATAGCCGGCAGCATTGCCACTCGCCACTCGCCACTCGGCACCGTCCAATACAAGCTGTTAGCTCATCGCTTCTGAACTGCTCTACATCTGTCTCAAATAGACCAGACCATGACCTACATTCACTTCTTTTTCACTTTCTTGAAATGCATAAACAGAGCCTTTAGCCAAGACTTTTTTTATCACTTTTTAGAGTTCCGTAGTCAACAAGAGCCCTTATAGTTTCGGTCTGTCCTTCTGTCTGTCTGTCCGCGGTGTTTCTCAGTGACTACAGGACCTACAAAGCTGTAATGTAGCATGAACGCACTTGCAATTAAGTAATAGTCGATCAACTAAAAAAATAATTTCGGCGAAGTATAAAGGAACTGAGATGATGTTGTAGTGTAAAACACGTTATAAATGTACATTCATTGACGATACATAAATTATCAGAAACTAGCAGTACTACGGAACCCTATATTGCGCGTGGCTCGACACGCACTTGGCCGTTTTTTATTGTAATAATTGACGGTACAGGTTGTACGTCAATTTCATATTATCGAACGCTAAAAATTAAATTCTGCACATTTCAATCGGCGATTCTACAAAGAAGCGATTATGAAAACGTCTTGGCTAAATGGTCAGAAATTGTATCGTTACCTCAAAACAGTATGACCAGATGCAGATAAAAATAACTTCAGAAGGTTTCGAGTCAGTTAGCATCAAAGCTAGAAAAAACGAAGCTATGTACGGTGCACCTCGATGTCTTCCTGTCGATGTAACTAATAGTCCATTGAAATGTTACAATTTAAGGCCCGAATATTTCATTTATTAGAGGACGCAATTTTATTTTTGGAACATGTTGGGGGGTCAATAGAACCTTAACCTCAAGTTTGTGGGGTCGCCGCTCTTGTCCCCCGGCCGCCATCTTGAAAAAAGGGGCGACAACACTATTTTCGTGATATTTCGGAAAATATATGTCCTACAAAAAATTTGTGAGAATATAATTTGTTGCAAATTATTTTTCCTAGAAATATGTTCATATAACTTTTTACCCTAAATTAAAAATTTAAAAAGTTATGAGCATAAAAGTAAGAATTTTTTTGAAAAGGTTTATTATCACTTTTGAGCTTTGTTTAATTACATTTTACAATAAAATTACCTTAAGCCAACCTTGTTAATGATCATTTGAAAAAAAAAAATCCACCAATCCCTCCCGATTTCATGAAATTATTTTGCTGCAGATGCAAAAGAAACTGTGAAAGCATGTGTGGCTGCAAAAAAACAGCCTAAAATGCTCTACAGTATGCCTACTAAAGCATTTCAGGCTTACTTTTCTGCAGCTATAGTCTACAGTATGCCTACTGCACTACATAAATATGTGCAAACTATATTATAGTATGCCTACTTAATACTAGTCTGCACATGCCTACTATACTATAAGGCATTTCAGGCCTGCTTTTCTGCCGCCACACACGGTTCCACAGTTTCCTTTGCATCTGCAGAAAAATAATTTCATGAAATCGGGGGGATTGGGGGATTTTTTTTTCAAAAGATCATCTACAAGGTTGGCTTAAGGTAATTTTATTGTAAAATGTATTAAACAAAGCTAAAAAGTGATAATAAACCTTTTCAAAAGAAATCTCACTTTTTGCTCATAACTTTTTAAATTTTTAATTTAGGGTAAAAAGTTATATCAACATATTTGTAGGCAAAATAATTTGCAACAAATTATATTCTCACAAAATTTTTGTAAGTTTGTTTCCGAAACATTACGAGAATAGTGTTGTCCCCCCTTTTTCAAGATGGCGGCCGGGGGACAAGAGTGGCGACCCCACAAACTTGAGGTTAAGCTTCTATTGACCCACCCAACATATTCCAAAAATAAAATTGCGTCCTCTAATAAGTAATTAATGCAAAGCAAATGTAACATTTCAATTGACTATAACCATTATTCTCAAATCTTATGCATATAAAGAATATTACAATGTGGCGACAAACATGGATCTTCTGTAAGCTTCTAAGAAACCCATATAAATTTGAGGCGTAATTAATTAAGCTATCTTAATTAAGTTCCATTTATAAAAGCTACGATACAGTAATGTGGAAAATATACTCGTTTCGTTATTTCCTTTGAAAGAATATTAATTTATTATGAACAAATAAGAACATTGTTCAAGCAAATAATTAATTTTGTAGAGTAATAAATAACAAAGTATAAAACGCGAAGGAATAAATGTTTAGTATGTACACATATAGCGGCCGTTTCTCACGCGGAGCGCCTGAGATCACAAGAAGTTTGTTGGATTCCTTCACCGCGTCCAGCGATATGTTTCCGGCACCGAGCATTGTGTCCACGCTGCAAACGAAACACAACCCTAAGATATTCCTCCTAAAATTCATTTTCAGTTTCCACATTTTTAACCACAGCCAGCGTTCGTGTCTCTTGCAATATAAGGTGGTGTCATGATATCTATACGTTGTACAAAGCGCTAACACTCAAATATATATGGCTTATTATCATATACCTTCGGTTTTGAATCAGGAAACTACGCGGACAATATTTTACAGCCGCCCGTCGCGCTCCCTACGGCATTTCGTAGAAGATCGTAGGTAGCACTCGGGGACAATTTCCATTGAACATTGTATCTCATTGAAGATAATCATATATTTTCCTTTAAACAGAAGCCGGGAATTAATCTTCCTCGAACACATTGTCTTCCCCCTTGTTTAGATGTGAGGAGATTAATAGTAATCACTTTACTGAGCTGCGGCCTGCGCGGTGTCGGTTTCAGAAAATAACTCGTTAAGATTACACCGACTAATTTGTCCAACGTTGCAGTTATATTCTCAAAATATTACAAGTTTTCCTTATGCTTTATCGTACCATGAATTCTAGACAAATTACACGTCCAGTTATCTGCTATATGCTTTTTATGTTAGCGTGAGAGAAAACGTTATTTTCATGTTTAACTAGCAAATTTTTCAGTTAAACAGATTTTCTTTTATTGTCTCAATCCTTTTTACGATACACGACTACGAGAGCCCACGACGATAACGGTCGGCCAGATTTAACAATCGAAATGATCCGTTTTATTCAAATTGAGATATCTTTATAGCTGGTACGGTACACCTATCGTTGTACTCACGTCGAAGCGATTTTCGTGCATTCCCGGAATGATTTCCTTATTACCTCGCCTGGTTCACTTCGCAGAGGTCGTTTGAGTATGTTAAGGTTGTGTATGTAAAATTACTGCATACTTTTTGATAAAGTGTGCCTAATTAGTTGCTTGTTTTATCAGACGTATGGCACAGGTGATGAGGTGACATAACACATTACACAACCCGACCAAATAAGGTAGGTAGACCATAGGCTAAATCAATTTCTTGGTGGACATATTGTTTCATCAAGAGGATTCTTTGCTTTCACTAAAAACTGCAATCGAAGATAGAAACTTAATTATCTAACACCATGTTTTCAAACTTTATAATCCTGAAGTTACCGCTTGATTTGACAATAACGATGCGACGAGGCTTTAGGAAATTTTGTTATTGAAAAGTAAATGTAAACATTTAAATGATCAAGTGGCAACTGGCAACCCTAAGTAGGTAGCTGCGTTCACGCAATACAATCGGGCTAGTTATCCCCAGTTAAAGATACTAGTTTTAGACCATACGTGTTCGCGGACCTAACTACCTCCAATATGGCGTTCTCGAATCTTTGTTCCTGTATAATAGGTCATTATTTTGAATTTCATTTACTTTTTATCCTATCCATACGGAGCTCTCTTGGTGTAATAAATTCAAGAGAATTTATTGAAATGGTTTTAAATTCGAATCGAATCCAACATCGAATTGAAGTTCTTCTAATCGCATTCCGATTATAATCGCACTAACCTAATTGCTAATTACGTAACTAATCAATATCAATTAATCTGATAGATACAATTATTATGAACTATCGGTAACAGCACTCGAGTGTAAATTATTATTGACTAGATGATGCCCGTAACTCCGTTGCGCCAAAATTCGTTTATCGCGCGGGAACCGTACATTTTTCCGGGATAAAAAGTATCCTATGTCCTTTCCCGGGACCCAAGTTATCTCCATGCCAAATTTCAGCAATATCGGTCCAGCGGTTTGAGCGTGAAGCGGTAACAGACAGACAGACAGACAGACAGACGGACAGACACACTTTCGCATTTATAATATTAGTATGGATAATAATGTATTTTACCGATCAGGAAATAAGTTATAATGACGGACAATATAATTATTATTATTATATCATTCAATTACTGTGCTCCAATTACACCTACCTTTCTTGAAGCATTGCTTATTTATTTACAGGTAGCAGGTTCTTATGCTGCTACGAAAAGTTTTGGAAGTCCCGCATCTGCTATGTTTCTTTAAGAACGAGCTGATTAAACATTACGAAAAACGATAAACCTACTAAAGTACTCTATATTTTTTCCCTTCATTTAGTTAATGGAGAGAATAAATACCTTTTTCCCCTTACTAGATACAGACACGAAACGTACGTAACAGTATATTGCGCCGTCGTTAATTGATCACACATTCACTCTCCGAGCACGGCGCCCTTCGGCCCTTGCCCTCCGAGCCGGGACTCCAAATTAATATTGTTTTACACCGATCTATTGAATATTTAAGCACCTATTTAAACCTCAAATTTACTTAACTATGATTCAAATATTGTTGAACTGGTTAGGTTTTTACACTATATACCTAGAGAATGCGGGTTCGATGCCAAGCTTTTACACGTTGTAAGACTGAGGGTCCGGAGTTACCCAAGTGATGAAGATTAGAAGCATCGTTGTGAGCAGCTGACGTGGTTTGAACCAGACGATTGCTATTTTAAGGCGACGCCTTGGTAATTTGGCTGTAGCAATATCGATTTTTCTCAGCAATGACTAAAACTAAGAAATTAAAGTTCATTGTCAGTATTCAATTATTCATCATGTCTTTATCTTTGAATTTTTACCCATAGCATAACACGATTGGTCAACTTTTATAACACTGAATAATCAATCAAAAAGACATCTGTAAAAAAGGGATTCCTATTTAGCCAACATAGGAGAGTGATTTAAGCTTCCAAAATGTGTACATAGATTGGTTCAAGCATACACTTTAATTTGCCCATAGCTTATATGAAATGTATTTATGGTTTTTAAATTACGCGACAAAAACCATTTTTTCGCTACGCCCTTTTCATTTTTTGCTGTTCCATTGCTTGTTTTCTATGAGAATCCGGGCCGGCCTCTCATAGAAAACAAGCAAGCTAAAACATATCCAACACGGTTTTTTACTTTAACTCGGCGTCACCTTAATGAAAAAAATATTTTGTATGTCTTTTACGCATCGCACAATCGTGCCTCATATTATTTCGTTTTAGGTATGATCTGTACCGTAGTTAAATAATTTCTTTTATATTTTCGGATTCAAAATTTTCTCTAAAAAACGGCAGATCTCCTATAATATCAGGCTTTAGAGTCTACCCATATCATGGAAAACATTTATATAATATGGGGCTCCCAGTTTCTGGAGAACAAGGAACGCAAACTACTCCTCTAGGTTTCTAATGCAAGTTTTCACCAACAACCCCTAAAATTAGGGGTCCCTTAAGCCAATATTCCAAGTTTTGTTCTTGATGAATTGACAACCCCGTAACTCTTACAGTCGGGGCATTTTAATAGGCCACATTTGACATCTGTCAGATTAATCTCCATAGTGAGGTGAACTGCGTAAAAACATCGACCAAAACGAATAAATCGATACGGACTTGAAATAAAATATTTGAATTTTATACGTTATTTGTAAAACCAAAAACAAATTCCTGTCCCTTTATTACTTTTTCTTTGCAAATTCAAGGACCAAAATAAGACAAGTATATAATTTACAAAAAACATTGCATTTATTCGCTTGGATTATAAAAATTGTTAAATTTAGTATTATCATTATTCATTTCCCATAAATATGTGTTACTTTTCACAACGTGGTTATTGATTTATGGGGATATTTCGTTACAAGTAATAAATGCATCGATACTATTTATTAGCTTTCGATTTTTAGAGTAACATCCCTAGAGTTTAAAAAGAAAAAAGGTCAGCTGACGTAACATTGTAACGACGTGCAATTATTAAGATCAGAATTTGTTTATTACGTTTAGAATTGTTTATCAGTAAAAGCAAATCGTTAAATAATTCGTATCGGTCATGTTTACAATAAATATGTAATCGTAATTGAAAAAAGTTAATCAATTGTGCAGTTATAACAAAACGAAAATATTTATTTTTTATGCACGTCGCTACAAGGTTACGTGGTGCAATTTTGATGAACTGTCAAATGTGGCCTATTAAAATGCCCCGACTATAGGTGACGTTTAAAACTACATAGTATAAAACAAAGTCGCTTTATCTCTCCTCGTGTCCCTTTGTTCCCTTTAATTGCGGTTTTCTTTAATAGATAGAGTGATTAAAGAGGAAGGTTTGTGATAAATATGTATATTAATTATGGGAGTTCGCTATTTTACAAGTAAAATATCAGACGGCCATTCTATAATAGATTTATTGTCAAGGCAACCGTCGTCGTAGCCACATTACGTCTCCTAAGTTTGCGGGGTCATCTATTCATCCCGTAAATTATAAACGCCACCTAATGGTTCGACGGATGAATCGCATACAGTTTGTTTTATTTCAAATAAACGTCACCTAAGAGTTAGGGGGTTGTCGTCACCTAAGAGTAAGTGTTTGCTAATTACTGTGTAATAGCCAGCGAGACACTGTTCTGTTGCACTCTTACTTCATTTATGAGAAAAAATAATACTGCACTTGACGTTTAATAAGCACGTCCAGAGCGTTATCAGTGAGAAGGTATTTTTCCTACTTTCTTTGAAAGTTGTTTTTATTCTGCAAATAGTTTTCCAAATTCACTTAACCATAGTCATCATAAGCTGTAAGAGCCATTTTCAACTTAATTAAAAGTGTAACTTATACAAATACCCAAAAAAGTATCTAGAACATTATTATACTTGCATTATCTGATGAAATCTATCGAAAAGTGTCAAGATCTCTTTATAAATAATTCATACGACAAACTGTTTCCAAAAATTTCAACAAATCTGGATTCTTTGCACTCTAAAAGTCATTCGATATACTGAACGACATTCACGTACATAAACACTAAATAACTTCAGTCCATACATTAATATTCATAGCACCAGTGTTTGCCTCGAGCGGGATCCAATCCAGGCATTTACAAACATCGCAATGAAAGATGTCACGCTTTTGCGAGGCTGGTTATGTTACAAGTGACATATTTCTTACGACCAGCTGACATGGTACATGACCATTTATTTTATTAGTCGTGATTGAGGTACCGGTAATTTCAGAGTAGCTTAGCGTATCCTTCTTCTAAAAACCTGACCTAAGTAAGAGAATGGCGGATCAAGTATTTTCGGAAGCAGGACTCTAATTTGTTTCTGTTGTGGTATTCTATCGGCATTTAGCAATCCGACCGATTTATTTTTATAAAATGAGGGCAAAGAGCAAACGAGCAAACGGGTCACCTGATGGAAAGCAACTACCGTCACCCATGGACACTCGCAACATCAGAAGAGCTGCATGTGCGTTGCCGGCCTTTTAAGAGGGAATACGCTCTCTTCTTGAAGGTTTGCAAGTCGTATAGGTCCAGAAATACTGCTGGTGACAGTTCGTTACAGATTATGACGTGATAGTCCTATCAAATTCTGCCTATGAATTGCTATTATGAACGTATTCTTGAATAGAGTCCTGGCCTCACATTATACACTAGCTCTGGAGCTTTCAATAAAAATTAAGGGACTCCAGAATCCGAAATATATTTTAAAAATTTAAATCGTTTCGAATACACCACCTTAATGTTGGAATACTTGCTACTATCATCATGCATACAGCATACTCTCTATCAAGCGAAATAATAAGTATGGCTTCAAAGTGTATTCTCAGTCGAAATTTCAAGGAATTAATTATTAAATTCAGCTCCGTTGTTGTAACGCTCCGATATAAACTGTCAAGTTTCACCTTTGTTAATGGTGTCAAACTGGAGCGGTAATGCATCTGTGAAAGTTTAGCATTTACCATACTCTCGGTGACATAACTACGTCAGGAACTACGTAAAAGCATCTACGAACACTATCGCTCTACCCTATATTGCGATTTTCATAACACAGAGTGGCTACGAGGAATTCTTCGCACGAGATTAATCTTTGTTGGAGGTGAGTAAGTAAGAAAAGGTGAACGTAATTTTGATTTCCTTCATTTAAGCTATTTTAACTGAAGAACGTCTGAAAACGTCAAGTCTAATTATTGTTGAAAATTAAATGAAATTCTTTCCCATCCTGGAGTGAAAGTAAAAACGGGGAACGTGAAAACATCTGCTTAAATAATTTGGAGATACGGACTTTAATTGGAGACAATGTTTCCATCTAGCAATACGGAGTGACGGCCGTGACTTTCGGCCATTGTGATACCAATTCCACTGCTACCGTAATCAATCGAGCCAATGTCAAAAAACTACACAAAAACTGTGAGACTCGGTGAAGCTTTACGTCTAGGTGGTGACGTAACGTTATTGTCCGGCAAAGTCACGTAGGGTTTTTTATTGACAACGAAATGAGTATTTAACAAGATTGTCTTGGGCAATGCGCTAAAAGATATTTCGCCCTCGAAATAGTCTACTTTTGTTTACAATACTAGGGCGAAATTAGAGCTCTTTTCCATCTAGAGAAAATTTCCATACTACAGTTCTTGTCATAAATAAGTAGAAGTTGGTAGCGATGACACGAAGCACCCGAAGGATCGGCAAAGTGTTGCAAACTAATGGAATCTTTGAAATTTCAAGTTTACTCCGTAGTTTGTGTTATGAAGCGTGATAGTTTCATATGAATTAGTGGAAATCAGTAGTGACGCCGATTGCTGCAGTTTCATGTTATACCAGGGTTTCAAGTTTCTCAAATTAGTCTACTGCTCTGATCAGTCATTTCGGTAGTCCAACACTAACTGGTACATCAACATGTCAATACGCTACCGTAGCGTGATGTATGAGCGACTGCGGATCAAATGTTGGGGTCGTGATAATTGAAAGTTTTCACTGAACGGCGGCCGCGCGTACTCGCGCCGCACGCGGCACGCCTCACATCTAATGACGTTGCATAATTGCTACCACGTACAGTTTATGAGAAAAAATTATATCCGTACTAATAAATGCAAAAATATGTCTGTCATTACTAGTACTCTTCACGGCTAACATTTTTTAAATTAGCCTATGCTGTCCCTCTGCTGGGCAAAGGCATGGTCTTCCATTTTCCGTTGGCCAGCCCGGCTGGTATGCCTCCGGCTCGTCGCGCCATCTCTTCCTTGGCTGGCCACAGTTGCGTCGTCTGTCTTCGGGTACCCATTTAGTCGATATCTTTGCCTAGCGGGCGGGATGGTGGTCAATTGCTCAATGGTTTGACGTATGTATTTTTAGTTCCAGAAAAGGGCATAAGTATTATTAAAGAATAGTTTTTATTTCTTGACGTAGCATTTTTATTAGTCGACTCGACAGTCGACACTCGACAAAAATTATAATTTTCAAGAAATTTTGCACCGTCAAACAAAATCTCAGAGTTTCTTGCAGTGACTGTACGTATCAAACCACACAATTGATTATGAAGTATAAACAACGTCTCATTTATGCCACTTAACCATTTATTATGTTACATAAATTACATTGCAAAATAACCCAACTTGGTTGTGAATTGTGATATTGTCTACCTATAATATCATGATTTGTTTTACATTTTCTTACGTTTTTTCTGGCCTTATTATGAAACATAATATTATGTGATTTACAATACTCTTACATAGGCTGCACTAAAAATATCGGGAATGGAATACTTCCATTGTTCCTATCATATTAAAATCTTTTTAATTGAAAACTCCGTGGTTTTAAAAATTGAATACCATTTATTTATTTAAATAAAGATTCTCGGTCTTGTCACAAGGTCTTCTCAAACTTGTGTAGTCGTTGAGAAAATGGAATTCACTCGAGAAAATTCTAGAGCGATGATTTATTATGACTTTCGAAGTGATTTAACACAAAAACAGTGTGTTGACCGGATGATTTCTGCATTTGGTAATGAAGCCCCATCCAAAACCACAATTTATCACTGGTTTGCTGAATTTCAACGTGGACGTGTCAAGCTCAGCGATGATCCCCGTCAAGGTCGTCCAAAAACTGCAGTCACTCAAGAAAACGTCGATGCTGTGCGTAAGCTGGTTAAGGATGATCGACATGTGACATACCGCGAAATTCAGGCAACTTTAGACATTGGCATGAGTCAAATACAAATAATATTGCATGAACCATGGACGTATAAAAAAGGCGGACGGAGTCCCACCATACACAAAACTGTGTCGTTCAGAGTCGACCAGCTGGCTGTATGTGCACGGTCTGCACGCACACATTCTTGCGCTAGTCCATACCATTTGACAGGCGTCAGAGCGTGTGCGTGGCCGACTCAGTAGAAAAGTGAAGACACAGTTTTTATATGACAAGACTCCGTCCGCCTTTTTTTCTACGTTCATGGCAAAACAATTAGGTTTAAAAAAGTTGTTTTTCCGATGGATACCGCATTTGCTCTGTGAAGAGCAAAAAGCGGCTCGCGTTACTTGGTGCGTCAGAACTCTCGAAAGATTCCACGCAGGATCCTCAAATGCTGTATACAACATCGTATCAGGTGACGAATCCTGGATATATGCGTATAAACCCCTAAAAACCAGTCACGAGTATGGGTGTTCGAAAATGAGTTAAAGCCAACAAAAATTGTTCATTCACGAAGTGTTTGTCTCCAAAACCGGCCATATTGCGACTATTCCTCTTGAGAGACAAAGAACTGTTAATGCAGAATGGTATGCTAGCATTTGTTTGCCACAGGTCGTTTCTGAACTCCGTAAAGAGAACTGCAACCGCCGCATTATCCTCCATCACGACAATGCCAGTTCTCACACCGCGCACAGAACAAAAGAGTTTTTAGAGAAAGAAAACATATAATTATTAGACCATCCGCCGTACAGCCCTGACTTAAGCCCTAATGATTTCTATACTTTCCCTAAAATAAAGAATAAATTGCGTGGTCAGAGATTTTCATCACCTGAAGAAGCTGTGGACGCCTACAAAACGGCCATTTTGGAGACCCCAACTTCCGAATGGAATGGTTGCTTCAATGATTGGTTCCATCGTATGGAAAAATGTGTCAAATTTCGCGGAGAATACTTCGAAAAGCAATAAACACATTTTTAAATAGTAATGTTGTGTCACTTCCTTGATTCCCGAAATTTTCAGTGCCACCCGCCGAGCCGAGCAATTAGGGACGTAAAAGGGGCATATTCGTATAATATGCTATTTGTAATCGTATTACAATCATAGTGGCGATCCATGGTTATCCATCAAGACTCAACCTGGAGAGGAGCCTTAAGGATATTACTACGAGTATCATTATGTTTGTAAATCATATGAGCCTTTTATATAACTTCTTTTGTAATAAAATGATAAACTATTACTTAATATTGATCATTGGTATGACATATTCTCATCATAGGGCTTCACCATTCAAAGTATACAGTAACAAACCCTAAATATTATAGGTTTATTTATTTAGGAGTTTATTTATCTGCGCCCTGAGTACACAGTGATATTTTCTTATATCGACACTATTAGATTGAGACTTATTGCTTGGAGTGATTTTCCGTTTTCGTCTAAATAGCTTTAGATATGTTATAGAATACTTATTACATACATCTCAATGATTATAGGCCCAATAAATTAAACCTATTATTTGGCTCATCTTTTTGATAATATTTTACCACAATGACATTTCGAACACGAAACGTTTACTTCTTTTAGCGAAACCTTTGGTAGCTAAAATCTTAACTTACTTTAATTGTAAACCACGGTTTATATTATGATCAAAAATCTATTTCAGATAACGCACCTATAGCTACCGAATTCCTGAAATTCCGACCTTTTTCGTAACGTACGAACCTGACGTATAAGCAGTTCCGTCTCTCGGTGTATATGGAATCTGAACTGTGTTACAAATGTATATTATAATATGATTTTTGTGATCACAATACAGGAACTGGATTCAAATCCACAACATGGCATCGTTATCCTTGTATAGCCGGCGCTGCGGGGGCCGCCGCTTGTACTTGTAAGTATTAACGAACCCACCATAAATATTTAAAGGGTGGTACTCAACGTCCGACATGCAATATCGGCAAGAAACAATCCGCTACCTGTATTTTTATAAGGATGTTATTTATTGATCGTACAACTTCCACGATGAAAAAACTATCAAACGCCTTATCTAACAGCACAGCTTTTGCACATAGTTACAAATTGTGTAGAATCCATACTAATATTATAAATGTGAAAGTGTGTCTGTCTGTCTGCCTGTCTGTTACATCTTCACGCCCAAACCGCTGAACCGATTTTGCTGAAAGTACGGTAATACTTATGATTAAGGATATAGGTTACTTTTCATTCCGGGAAAAGTTTGCGGGCGTCAACTAGCTAGGTACTTATAAATAAGCATAGTTTGAACTTTAGAATTCCGAAACACTTCCAGAAGCTGGTAATAACTGGGACTTTGCTGTGTGTTGTAAAGCCTACTACGTAGACGGTAGAGCCGCATTTATCAGATTGCGACGAAACCGAAAGGGTATAAACTATTGTGTGTATAAACAGCTAGATGGCGTCCGCAACTCTGTGGCGCTAATATTCGTACATCATGCGGAAACCGTACATTTTTCCGGGATATAAACTATCCTATTTCCTTTCCCAGGACTTAAAGTATCTCTATACTTTAATGTTACATCATTGAGTCTGAACTCCTGATCAGATTTCAATGACTGGGATGGAAATCTATATAATGAAAACAGAGTGTAACAAAACTAAGTGATAATACTTTAGGGTGTGTACGTGTTCCTTGTAGAGAGTTCACTGTGAAAGTAGCAGCGCTGAAATACCAAAAAAAATCACTTTTGTATGGGGAAACTCGTGACGTTCGGGCCCTTGCCCATACAAAAGTGGAGAAAATGGTATTTCAGCGCTGCTACTTTCACAGTGAACTCTCTACAAGGAACACGTACACACCCTAAAGTATTATCACTTAGTTTTGTTACACACTGTATATAAAAATGGATTTTCAATTGTGTTAGTAAAGCTGTAACTCGATATCGGTTGGACCGATTGGCTAATTTTAGTCTTAAAATGAACTTGCAAGTCCAGGAAAGGTTTATAAGTGATACGAAGTTCACCGGGACATCTAGTAAATAATGTTCTTAATCGTCCAAGCCCCATAAGAGCACCGGTGATCGCGACAACAATAGAATACAATAGCATTTCCAAGAATCCGCGATCGAAGGATTAAAGAGAGTTCTTATTCCCGTCAACATAATTTTCCATTCACCTTTTGATAACTACTGAACCAACTGATGTTAATTTTATGCTGAAGTTTTATAACGCGTCTGGCTAATTGTTTTTATGAATTAATAAAATATATTTACGATGTAGTTTAACTTATTCATGATTAGAACTGGTTTTATGTTGATTGCAGAGCAGGATGCAAGGATCTTAAATTGAAATCTGAACTGGAATCAGTGCGTGAATTCTATTTTTCTAATAAATACAAATAAAAGACTTCTTTCTCTATGTCCATACTGGAATTCAATTAAGTAAATCAGTGTGAATACCGTAGTTTCTGAAGCAAAGTGTCCAAATAAATAATTGCTAATTGTCTAAAGCGGCGGACCATGCGTACCGCCGGGCGCCGACCCATTGTGTGCGGACAAAGCATCTTCGAAGATGAACTTATTAAAAAATAAATTTCGGTCTCGACTTACTGATGAACATCTCCGGGCGTTCCTTACGGAGATACCGTAATTCACCGTATTTCAATCCTTATAAACTCATAATTTGAAAGCTACAAAGTTATAATAAAAATACAGCAATAATCTTCAGTATAACAACATTCCTTTCACCGTTTTAAATTTTCTATTTTTGTTTATTATACTGACGATATCAGCTTCCAAAGTAAAACCAATTTATTAAAATTCAAGCATACATTCAGCATCTCCTTAGGATTTACAAATTACTTTTAGTTATTTGAAACACACGCCAATAGATCGACAATACCATAAACTATGTAGTTTATGGTATTGTCGATCTATTGGCGTGGTATTTCAAATAAAACATATTCCCCGTTTTAAATTTTTTTAGGACAATTTTGAAGTAAGATAAGTAAAAAAATAGGGTTTTTTGTGCGATCTAGGCAACGGGCAAATGTATGATGGCCAAGGTCGTTTGCTCGGGGGACGGCCTTAATGTCAATAGCTTGCAGCTATTTCACTCCATACAAGCAAAAAAATTGACACTTTACTCATAGATATGTAAGTAAATTAACATTATACCTTTGTTATTTGTGTGTGGACCGCGAAGGACATTTTAATTCTTAAAATGGACCCCGAGGGAAACTAATTGGTAATTGGTCGAAAGCCTGTAAAGCTAGTATAATAGGGAGAGAGATGAAACGATTATTTTTTTTTTAAATCTAATAAAGTCTAGCATGTTCTTCGGTAGTATTTACCCTAACCTCGCTCACTTCCTTAATATAACATTCGGGCTATTACCAAATATACAAATTCGCAGCAGACTTGAAAAATTTTATTTTCCAAAGTGATACGAAGTTCACCGGGTCAACTATTATCTAATATACAAGGTGTAAAAAAAATATAATACTATAGGGTGCGTAATTGTGTATGTGTAATATAGAGAGATATTATAGCGTTCAATGTAAAAGCTTGTAGGGGCGAAGCCCTACATTGATTGAGGGGCTGATTGGGCAGGAGGAGATGAGGAGTTTATATGGGAAATAGGTACCTGTTGTTGAGACGTGCTGGCGGGTGCAGATGCCTTGAAATGCGCTGGTACGGTCACACGACACTCACACTATTGTCTTTATTCACACTCTCACTGAGCTGGGTTTATTGAGCTGATAAATCACGAATAACTATGGGATTAATCGCGAAGATTTGAGCCGATCGGCTAACCGTAAGCCTTTCATATAACGAACGCGGAAGTCAACAGCGGAATGTGTCACTTGCGTGTCGCGCCTGACGTATAACCGTTCACAGCGCCGCACACGCAGCAGTGTTGCCAACGTCGCGCTAGAGTTTGGCGCGAACATCCTGGGGGGGCCCGGCAATGGGCGTGAGCTGATCCCCATCTTGAGCTTGAGCTGAATCCAGTGGGAGCCGGGCAATCTTGCCGACAGGTCTCCGCAGCTGGCCTAGTGAGGTGGCCAAGTCCACGACTCTGATGACTCCATCCTTCCCAGGCAGTAGACGTGTGATTCTTCCCATCTTCCATTGGAGCGGAGGCAGACTGTCCTCCTTGAGCAGAACCAGTTCCCCAATTTCGGGTGGAGAGGAAGAGGAAAGCCATTTGGAGCGGATTTGAAGGGTATGGAGGTAGGACTTGGTCCAGAGAGCCCAGAAGCGCTGAGAGAGAGATTGAATGAGCTGAAAGCGCTTAAGGGGGGAGATGACTCTGTCATCTATTGTGTGCTCGGGGAGAGCTGTGAGCGGACGGCCTATGAGGAAATGGCCGGCTGTGAGGGGCTGATAGTCCGTAGGATCGGACGAGAGTGGGCTGATGGGCCGAGAATTTAATACGGCCTCAATTCTAGCGAGCAGAGTTGAGAATTCCTCAAATGTGAGGCGTTGTTCACCGATTACACGGTAGAGAAGTTGCTTAGTAGATTTGACATTAATCTCGTGGATGCCTCCCATCCACGGGGCCTTGGGCGGATTAAGTAACCAAGTTATATTTTGAGTAGAGAGCTTATGAGAGATGGCATCATTATTGTCATTGAGAAATTGTTGAACTTCTAGGAGCTGATTCCTAGCACCTACATAGTTTGTGCCGCAATCAGAACGTATCAAAACGGGAACACCGCGACGTGAACAAAATCTTTGTAACGTAGCAAAAAATGCGTCTGTAGAAAGTGCGGATACTGGTTCCAAGTGAACCGCCTTTGTAGTGAGACAAACGAATATACAAAAGTAACCTTTAATTAACTTAGCATTTCGTAACTGACTTGATTTAAGTAGAAATGGGCCAGCATAATCTGTAGACACGTGACTAAATACGGGCTGAGGTATAATTCTGTCGGCTGGAAGGTCAGCCATGACGGGCATTTCGGGCTGAGCGCGGCAACGGAAACATCTTATGCATTTATACGTTTTATGTCGAATGATGCGTCGTGCGGATAATATCCAGAATTGTTGACGTAATATAGCGTGTAATGTATCGGTGCCAGGGTGACAATGAATACGATGATAGTGATCGATGATAAGGTCTGTGAGCGGACTAGAACTAGGCAGTATGAATGGATGCTGAGCATCGTATGTGAGTTCCGAGCGAGTGAGTCTACCACCTACTCGTAGAAGACCGTCCTGCATAAAAGGTGATAATCGCTGTAGTCTAACTGTGCAGAGTTTTTTAATTTGCAGGCGGTGAATGTCTTCTGCGAACGAGTTTTGTTGAACAGAGCGGATCCAGAAGAGCAGAGCTTGTCTACGTTCATTTACAGTTAGTGGACCTAGTTCTCGTGAGTGTGTAGGTAATTTACAGTTTGAAATAAAACGTCGCACGTACGCCGTGACGCCGATAAGTTTATCTAATGAGCTAAATCGTGTAAGAAGATCACTATCGATACCGGGGATTGTGAAATGACATGGAACTTGTTTAGGTTTGAGTCCAGGTAATTCTTGTCGGGTGTGAGCTGAAGGCATCTTGGGCCAGGTATCCTCTGGCAGCTTGAGCCAAGGAGGAGACCACCATAGGCTATGAGAAAGAAGAGAATGTGCTGAGATTCCTCTGCTGGCACAGTCAGCAGAATTTAAGTGTGTAGGTACATGACGCCAGATGAGTGAAAGAGAGTTATTAGCAATTTTGGTTACTCTGTTAGCTTCAAATGTTTGTAAACGATGAGTAGGAGTTTTAATCCACGCGAGTACAATGGTGCTGTCTGACCAACAGACGTGTTGAGATATTGTGAGATGAGCGGAGAGATGTTGAAAGACACGAGACATAAGTTGAGATAAGAGTGTAGCCGCGGATAATTCTAATTTAGGAATTGTGAGTTTATTTTTAATAGGGGCTACCTTAGATTTAGCAATTATGAGCTGAACGTTAGCCGATCCATCGTGATTTAATTCGTGTAAATATACGACTGCAGCAAACCATTTTCTGAGGCATCTGCGAAGCCATGAAGTGAGTATGTAGAAGTTAATTTGTGCGGAGCTACGTGTCTGGGAAAATGTATGTCTGAGATGTGCGGAAGATCATGAGAAATGCATTGCCAGTCTTGTGCAATATTATCTGGAGTGGGGTCGTCCCAATCCAGTTTGAGCAACCATAATCTTTGTAGGAGTAATTTTGCGCGGAATATGACAGGAGTGATCCAACCGTTTGGATCATAAAGAGAAGCTACAGTGCTGAGTATTGATCGCTTTGTTATGTGAGTGATTGGTGGTAGGGAAATGTGATAGGTAAATTCATCAGATTGCGGAATCCATCTAATACCTAAAACCTTAACAGATGGAGAATCTGAGCTGATGTCAAAGTCCTTAGGCATTTCGCATTGATCATCTGGGAAACGTTGTAATAGTTGAGGAGTGTTAGATTTCCATTTACTGAGCTGGAAACCACCAAGCGATAATAAATTAATAAGCTGAGTTTGAAGGGCTGAAGCTTCCTCTATGGAGTCATGCCCACAGAGAATATCATCTACGAAAATGGAGTTACGTAATATATGAGCAGCTTGGGGATGGCGATGACCTTCATCATCAGCTAGTTGTAATAATGTGCGGATGGCATGATAAGGACTTGAACGTAATCCGTAGGTAACAGTGTTGAGCGCATATGTGAGTAAAGGTCGATCGGGAGACGATCTCCAGAGTATGAGCTGATAATGACGTTGATCTGGATTAATAATAATATTTCTAAACATCATTTTTATGTCTGTGGTGAACACTACACGATGTGTCCTAAATGTCATAATTATATCGACAATATCACGCTGAAGGGCGGGGCCTGTGTGCAGACAATCATTCAGGCTGACACCATTGGATGACTTGCAACTGCCATCAAATACTGTGCGGAGTTTATCAGTACCTGATTTAAATACGCCATGATGAGGAATATAATAATGAGGCTTATGTGTAAAAGTAGAAGGATGACAAGGTGTCATGTGACCTAAATTTATGTATTCATTCATAAATTCTACGTATTTTGAGCGGAGTGAATGATCGGAGTGTAACCGCTTTTCTAAGTTGAGAAATCTACGGAGCGCAATAGCATGTGTACTACCTAACTGCGGAGCATTCGATAAAAATGGAAGAGTTACGATATAACGTCCCGATTGGTTACGAGTAGTTGTTGAGCGGAATAAGTCTTCACATTGTTCATGTAATGGGTTTGAGTGAGTTGGAGACGGCTGGGGTTCTTCTGACTCCCAGAATCGCTCTAGACTTTTATTTATATCTTGATTAGAATGAGAATGAGCAGAAAGAGCGGAGTTAACTTGAACTACTGAGTAATCGTTACATAATTGTTCAATGGGACCTATAAGTGCAAAATCAAAAATCGTGCCGAAGGCTATGGGCTTCCCCGGGCCCAAAGTCAACTTAGTACCATCTAACACATGGCCTATAACATCTGAGCCTAAAATGAGATCGATGGGCGCTGGAGTATGATAATCTTTGTCCGCTAACGGAATGAGCTGACTTTCCGGGCCATGTACTACATCGGGAACTTTTTGCATAGGTAGATAACCTGTGACATCCTTTAAAATATGGGCGGAAGTTGTGATAGAAGGCGTGTCACTACGTGTGGGCCGAAAAGTAATCGAAACATGACCTTTAGAATTCTGCATGTGCTGGTCACCTACACCTGTAATTTTTAATGAGCAATTTTTCGGTTGTAGGTTAAGTGTTTTTACTAGGCGTTGAGTAATTAAAGTTATCATACTTCCACAGTCTAATAACGCGCGGGCTTTGTGATAGTTACCATATTTATCTGAAATTTTTAAAACGACTGTAGGTAATAATATGGGCGTTTGTAATGTGCTATTATTGTGCTGAGTGGTATTGACCTGAGCAGAATTATTACGAGCTGATTTATTCGGGGAAAAATTATCATTTAAATTATTGGGCTGATTTTCTAATTCTGAATGCTCCGTGATGGTAGGTAGTCATTGTTTAGTACCCGTATTATGAGGCGAAGATGAACGAGACTGAGCAGATGTAGATGGTTGATGATGGACGACAGTATGGTTTGTGTTAGAAGTGTATGTGTGGGCAGTATTGTCACTACGACGACGGGGTTGCGCGCGCAAGTGAGCGGGAAGTAAATGGGCTGACGAAGTTGGTGAGCGTGGTACATCATGACGATGAAGTGAAGTGTGGTGATTAGGACTTCCACATTCCTTGCAGGCACCAGTCGACCTACATTCATTCTCGTAGTGCGGACCTAAACATTTCCGACACCTACTTTTTGACTCTATGAAGTCCCAACGTCCTTGAATGGGCTGATGATTGTACTTGGGACACGCTATCAATTTATGTTCGGTCGACCTACAGTATGGGCAATAAAATTTAGACTTATGACTGGCTTGAGCTGAGTATACGTGCTGAACCTGTCGGGGGGGAGAGGGGGCTGTATAGTGTTGGCGAGAATGAGATGGAGCTGGGCTGACATGCGGGGTACGCATGGTACGTGCTGAGGGCGAGCGCTGATACGCTGGGCTGATGGGTCTAAAGCGGGGACTGCGCGGAGAACGGGGGGAGGGGGGTTGTTGACGGGAAGGGCCAGCTTGAGCTTGACCTTGAGAGTCAACGCGCGCTGGCGTCGGACATTCCGTCTCGATGCAGCGTGCGTGCTCTTCTAAAAAAGAGATTAAGTTTCCTAAGGTGGGCAGAGTGTCAGAGGCGCCGTATCTTCTCTCAAATAATGTGCGGAGCTCCCCCTGTAGCTTACGGACTACA
The DNA here is from genome assembly GCA_937595015.1 of Polyommatus icarus. Taxonomy (NCBI): domain Eukaryota; kingdom Metazoa; phylum Arthropoda; class Insecta; order Lepidoptera; family Lycaenidae; genus Polyommatus; species Polyommatus icarus. The sequence goes on from OW569324.1 coordinate 11,936,539, forward strand.
ATCGACACAAAGACATAATTACTGTCCATGGGTAAATTTAAATTTATTAGTGCACTTTGAGCGGAGATGAGTGGGGTTAAAAAAGTAGCCCGGATACTCGAGCGTATATGGATGTTGGGCAGACCGAGTATTATATCTACGAACCTGTCAATTAACACGCGACGGTTCTCGTATCGACGTGATAATATGTCGAGCGCAACACCATAATTCTCATTCGTAATATTTAAATGGGATATCATCGATAATGCCTCCCCCGACAGACAAGACAGCAGGTAGTGCAATTTTACCGCGTCTGACAGCGTCGCCATATCATCCATCAGACTACGGAAAATCGTTATAAAAGAGGGCCAGTTTTCTACTAAAGAATCGAACTTAGGGAGCTCAATTTTGGGTAGCACGGACGAAGAGAGCTGAGGAGAATCCGAAGTATTTGACGGGCTTTCGGCTGCCGTTAAAACAAAATAGTAATCCGAAATTGCACTATCGTAGTGCGACGTATATAATTGTTCAGTCTCTTGAGACAAGGTTGGGTCGTCCAGAATTTCATGATAAATATTCTCTAATCTTGTCTTTTGATAACTAATTTCTTTAAGGCGAGCATTGAACTCCTTCCTCAATGTATGAGCCGACTCCGAGGACTCGCCACTGGAGAGAGCTACGGCAATTTCTTTAAGCCTACCGAAGGCCTTAACGGCCTCTCTAAACACGGCAGCCTGGGACTTTGTAGGCATTTTAATGTGAAATCGACTGAATGTAAAATAAATGGGCGGATAAGACGAATGAAAAGTTATTAAACTAAGTTACGAAAATATAAGTGTAGTAATGTGCCGAGCTAATATGTGTCTATGTAATTGTAACACAGGAACGGCTATAATATTATTAATTGAGCGGACATAAAACGTTTAAATGCAATGCCTAAGTCGGTTGTTATTGTATTAGTCGAAAACAATAAACAGATGTTTCTTATCGGAGCGCAGGTATGCAGCGGCGATCGAGCGATAAGAGATGGGACGCCCGACCGGTAATTAACTCAAGTACTTGCTCGAGGTGCTAAGTTATAACGTAAACAACTTAAAATATTTTAAACGAGCCGAACAAAAATAACACTTAATGTTATAATGGTAGAAGGCACAAACTATGCGATGTATGAATAATGTCCTTTGTTCTATGAGTTATAACACGACGGAATTATGTTGGCGAAATTTTATATAGGTATTTTGGGCAGAAATATATTCTGGGATATAATTTAAATGCGATATAGAATTAAAATATGAGCTGGAAATAATTGGATGGTACTTATTTAATAAGATACAAAGGGATTTAATTGTCTTTGTTAACAATTATGGCGGGCGGACGAAATACGTATTTGGCAAATTTTTGCAAAAATATTGCCGTAAGGAATTAAAAAAAGAGCGGAGGTTACTTAATTCGACAGAATATTAATAATCGAACGGGATTCTAATTAGATTTAGGCAGAAATATGTGCAGAGTGGACTGTATCTTCAATTTTCGCCGGGCGGGGCACGTGACGGCCTGCGAAAATATGTTACGGGGGACCTGAGAGATCCCTGGACGGCTCGATAGGACCAGAAAATGTAGGGGCGAAGCCCTACATTGATTGAGGGGCTGATTGGGCAGGAGGAGATGAGGAGTTTATATGGGAAATAGGTACCTGTTGTTGAGACGTGCTGGCGGGTGCAGATGCCTTGAAATGCGCTGGTACGGTCACACGACACTCACACTATTGTCTTTATTCACACTCTCACTGAGCTGGGTTTATTGAGCTGATAAATCACGAATAACTATGGGATTAATCGCGAAGATTTGAGCCGATCGGCTAACCGTAAGCCTTTCATATAACGAACGCGGAAGTCAACAGCGGAATGTGTCACTTGCGTGTCGCGCCTGACGTATAACCGTTCACAGCGCCGCACACGCAGCAGTGTTGCCAACGTCGCGCTAGAGTTTGGCGCGAACAAAGCTGTAACAGGCGCTGAGAATGATACTTTTACCTGTATACTTAATACTTTTGAGTGCACGGGATTGTTACCATCCGTTATAAAATTACTGCTTAATATTAATTTCCCACAAAGGTTTTCCCTTGCTGCATTTATTTCTGGTTTTAATATACATTTTAATTTTCTAGTACTTATATTTGCTCGCTCCGACCGCAATCAAATATAAGTTATACTACGGGGGTCAAGTTCAACAGTAATAAACGTGAACACTAGAAATACAGTGAAAATTACACACAGTAGAGCTGGAATTCAATTAGGTAAGTCTTTGGTGCGTCCTGAAATCAAAATTGATCAACACAAAGACAAGTGAGACGCGTGTTACACTTCGTAAACAATAATTATAATAAATAATATAATATTATCTTCTATTATGATAAATATTATATTCCGCAACTTCGAGTTTTTATGCTACTGTGTACACGAGCGGGATCGTGCGAAGGCGTCCGCAAAGAACGCAGTCAAACACACAGATCTTGGACCGATGAAACGATTTTATTGATTGTAGAGCCTTTGAGATCCAGAAAAGGACTACCTAGTTTTTAACCCGAAAAAATTATTACGATTAAATTTCTCTGAAAAATAAACGTTTCTCGCATGATGAAAAAAATATTCTGCGTGAGCAATGTGTTCATGCACGCACGAGCAGCAAGTTTCCCTTGTCTAGCATAGATATGGTCTACTCTATGTTATTTATACTGTGGTAGTACCCACTTCTGAAAGCCGCCGGAGGCAGTCGGGGATCTCGACCGTGAACCGTATGCAGACTGCCGACTCCAACTTCTAAATTAGTCGCAACATTCCGAAGTGATTTTAAGCCTAATTACTTCGCGAAGATCCGACTTAGAATGGAGATGAAACTCATAGATGAGTATTTGTCAAAATAATTGTACGTAACGAAAATGTCATTCTGAAATATTGTTACGAAATAGTTCTGAATTGTAACTAAATAGTAAAACATACAGGACATAAGTCTTATTACACAATGGTAAAAAAATATCAATTAAATAATTATTTTTAACAATATGCTAAGAAGCCCCTTTCTGATCTTTAAAGGATCACCCCTCATCATTAACAAATTTAATACTAAAAAATCGGCCAAGTACGAGTCGGACTCGCGCACGAAGGGTTTTAATTTATTTTATTTTGTTTTTAGTATTTGTTGTGGGCTCACTACAAGAAAAATTTCAGGTTTTTTTAACATAATTTTGTAAGTGACATAAAAAAGCTAATAATTTATAATGAATTTAGGATAGCCATTATAAGATAGAGAGAATAACATATTTTCGAATAAATCAAACAATATTTCTATACTTATTATGTTATATTTTAATTGTTAACAAACATTATGAAATACCATGTATTATAAGAAAATGAAATAAAATGGAGGAAAAATTAACAAACTTTTAATTTAATCACTATCCATTAGCGCCTTTTTTAATTTAATCACTATCCATTAGCGCCTTATAAATTTCTTCACTGTCATTATAGTAATTAAACTTATTCCGCGAATCTTTTGGTTTCACTATTAGTTTATTAGTATTTAATTTATTACATTTCTTCGGTACACTAATATAGTTTCTTACTGACAGAGGCTGTAGATTTTTGTAAACCACTTTTTTGTGTAATTTCTCTTCGACCTTAAGAATAATAGGGCGACTAGTTTCTCCATGGCTTTCATTAGTAATATTGTTTTCAATTGGTACCTAGTTTTTATTTTTTATAGTATTTTTTTTATATCCAGTGCTATCTTCTATCTCTTTAATATTTCCTTTTTCAGTCTGTTCATATTTATTATCAAATTCTTCAAAACTCAAATCTTTGTTAACTACTACGTCAGTGTCATTTTGTATGACTGTATCCAAGAAAATTACACGAAGTTCTATTTCGTTGTTTCGTTCAGTTTCTATATTATATGTTTGTAATAACATCTGTGCTAGTTATTGTAAAATCTTCTTTTTCTTTATATTGTTCTTTTTCTATGTATTGTGCAGAGTCCTGAAAAATACAATAAAATTAATTTTTCAATTTAAAAATATATACTAAAAATGTTGATCGATATTTATTGATCGACTTTACCTGTTCATAAGATCATGAACAGGTAAAGTCGATCAATTTTTATGCTTCCGCTTCCGCTTATGATTCCGCTTCCGCTTATGAATCCGCTTCCGCTTATGATTCCGCTTCCGCTTATACTTCCGCTTCCGCTTATGATTCCGCTTCCGCTTATGAATCCGCTTCCGCTTATGAATCCGCTTCCGCTTATGCTTCCGCTTCCGCTTATCATTCCGCTTCCGCTTCCGCTTATGCTTCCTCTTCCGCTTATGCTTCCGCTTCCGCTTTTGAATCTAATGACATAAAAATTAAATAATAAACAAACGTAGCACACACGTTTATATTTTAGCTTTCACCGAGATGAAAATGTCAGTCACCGAGATGAAAACAAAATTAACCGAAATGTAAATTCACCGAAATAGTATACAGCGTGATTGTAAAACAAGCGAAATAATGTATTTTTATGGAAAAATTTGGGTTACACTTTGGGTTACACTTTTGCAATTTTCGAAATTATCTCTAATAATAATAATAATGAGCCTTTATTAATTCCTTAAAAAGATTAATTTACATTTACATTACATTAATATAGATAGATACAATACTAGGATAGTTTGCATAGCGTTACAGATATTTTTATATAAGTATTTGTATTATGATTATTTTATAACAGTATTGTACATTACGGTCATGGTTTAAATTATTTGTATATATAACATCTTAGTTTTTATTTCTTATGTCATTTTTAGTAACATAATATTTACATTTCTAAATAGTCATTTTTTTTTTAATTATTTACATTTTCTTTTATTTTATTTCTAATCTCTAATATTTTTCAGAATAAAACATAGCCTATTTCCATCACAAAAAATCCATCACGGAATCAGCTATAATTGCACAACTCTTTTGCCTCCGTGACGTACTGATGATAAGAAACGTGTCCATTATCAAGGCCAATGTTTCTATTTGAATTTCTACAGCTCAATACGGCCATTTTAGGCATTGAGGCGTTTTTGAAATTCCGATTTACGTCCGATTGCGATAGCAGACTAAAGAACAGACTTTCGAAAGACGAGCATTGCTCGTCGTTTGGGAACGCGATATTTCACGCGAAGTACATACACATGCGGTATCTATCTTGATCTATGTCTGTGGATAGAACAATGTATTTTTATTTAAAAAAAAAATCATGTTACAAAAGATTTTAGTTATTACAAAATATAACAAAATATATTAATACTGGGAAATAATTGACACATTTACTTTGAATAAAAATTACCACGCGCCAACTATACTCGGCAAAGGATAAATGCTGTTAATATTTTGAAAAGGTATCATCTAGTGCTTAGTTAAAATTCTTCGTTATAAAAATATACTTAAGTTAAACAGTTAAAGTAAAAAATTAGTAACTATTATTCTAATATTATTATAACCAAAACTACTTTTTGATAGGATTCATTAAATTCTAATATTAAATAATCATTCATAATCAACTAACAACAAAACAACAAAAATCATAATCAACAAAAGTCAATCCCACCAAAAACATATAAAAATGTAAAAGGAGCCAAGCAAAATATTGCATATACCTAGCTATTCAATACTTCTATCGTAAAAAGTTTTCAGATCACATTCAAGCTAAGCCTTCAACTTATTTTGTAATTGAAATCAACATTCAGTAAATGTATCAATAGATTTCTTTATTTTATAATTATTATATTGGCTTAGCAATGACCACAAGATAAACAAATATAAAACTGCATATTATTTGGAGGAGTTCATACTTACACAGACGGCAAGCGTAAAGTGTTTTAGTATATGTAACGACTAATGACGCACGTGGCCGATGGTACCCAATAAATCCAATTAGTCGCTGATTATTTCTCTAGTGCTCATTGCCAAGCCACTATAATAATTATAAAATAAAGAAATCTATTGATACAATTACTGAATGTTGATCTAAATTACAAAATAAGTTGAAGGCTTGGCTTGAATATGATCTGAAAACTTTTTACGACAGAAGTATTGAATAGCTAGGTATATGCAATATTTTGCTTGGCTCCTTTTACGTTTTTAAATGTTTTTGGTGGGATTTCATTTCTTTTTTGAAGGCTTTTTTTCGTTTCTTTTCAGGTCACGTTATAACTTTTCTGTACTTAGCTTAGTACTTATTCTCTATCTCATTTACATTTTTTCTTTGAGGCTTCGTTAATTCTATAGGTGGACAACGTAACGTAAATATTTCTGAGTTCTGAGTCGATTATTATATTGACTCTTAAGCTTTAATACTTGAAGATGGTCATTTTTAGCATAACCGTTGAATACATAGCAGCACCTTAGAGCAGGGGTCGGCAACACGCGGCCCGCGGCCCGCATGCAGCCCGCGGACGACTTACTTGCGGCCCGTGAATGTTTTGAGAAAAAGTTATGTGTATCAAAAACAATGTTTTCTAACATGCCAGTAGTTATCGCCATTTAAGTACATTTTTAATAAATGTACTTAAATGGCGCCTGTTTGTGTCATTTTTAATAAAAACTTATTTCCTTCCAATATATGTAAGTATATTGAGCTTCTAGGGTTAATACGAGTATGAGGTCTGCGGCCCGCCTTTAGTTTGTTTTGCCACCTTGTGGCCCTTGCCTGCAAATAGGTTGCCAACCACTGCCTTAGAGCATTAATGCTCTAAGAGTAGCACTGATGTAAGCGTCTCGACGTTCCTCGCAGGAAAGGAGCACACCTTATTTCATGTGTGTAATCGCAGTACTGATTACATATTTTGTATTTAATCGAATTTAATTATTGTTTCGTTGTTGACGTTGTTAATACTATTTTTTATTTAATTAATACAATTTTTATTAAGTACATGTTTTAAACTAATTTAAAGGCCTTAAAGCCGTAAAACAAATATGCAGTCGAAACTCATACTGTTCTCGCAAGGTTACAATTAACATAAAAATCTTTTCTTTTTTTAAATAAAGTACCTATTATATTATTATTATATTTTTTTTCAGTTTTTAGGTTTCACTGTCCAAAGGATGAAAACAGGGGTCCCGTTTGAGTATTATTAATATGTCTTCGCTGTCTGTCCGTCGCCCATCCGTATGTCACCAGGCTGGATCTCGAGGACCGCAATAGCTAGATAATTGCAATTTTCACAAATTTCTGGTGTCGTTATAAAAGCTAATAGTCAAATTAAAATAAAATAAATTATTAATAGGGGGCCTCATACAACAAACACGATTCTTTCCCCTTTTTTTTTGCTCTATATCCATGATGGTAAAAGTAAGGTTTTTGATACTTTCAGAAAATACTCAACTGTATTTCAACTTTAATAATTAATAATAAAAATTAAATAAACTTATTATTTAAGGGGGGCTCCCATACAAATTTACGGTACGGAACCCTATGTACGCCAGTCCGACTCGCACTTGGCCGGTTTCATAATTTTTCCTTTCATTGTGAATAAAGACCTATCCGGATACCAAATTTCAAGGTTCTGAGTCTGCTAGAAGTACCTTAGAATTTTGATGATCTGTCAGTCAGTGAGTGACAAAATATAGTAACTTTGACCATCCGTAACTATTAAACTATTTATCTAAATTTCATGTTATTTGGAGGTTAAGCTAGTGTTAATACTTGCTCCTAGTTACCGAAATTTCAAATCCCTAGCTTTGTTAACATCAAAGATAAAGGGGGTGTGAAATATCCGCGAACCGCTTCGAGAAAAGTATGGTACGGCCGTGCCTTTGCTAAAAAGCTTGGCTGGGGCACTGCCGTGCCCCCAGATATTTTAGGTAATCCTAATAAACTACATGAGGTCAAAATATCAGTCTCTGAGTTTCTTATTTATAAAATGAAAGGTAAATATTGTGTCCTTATAAATATTTAAAGTAAAAAAAATACAAATATTGACTGAAACGACGTTAGACGAATGTTAGGTGTTTTTCGTTACGGAATTTCTTGATAAACGCGATCAAAGCTATACAATAGCTCAAAAAATGAAACATTATGAAGCACCATATTTCTTTTTTATTTATTAACATTTTTTTACGATTTCGCAGATTATTATTCATCCTGTATAAAACAATTTTAAAAATCACCGAGATGAAAATGCATTCACCGATATGAAAACTATTGTCACCGAAGGTCACCGAAAGTCACCGAGTCACCGTTTCCGTGATTTTTTTCATATTGGTGATTTTTTTTTTTCATTTCGGTGACCAAATAGGTCACCGAATTCACCGAAACGGAATCACCGATATGAAAATTTGCGACAAATCGTTGAATATTTTGACCCCTATAATAATTATACCGATATCTATACTACATACTGACACATATTTTTAAAAGTGTTTGTAAGAAAATAAATTAATACTTCTAGCTGGTTCAATTAACATGATAAATTGAATCACGGAAATGTAGAGAAAAGTGTCGGGTGTCACCGAGATGATATACTTTACGTTTTTAGCGGGAACACGCAGCGACGCAGCAAACCACCTCTAGGTCCGAAGGCACAAGCATGACTGCGCTTGAGTTCGAGAAGCGCCATTACGTTCAAAAGTACTTCTGGTCTCGACAATTCATGTTTCTTTTTTATTCACCGAATCGATACAAAATGTTGGGACAGTTTTATTTCTCCCGCTATTTTGAAAGTGTAACGATTGAGATTATGAAATTTGTATTGATTATACCTCCATTCTTTAAGAATCCAATAAAAGAATCCGTTTGTTTGTACCACTAATATTTTTTCTTCGGCTGACGAAATTAGGACTAAAAAGGTCGTTGGGGCAGTCACCGAGTGGCCTAATTTCCACCTTAAGAATTTTTTTATTTTTAAGTTCTAGTTGTCGAATTAAAAACGTGTCTGTTGCCTCATATGGATAATCATAATCACACAAACTATACGATGAAATTTTATTTAACCCTAAAAAGCCATTTCACACCCCCAATTTCATAGTAGCCGCGAAAAAAAAGCGGTTGGGAAATTCACCCACCCATAGTACACGGCGTATTTTAAACGCACAGATTACGCGCGTACACGCGATTCAAACGAGATTCGATCGTAACTTTGTAACTTATGCACACATGGCGATCGTGAAACGCGCCTCTACTGCGCGTATACGTGCAGAATGCAGATACAGCGATACAGATGCGTTGTAGTCGTTCGTCTCTTTCGGTTTGATCAGAGACTCCTCTTGTTCAGTTGTACAATGGTTGGGTTGAGACAACATTGCGGCATGCGGTATAAAAAAGACATGGCTTAAAGGTTTTGTTACTAGGCCATAAAATCTTATTAAAAAAAAGAGGATGTATAGTCTACGACAATACTTAATATTCTGTGGTCTACGATGATACGATGCCATCTGTGATACCACAAAGCAACTAGTTGGCAATTAATTTCTGGCATAAGATTACAGGTGTCGATTAAAAACTACAGATTAAAACCTAAATTTACAGATTATTCTACCTAAATTTGCCATTGTATGGAAATGTCCTATCCCTGGTTTTATGTTTGCTGCTTTTTGTTATTCTCTTATAAGATATATTGTACTAACCTGAACAGAGCGAATTGAATTTTCATTTTCTAATTGTTTCTTGAATTTAACTCTCTTACTGACCCAGCACTATCCCGAAAATAGCGTTCCAAGCCATCAGGAAACGAGCATAACAGCTTAATTAAAACCGCACAATATACAGGGAGTATTATTATCCCTGCAACACTGCCTTCCCCATCATACCTGACATGATATCCAATAGATTACCTTCGAACAATTTTGATGGAGCCAACGGTGCCCGCCATTATTTTCCCGTCAAAGTGATTAAATAAATAGTCCCCCTCGTGGTTCGGTACGGAGGTATTTCGTAATTACGGAGTTCAGTACCTCTATTATGCTGTTTCAATGCAACAGTAATGCAGCAATAATGCAGCTTCATCCTTCTTTTAATGCATTCCCATCAAACTGCACAAATACATAACATCAACTAGCAAAATAGTTATCTCTACGTCAGATTAACCTCAAAAGACCAACTTTAGGTGTTTTCATCAATTAGAAAATATTTGACATTGGATCGAAATTAAAAATATATATTATTCTATGTGATGATGAAATAGACTGGATTGCATACGGCAAGAAGCTGCATTAAAGCTCCACTAAACAGTTGAATCAGGGTACAAGCTGTACTCCCTGTTCACTTTTATTCTACATTGCAGTTTCTGTGAAAATTACCCTTATGTCGTTGCCATAATGATATGGTAGAGGTAAAATAACTTCGTATGGCCTATACGGTGTACGTACAGTGAATGTTTTTGACTAACACGGGACGTGTTCCACCACAGGGTGACCTCTGTAAACAGGGAACACTTTCGTGCAATTTAAGGACATGACTTTTAAATTTGCATTAACACGGTACCACCTTTTGATATTAAGTAATTACTTTCGGGTTAAAGGGTAGAACTACAAGCACCTGTGACATTTTATTTAAAACATACGTTAATTTATTACTATTTAATTATAATTAAAGCAGAGTTTTTTCCTGCTGTACCATCAGAGAAATTGAATCATAGGCAGTCTTCGTTATTTAGTCGAGTTGTATAGAGTCAATTTTAGTCGGGATCTATCGGTAGGGTTGACATATTCCGACCAAATATTAGGTAAGCTTTGATCTCAAACACTGCTCAACGTATAATTTTAAAGTTAAATTACTGTTTAAAAGAAAAAAAAATAGAGGCACAAGGCTTAACATAGTAGAGAAACAAAGACAGTCTTAGAGGCTTACTAGTGTCTTAGTATCGGCCGTATACCCGTGCGAAGAATATTACAATATTTACGGTTTACTCACCTATCTGAAAACGGTATTTTACCTTTGTGGAACTAAAAGCTTCGAGGCAATTAAGATGAATATTACAAAGTATTAAGACGACGCACATAAATATTTGTATATTTAAGCCACCCTTTTGCGCTCAGCTGTGTCCCAGCTCCCGGCTTTCTATGATAATACACCGAGCCTCTTATGTCTTAACCCCAGTAGCTTATTTTCACTAAACATAATATAGCCTAAAACTGACGATGCTTATATTCCTTTGGAGAAAATAATTTCAATTTTTACGTCTTTTAAACCTTTTTTTAGAAGCTGCGATGGAACAAAATAGTATAAGTTATTATTCAATGTACACCTACTTATTTCCTTTTTGTTTTTCTGCATAGTTTGAAAAAACACTTATTTTAAAAGAAAGAATGCATTATTATAATTTCTCTTCAATGTATATTTAGAAAAAAGTATTGTAGTAGTTTAATATCCAGAATGAAACATTAGCGCCTTTTTATCCCCAAAAAGTTTTTCACCACATGTTTTTACTGGATACATGCAGGAGAAGCCGCGGACAAAAGTTACTCATAAATCTCTTTTCCGTGATCGTGTAAAAAGTATTAGCAGTATTGCAACACGCTACATCGGTAATATGTGATTACAGTTTTACCACAGTAGAAATAACAAACAGTAGTCAATAGACCACATTAGCGTAATTTCGGACACCTTCGAGTGGCGAAATAATGAATTTCCTCGTTCGGTGAATCTCATAGATTTAAAGATTAATCGACACATTTATTAATTTAAATGCATAACTATAATATTGCCAATTTGTAAATAATTTATGAGTGTAAAGGAACTTATAAGAACAAAATATTATGCCACCATCAAAGTTTTGAATCGATGTTTGTTTCAGAATATCAAACGAAGCGCAAAAATGTATGCGTATACATAGCAGAAGGCTTAACATAAAAATGTTATATTAAACTAACTACACGGCATGGACACGGCTGAGCTACTTCGATACCAGCCGCCATTAATATGAACTAAAAAGTATTAAATAATTTTTGCTATCTAATAGTGCCTTTTTCCGAATTCGGCTAAACCTTGACTATTTCTGTACTCAATCTTCATTATTTTGAAGTCGGTACCAGATAGCTGAATCTTCAGTCCTCTGACAGAATATTTGAAACTTTTGGAACTGGCACCGACTTCAAAATTATGAAGATTGAGTACAGAAATAGTCAAGGTTTAGCCGAATTCGGAAAAAGGCACTATTAGATAGCAAAAATTATTTAATACTTTTTAGTTCATATTAATGTTAATATTGTTTTTACCTTGGAAGTCGGTTTTAATTTTTTGTTAAAAATAATAATAATTTCACTCTTTTTAGTTACACTAGTAGGTAAACCTTCGCGTATATTTTACGTATCTTATTACACAGTTCACACTCACAAAATAATATATTATCAGTGAAGTGAACATATTGTGCTAAGTAATTTAACAATTTTAATACTTCAAACCCCAAGCGGTCACCGGCGATTGCGATAACAATAGAAAGGCTATTGTGTCTCGTTTTTCCACGATCCAAGGATCTATCAGATAAAAAATTGTATAAACTTGCATAGGATGTGTGCTAAGTAATTTAACAATTTTAATACTTCAAACCCCAAGCGGACACCGGCGATTGCGATAACAATAGAAAGGCTATTGTGTCTCGTTTTTCCACGATCCAAGGATCTATCAGATAAAAAATTGTATAAACTTGCATAGGATGTAGCGTAGCTACTCATCTAATATATAAAATTCTCGTGTCACAGTTTTCGTTGCCATACTCCTCGGAAACGGCTTGACCGATTCTCATGAAATTATGTGAGCTTATTGTGAGGATATTGGTCTGAGAATCGGCCAACATCTATTTTTCATACCAAAAATTATTTAAATGGCAAAACAACGTTTGCCGGGACAGCTAGTAATATAATAATTATATTATTATCATAATTATTGACAGCTGTTCTTGTAACCAAGAATTCAATTTCAAATCCATTCAAATCGATACTTAGTGCGCCATCTATCGATTAATAAGTATAACTAATTAAAAAGACACTTATTGACTATGTTTTGTTTAAATGCTCTTTTTAAAATAACTTTATTTTAATTCTATATTTTGTCTATTAAAATTTTATAAAGTAGTTAGTATAGTATTCGATCTGTATATAAAGTAGTAAAGTATAAAGTAAAGCGATACCGTCGCCTCTGCGGTGCTGACCGCCGTGTATATTTAAACAAAGTGTTGTTATACAGTATAAAATTATTATTATTATTAGTATATCCACACCTATGCCTTGTACTATTATCTATTCTGTGCCATGAGACATTGGTGACCTTAACACGACGTGGTAATGATGAAGACGATGATGATGATGATGATGATGATGATGATGATTATGATGATTATGATGATGAATATGAGTTGCATAGTAGCATGTGCTTTCTGTTCTTAAAACAACGCCGAAACTCCCAAACGTGTATCTATAAGGAGTCAGGAGTTCTCTCAGCATCTTCGAAACCATGGTATACCTTGACCCAATATTTGACTTTTTGGTAGCATATTCTTAGTACACTTCACATAAAACCAAAATCACCATATGTTTCCATATAACTTTCGAGGAGTTCCCTCGATTACTCCTGGATCCCATCATCAGGTCAACACTTTGTGAACATGGTACCAAATTGGAGTAAAACCAAATACAACAAAGCAAAAATTTTGAAAATCGGTTCACAAACGGCGGAGTAATCGTTGAACATACAAAAAAAAAAATAAAAAAAAAAAAAAAAAAATATCCACAGCCGAACATATAACCTCCTCGTTTTTTGGAAGTCGGTTAATGAAAGGGAATAGTCCCTTTCATGGCGGCTGATGGCAAACTGCGAACAAAATGAATAGTACCGAATCTGTCTGCTGACTTACTCTACTATACACTTTTTATACTATGTCAGTAACGTGTGATTACAGCTTTACGTAATCACGTTAGCAGAGGTCGGCGGTCGCTGCGACCCGCACGATCCATATCACTGGCGCCTTGCCTACCGCCGTTCCTTGATTTGCAATCAATGAATTCGAATCATTGCAATTATTTCCACTAATTAAAATGGTGCCGTGTCCACTATATGTTTTATTTATACAATCATTAAGATTTCCGTCTGCAATCTGTTGATTGATTTAGTTATCATTGTTTATGATTGCAAGACTGTCGAGATGGAATAGATGATTAGGATTAGGTATTTTACCTTATAAGGCATTTATATGACATGATTATTTTTTTTTAGAGAAGGCAGGTCGTTATAGCGCTGACGTCACTGCGACCCATGAGGATCTATTGTGACTCCTTCGCACTAGAGAATCAGCCCCAAACCAATACTGCTCATAAATTGAACGATATGGTTGGGGTTGGTGCCACGAATTTCCTTTGTGGATGAGTATTCGTAGCGACCAAGGTGCTCTGTAGTAGAGCAGGACAGTCGAGGAGAAGGTGAATAGGTGTTTCATCCTCCTCCTCACAGAATCTGCAAGTTGTTATGCTACAAATGCCCATTCTGTTTAGGTGTTTGTTGAGCTTGCAGTGCCCAGTTAAGCTTCTGGTAAGGATTCTTAATTGGTTCCTACCCAAGGTGAGCACTAATTCTGATAGTTTCTTGTTGAAGCCAGGAATTAGTGTTCAAGGCCAGGGGTCTCAGCCCATTGCTTCCTGCATAGTCTGTGACCCCATTCCTTGAGCACTTGCTTTGTGGTACTAGGAGTTATGCCACATACTGGTTCTGGGCCATATATGAGACTCTCGGCCCAGCTAGTTCGTCAGCGGTTTCATTGCCGGGGACGTTGCTGTGGCCCGAGACCCATACTAGGCGGATGTTGTTGTTCCTTCACAGCATGTTTAACGTCTCAATGCATTCCAGAACTAATTTGGACAAGACTTCTGCGGCAGTTAGTGCTTTAAGTGCAGCTTGACTATCGGAGAAGATAAACACGTTTTTATTAACTATGGCCATCTCCAGGCTTTCTAGTGAACAACCGAAGATAGCGAAGACTTCAGCCTGAAACACGGTCGCAAAACTCCCCCAAACAGGCGTATTTGCCCCTTGGTGGCCTGCCTCCGTAGAATCCCGCTCCCGCACGGTTGTCTTTCCTTGATCCATCCGTGAACCAAACAATGAACCAAAAATCCCAATCGATGGCCGCCCTAGCGACATACGCTAGGGCGGCCATCGATTGGGATTTTCCTTTCCCAGTCCTCCCTGGAAGGTATAAAAACCTGGTATAGCTTCATAAAGCTATGCACCTTGATCATGGCATCTGATGGCATGGCCATGACAGGTGATTCACTGAGAGACTGTACCAGCTGTCGAAATGGGGTGGAGACCCAATTCGTCCTGCCCGCCGTCCTGGCCCTGAGAGCCACCTTTTTGGCCTCCATCTGAACAAGCAGAGGAAGCGGAATTAAGTTGATCAGTACTTTTTCGTAATATACTTGATGTGCTTATTCCAAGTGAGTCCTTTGTCTAGGATTACTCCTAGATATTTGACATCACCCGCAAACTTAATAGTTTTTCCGAAGAGTGTTGGGGGTCTTAGTCCCTCCAACTTCCTCTTTTTGGTGAAAGGTATCAAGACCGTCTTATCAGCGTTTACTGTTAGCTTGACCCTTTGGCACCAATCCTCGACGACTCTTAGTGCTGACTGCATCAACCCAGCGACCACAGATGCGCATTTACCCACCACCATGATCGCCAAGTCGTCAGCGTACCCTTGAGCGTAGTAACCTAAGAGGTTCAGTTCCCTTAGTAGTTCATCCACTACCAGGGACCATTCCAGAGGTGACAGCACACCTCCTTGTGGGCAACCTTGTGTCAGCCTGATTTTGAGTGTCATGTCCATGATAGTCGATGAGGCTACCCTGTTGTCGAGCGTGGCTTTGATCCATTTCCTAATAGTTGGATCTATATTCTTTGAAGCCAGGCCATTTGTGATAGAGCTGGTTGAAGTGTTGTCAAATGCGCCTTCAATATCAAGAAGACACACAACGCAATCTCTTTATCTTCAATTGCTCTATCAATCCGATCTACCAAGTCCATTAGGGCCGTCTCGGTTGATTTGCCTTTTTGGTAGGCATGTTGTCTTTCATGCAGCGGCATTTTAGTATAGTGGCAGTATGACATGATATAGAAATCTTTAAAAAGGTTATCTCTGTCCAGTAAAACTCAAATTATTGTAATTTTCCACCTATTTGGTAAAAGGTGGCCCCGTGCGAGTATCATGCGCCGGTTCTTCTCGTCGGATTAGTTCCCGAACCGGTGGTAGGCCTCATGTAGACAGTAGACGTTATAAAAGTGTTAACTTAGTTAACCTATTTAGAAAATAAATAGGTATTTCCATTGTATTTTCATTTCATTTCAATCATCAGCTGACAGCTGCTGTCTGTCTAAGGAAGTGAAAGTTTTCATTTGTAGTTTCGGTATCATATTTTTCTCTTTTTCTTACTTATTTTACCATGATATTTTATAATTTATATTAATTACCAAGATATTATATTAAAATGCCTGATGAAGCCCGTAACTCCGTAGAGCTAAAATGATTTTTAGCGCTACGGATTCAAATGTTTTGATTGTTAAATATAATCTAAATACATTAATTTTATTAATCGAAGATCGTATCTGTTAATATATTAGGTTTGCATTACTTTCTTATTGCAATGTAAAATGTTTTATTCCTTTAGCCGTATACCGTAATAAGGCAACGAAAAGTGAAAAGTTTTGCGCCTACAGAAATTTAAGAGCAACGTTAAATACGACATTAGCATTTTCATGTCACAGGAGACTTATATTTAAATTGTTTTCTGTTGACCACTCTGTTCGATATTGTCGTAAAAAAACTGTATATTTTAACAACACACCATATTAAAATATTTTATCGAAAAAGAATGGACGAAAACGTCCATGTGGGTGCGGAGTGTAGGCGTAGGTATGCATATTAAAACTTTGTATGATAAAATATTCGTCCCTTTGTGGCGTGCTTATGCAGTAATTACTCAGCAAATTGTTCTTCAGTGTCAGCGCAGACGAATGACTTCTAATAATGCTCTCTACAGAAAGCAGACACAATCACACTAAAAGCGTTCTAATTTCTTTGAAAATAATGTCTAGCAATCTATTCGTTTTTATCTGACCTTTTAACAGTGAACAATACCAGCTATCATTAAAATGGAGGAAATGTAAAATATAAAGAAGCGTTAAAAGATTTTTTGTCGTAATATTGTCACAAATGCCTTTCCATTTTTGTGAATGCTAAAATTTAGTCGTCAAAGGAAAAGTTGAGGAACTTTTAAAAATATTTTAACATAATTCAGAGGTGGTTGTAATCGGTTAACTGAATTAATAATTGTTGTGATCCCAATTTGTAGTGGAGTCTATTACAACGAGGATTGAGAACTGGCGTAATAAGGGTTGTCTAGACATATCAAATCGAGCCATAAAAGCTCTCGTCTCCTGCATGAAGCTACTTAATAGTAGGGGAGGGGAAGGTGCTAATTTTGTAATCACTCGTGCGCAATGGAGACCTAGTAGGTTTTGTACATTAGGTAAAACTGATAAAAAAATAATAAGAGTGTTTTTTATTTTAGCGGTGGGTCTGAACCCTGAACTGAGGCCATTTTAAAGTTTTGAAAAAGAAAATACATTAGAAAATTGCTTTTTTCGGTCAGTTATTATTATATTTAAGACAGCAAGGACTAAATCATTTAGTTTAGTGCAAAATAAAATTTCTGCGAAGTTTAGTTAGGAAAATATGAAAGGTTATTTTTTTATGTTTTAAAAATATGTTCCTACAGGCTTACCTTATCTTTGAATCGTCAGTGCTTTTTATGAAAGCTTCTTTGGGGTATACTAAACACCCCCTATCTTAATCTGACAGATCAGATGACATTTCAGTACTCAAAAAAAAAATTTAACCCACCACGTGAGAAATCTGATTTCTATATCATGATTAACTAGACACATGTCGGAAGCCTTAGATACAAGCTTAATCTGACACGCTCGAGCTACTCCCAAAATCTCCTCTTCCCCTCCTCTACTATAAGTGTTTAATGACTGTGCAGATACGATTAGTATTCAGTGTATCCACACTGAATACGAGATTTATGAAGGTTTTCTTCTGCTGACTATTGTTATACAGCTTAGTAAAAATCATCATTTAATTTACTTTAATATACCATACGGAAAATCGTAAATCTTCTTCTTATAATATTATGTAATTCTCGTGTACAATGTTAGTTACCGTACTTCTTCGAAACGGATTTACTGATTTTGTACCACATTTTATATCCATATTCAGTTGGTCTGAGAATCGGCTACTGGCTACTTTTTATATTAATAAGTGGATTTGTTGAATAAATAATAGTAAATTATTACAACTCGAGACTGACGGCGACCATTGTTTGTGCAACGGGATAGCGATGGACGTTGCCAAGGTGCCATACTATTATTATTAATTAGTCACTTCAATAAAATATTATGGGCAAAATACTTTATATGGCAAAACAGTGTTTGCCGGGATAGCTAGTATTATAATTATACAGTAGCTTATAAAAGAAAGTTTTTCAAAAATTACGAGTAGTACTTATCTAATAATAAGTTTTGAGTTTGCAAATGCAGCTGGTGATATATTATAGATATCAGCTCGACACAAATGACTTTTGAATCAAAATACGATTAGGTACTAATGATACTTGGTAATAAATAGAGCAACAATACGATTAACAACCCTTCTAGAAATGTAAGGACGGGTAAAGCGACGCAGACGGCCTAAATTTTTCACGAAATTTCACTCCTGCCCTAAGTACGGAAGGAATGGAGTTCATTACCGTTACGCATAGTTCAGCGTAGCAGGTATGATCTCCAAATTAAAATTTAAACGAGTGACAATGGTATGTTATTTAAAGTAGAATTCACAGAGTTGAGCTATTGAATAATGTAGCGTAAAATAATTATTATTGCATTTTGCTAAAAAAGTGAAGCACCAACCAGCATTTATGAAAACGAATAGCTTTTTACATAACATTTTTGACCTCTTCAATATTCCAATTTGATAATATTGAACACTCCATAGTCTGCAACATCAATCAGAAATCATTCGCATTAATTTGTCATGAAAAAAAAACACAAAGTAGAGTTTGCCATCTAGTTTTTCTTTAATATCGTGGCTTTGAGAAAATTTATGTCGACGTTCATTAGGAGAGACCACGTTCCAGGTAAACGCTATGGGAAGCAAAGCGTGACATCTGAAAATTATTTTCTTTTAAAATGTGTCTATTGAACAAACTAGAGACTTACTCTGTACTAAGTTTTCTTCGCTAAGACTTCACTGGGAAAATGTTTAGTAAACATTTTAAAGCTTTTTAAATATATACCTCTACGTATTAGAAAAATGTTTCTGTGGGTGTAGGCATAGGGTTCGTAGAACTATATTAGTTTCGATTCTGCTTTAGTTATCCGAAATATTTTCCAGTAAGCACCTTTAAAGATATCCACGTGTCACTCTAATCCTTTTTATGGGTTTTTAATACGCTGGAACGACCACCGGTTTCGCCGTGTGTGGTATTATGGTATTAAAATGAACAATTATTTACGAGCGTCCCACATAGTGTTTCCGAAGAGAGCAAAAACAAGACGCGCTTAAAGATGTTTTCCATACAAGTCTCAAAGGTTTTTGTCTCAGATCACCTCGAAAAAACAATGTGCCGCTTTTTCATTTATACAAGGGCAAACCGAAATAACAGGTGCTGGGAATATTTACACGGCACCTCTTTTGCTTTAATGAAGACTTTTTTCTTCTTTTCGTGAAGCACATCTTTGTTTGGAACAACGTTTCACAAAAGTTTGGAAAATATCAAACACTAGACGTTCCGCGCGGCTTCGCCCGCGTAAATTAGATATTTCACAGACATATTCCACAAAAATAGCCTATGATCACGTGGTCTACTTTTTATCTGCGCCAAATAACAGAAAAATTGCTGAGATAAGCTCGTTCAAATTATTTATCTCGTTTTTTCCATATTTTCCTCTATTTCTTCGCTCCTATTAGTCTTAGCGTGATAAAATAATAATATAGCATATAGCCTTCCTCAATAAATGGGCTGTCTAGTGTCTAACACTGAAATAATTTTTCAAATCGGACTAGTAGTTCCTGAGTTTAGCGCGTTCAAACAAACAAGCCCTTCCGCTTTATAATATTTGTATAGGTAGGTAGGCAGTAGGTACGTTTAATGTAAAAGTTCGCTTTGAGTAAATGGTATAATATAATTATTATGTTTAGTATTCACAGCAAATTGTGTGATTCTTCTATAATATAGTACTTTTTCTAGATATTCACAATTCTAGGTCAGAATAAAAGCCTTTTTGAAAGGAACTTAAATCAAGTAACAACTGCGCAGCGCATCATAATAAGGTAGGTTAAAAAAATACGTTAGTATTTATACCATTCTTATTTCATTTGAAATAACAGAGCTCTTCTGTATGCAAATGCCACAATTTTCAATTTCGGAGATTCTCAAGTGCTTAAGTGGCCGATTTATCTACCTAAGCCTGCATTTTATGGTCATTTAGTTAGGTTTGTATCGAGCAGGTGATTCTACAATTTATTTCAACGTGGAATTTCTAAAATATTTTTCAATTTTCATGAAATTTTTCTATTCAACGTGAGAGGACGTTATAATTTGCGATTCCTCGAAAAACTTAATTACAGAAGCCGTTCCCATATAACTTCGCACAAAATATCCTTAATAAATACATTAAAGAAGCAAAACTAACAATGGATAATTAATTTTAATGGAACCACAAACAAGAATACGTCGTAGACAAATGTTGACAATGGAGGCTGTGCTCTCGTTGGGCCAACGACGACGGGAAAGGGCATTCGAGCCACATCCAACGTTTAATTAAAATTCGCGACAATGGTCCACACATGACATTCCTGATATTTCCGCCGTATTCATAATTTAAGTAAAATTAGATTAGTACGGCTGGTTGGTTTTGATATTTGGATACGTAATTATGTCTAGCTAAAAATTTTAAATTTCCAGGGCCCTTAGAATAGAAGGATCGACACTATGTCAGTCAGGCGTTATGGTAATACAACGTCCTTAGATACCGATTTGATTGATTATGTAAAATATTTATGTAAAAAAATTATAAAGTAATTTTTTTTAACAATAGAATATCAATAGAAAAGTGTTGTTATAAAACAATAAAAGAATGAACTGCATTCTGGCAATAATTCAGCTGCTAAGTACTGAAAAAAAAAACATTAAAAAATATAACATTAAAGATAAGTAGTAAAAAAAACTTCCCCACATGAAATGTTAATAGCAATATCTTCCATTTAGCTATCAAATCTTAAGTTGAAATATAATATATATATAATTATTCATTTAATATCACTGAAATATTGAGCTACATTTTGTATCTGCTCGCTCTGGGGTTTTTTTGTCTTGTCCTTTGAAACATTTTTTTTTATCTGAGATTGAATTTCGACCATTGGACGATCTCTAGTTAAATTAAATATGCAGAAAATTCGTGTCCCGGGAAAAGAACAACAAGTTTTTCGTTGCGAAAAAATTTACGGCTTTCCTGTGATAAACGAATTTCGACGCGAAAAACGGGTGCCATCTCTAGAGCTATATTTTCTAGTCTCAAATAATATATCCTACAGCCATTTTGTTCATATTATGAGTAAATTATACCTACCTAAAAGTCTTCTATCGGAGACCTATATCTGTTTTCATACTTTTGGGTAGAATATTTATTTTAATATCAGCTCTGCCTAAAAAGGAAAATTTCCGCGTCGGTGGATCATCACTCACGAAAGAGTTTTAAGCAGAGGGCGGAAAATATAATTGTTAAACTCATTTCCCATTTGAGATGACTTGCAAGATTTTTCTATTAAGGAAGAAAAATACGTTTATTTAGATCTAAAATATTAATATTACCTGAGGGGAGAGAGGCAAGCTTAATCTTATTTTTTATGTCTACATGGTGTTCCATTAAATTTTAATGATCTAATTGTGTAATAATAGAACATAATATAACTGCTCTACTACTAGTCTACGAGTTGATCCACCACCGGTTCGGGAGAAGAACCGGCGTACAAAACTTGCAAAAATCTACGAATTATTTTTAGTTATAGTAAGCGGTGCGCTGCGTACCACGTCACTAACTACGAACTTTTAACGATTCCGTTGTGTTTCTTTTCCATAAATTAGATATCGAAACATTCCAAATTCCAAAGTATACATAGACAGGCTAAATGAATAATTAAAGGAGACTAATACAGGAGCAGACAATGGGTGTCCCGGCCGGCATCAACCACTTATTCCGCTGGCCTAAGCAAATTTTGGCCCGGTTTGTTGGTTTTTCGCCGGATTCCTATTTCTTCTGTTGATTTGATTGAAATTCAAATTTACGTATTTGGTAGTTTTTATCCTTGTTTGATAGTACACCTAATATTATTAACTATTTTCTTAGGAAAAATTGTGGCCAAAATTATATATTACCAAAATATAATTAAGAGTAAGTACTAAGCTGCAATATAAAAGCTGGGTAAACGGCAAGTCGGTTAATCCTATTTCCGATGGAGGCATATAGAGGACACGACCGCACCGAAGTTAGTAACAAAATAACATGCGAGCGACCAACTTTTCCTATAGTAATTCACAAAGTGGATTGCTCGAAGTTCATTTCAATAGCCAATCAATCTCTGGCTTCCAACTCTGTAATAGATATTTCATTTGTTGATCTAAAGATTTAAAAACTATTTCATGTTATATTAGGTATAAAATAATATAGAGTAGACTTAATTCTGCGTGAAAATATGCTAATATATCTAGTCCTAAATGCAATCAATTAATTTAAAAAAATCCCTCTACGTATTATTATAAGAACCTTTTTGTCCTGTCCTGTTCCCCTATCTAAAAAGACCGAAATATAATAATGATCAAGATGAAAATCCAGAAATGCAGATACAAAAATTTTCAAGGCAATCATTACTCTCAATCAAAACAAAAAACACAGAGAAAATATTATATTATGTAGTTAAACAGTTCTCTATGTCTGGTAAGTGACTTTTCTAAAGTGTGGGATAAAGACAAAACTCTATTTAAACGGCTCACCGCTTATATACCTCTGTTCGCGCCTTAGCTGCGAACACCTACAATCGTCGAGCGCGGCCGTTGGCGCTCTTTCGTCCCACTCACACGCACGGTCAATATTCGCGGCGCGGTACGAGATTCGCCGCGAGCCCCACTCCTATACCTACAACCGCCGTGGACGCTCATAGTTTAAAATTATTATCTCAAATATCAAATATTGTAAAAACTGGAATATAGTTATCAAAAGAGTACAGTTTTTGATTAATCTCTTAGGTTCGACCGAACATAAAGTGGCGACCGTGAAAAAAGAAGATTTAAAGATATTTTCAGCTAAAACTATTCGGATCGAAGCTAACGGAAAGTTCCGGCCATTTTGTCGAGTCATTCTGGGCCCACAAAGAGACAAAATCTTGCCAAATTATTGGAGACAACTGGATACTATTGGGATTAAACTACATATTTGGATAATATTCAACAAAAACTAAGGATAAAAGAAGAGGATTTGGTATTTTCACCGAAACAAAGTGAGTCCGTTCCTTTTTATCCATTTATCATCTCATTCATCCACATCCCATTCGAGTTTGTAGCAATTGTTGAAGCTCTTAAATCGCATTTAGGTACATTATTTCATAAATTACAATCATCTATTGCCTTTCAAAGCGCCTATTTTTGCATATTTGCCTATTTTTTGATCTGGAAGTCAAGACCTCATTTTTTGTCGCTTTCAGATTCCCTAATCTAAACTCAAAGCATTTATGTCTACTTTTGCGTCTTGAAAGTCCAAATTCGTTAATTATTCAATAATTTTTCGCTTTCAAATTGCCTATTTTTGCAAAGTTGCCTATTTCTATTGTCTGAAAGTCTAGACCTCAACTATTGTCGCTTTCAGATCTACTATATCTTTGCACTTTGCCTATTTTTGCGACTTGAAAGTCTTAACTACAATATAATTGTACCTATTTGTCTACTTTCAAATTTACAAAAGAAATTGCTAAACCAATTTGGCCTATTATTAAGTTTATCAAAGCTTACCTGCGTATGCGCATCCATTCATTACATTTCATCATAAAATCACTAAAACGATTTCATTATCAATTTAAATAGTCATTTATAGATTTTTATTGTCAATTCACTATAATATCATTAGATTATATTACTATATTTGCATAATCCTAAATTCTCATCTGTTTAAAAGATTGTCATTTCATCCCATATTTTCCAACTATAGGTTTATGTGCTAATTCATATTTCTCGATAACACAAAAGATCGAAACAATCTATTCCAGGCTGTCTACGCGCGGCGCGTCACGGCCACCTTGCACATCCGAGAACGCATACGGACTGGGAGTATTCAGCAACTTGCACCGGCTGCCTGCAGCGCGGCAGTGCCTACTGATCCTGCATTCCTGCGTTATCAGTAAACTCAGCTGTTCTATTCATTGAAGCGAGGCCGTATTGTATAACATTTTATTTTTACGACTTTGTTTACTTATTTTTCTTGATTATCTAACTTTGTGCCATGGAAACAGCATTGAAAGCTTTAAATGTAAAACGGGCTTCAATTAAAGGCCGTATTACAAAGTTTACTAATCAAATTATAGAATTAAAAAATAGTTCTAATATTACGCAAACAGATATTAACATATTGGCTCAAAAGTTAGCTAAAATTCAAGATTTATTTAATGAGTTTGATGGTGTGCAAAATCAAATAGAGGGAATAGATGCAGAGAATTTAGATAATGAATTGGATACTAGGGATTCGATTGAACAAACATTTTATACTTCTATAGCTGCCGCTCAGGAGTTAATTCAACAAAATTCTACGACTAAAAAATCATGCCACGATCAGGGTCACAATAGTTTTGTTAGTGCGAATGACGACGATCAGAAAGTCAGTTTTCGTTTGCCTGTAATTAAAATTAGTAACTTTGACGGTACGTATTATAAATGGCTCGAATTTAGGGATACATTTTGCTCACTTATTCATGATAATAATAAAATTGAAAATATACATAAGTTTCATTATCTTAATTCGTATTTGGAAGGTGAAGCAGCTCGAGTCATTAGTAATTTACAGGTAACTAATGATAATTATCCTGAAGCGTGGAATCTTCTGTGCGAGCGGTATAATAATAATAGGCAAATAATAAATAACCATTTAAAACTTTTATTAAATATTGAACAATCTCGCGAATCCGATAAGTCACTTAGGTTTATAGTGGACCACGTTACAAAAAACTTACGTGCGCTTCATAATTTAAACCAGCCCACCGAGAAATGGGATACGATTATAATATATTTAATTTCGGCTAAATTAGATAATAATACACGAATTAAATGGGAGGAATATAGTCATGCGAACATTAACTCCTCAGAAATGCCATCTCTGGACAATTTTATGTCGTTTTTAAAGGCTCGCGCCGATGTGCTTGAGTCTGTTTATCGAAATAAGCAGGAGTCAAATAAAAACATTAAGTCTGTTCAGAATTTTCCTCACAACTCAAAGCATTCACAAATGCCGCAATCAACTAAATCATTTATGGTTGAAAATTCAAATAATTCTAAAAAATCTTTTGCCTACAGATGTGTGGTGTGTAAAGACAGTCACCGAATTTATGAGTGTCCACAATTTTTAGATAAGTCGGTTGATGATCGGACTGCACTTGTAGGTAGATTAAAGCTATGCACTAATTGTTTGCGTGTAGGGCATAATTTACGCGGATGTAGGCTCAATAGTTCGTGTAAAATATGTCACGATCGACACAGCACACTACTATGTAGTTCGAAAGCGAACTCGAAGCATACTGAATCTATCGCGATGTCTGCGATGACTTCATCAGAGGTTCTTTTATGTACCGCACTCATTGAAGTCGTTAATCCTAACACTAGTAAGTGTATAACTACTAGAGCACTATTAGACTGTGGTAGTCAATGCTCATTTATTTCTACTAAATTAAAACAACAATTAAATTTAAATTCATTCAATTCTCATATCCAAAATATCGTAGGTATTGGTAACAATTCCTTACAAATCAACACCGAGCGATGTAATGTTACACTAAAATCTAGATTAGGGTCATTTACAATAAATATTACATGCTTAGTGATGCCTGAAATAACGGGCAAAATACCAAAGGCCTATATTAATATTAAAGGTCTGAACTTAAAGTCATTTGAGCTCGCAGACCCCAGCTTTAATAAGCCTGCTGACGTAGGACTACTCATCGGTGCTGATATTTTTTGGGACATTTTGCTGCCTAATCAGCACTCTATAGGGACCGGAAATCCCATCCTACGGCAATCTAAATTAGGTTGGCTTATAGCGGGTCCCATGCGCTATACTCATGACAGCCATATTGATAGCAATGCAAGTCAATGCAATTTTTCCAATATTACTGAACAAAATAGTAATGATGAATTAACACAAATGCACAATGATCTCAAAAGGTTCTGGGAATTAGAAAGTGTGCCACAAAAATCTTTACTCACAGATAAGGAACGAGATTGTGAGAATCATTTTATACAAAATACCAGACGTACTGCGGACGGGCGTTTTTGCGTCAAGTTGCCTTTTTCTGCCTCTCCTGATTGTTTAAGGGACTCATATTTTATGGCTAAAAAACGATTTCTGAATTTAGAGCGTAGATTTAGGAAGCAACCCGAAATTAAATCCGCGTATGTCGATTTTCTAAACGAGTATGCTAATCTTGGCCATCTCTCAGTTTCAGACGTTGATCGACCGGAAAACGGTTATTTTATCCCTCACCATCCCGTTATCCGCGAGAACAGCGAGTCCACTAGACTTCGTGTTGTTTTCGACGGGTCTGCTCGCACGAAATCGTCTAACTTGTCTATAAATGACATTCTAATGGTAGGACCGTCTATACAAGACTCTCTTTTTAATATTCTAATTCGGTTCCGTCAATATCGCTACATTTTAAGCGCCGATATAGAGAAGATGTACCGACAAATTTGGATAGCAGAGTCTGATCGCAATTTTCAATTAATCCTTTGGCGCGATGCAGAGGACAAACCTTTGCAAACTTTGCGACTAAATACGGTCACATACGGTTTCGCTAGCTCTAGTTTTCTTGCTACGCGTTGTCTTTGGCAAATAGGCGAGGAATGCAATGATCCTATTATAAAAAATATCATACAAAATGATTTTCTGGTCGACGATCTTTTAACTGGCCATGATGATGAGTTTCAGCTCCAATCTATTCAACAAGCAATTTCTAAAAATCTCGCTCAAGCAGGTTTTAATTTGCGTAAGTACCGCTCCAATTTACAAACATTGTTGCCTGCTGAATCTTTGCAATCTAAAAATAATTTAATTGTAAGCGAGACAACAAATACTCTAGGTTTGAGTTGGGATCCTTCATCAGATATTCTCAAATTTCCAATCGCAATAGAACTTCCTACTGTTATTACAAAACGAAGTATACTTTCTACAACTTTCAAATTATTCGATCCCTTGGGCCTCCTATCTTTGTGCACTATTGTTCCCAAAATTTTATTGCAGACTCTATGGTCTTTAAAACTTGATTGGGATGAACCAGCGCCAAAAGAGATTGCTAAATCCTGGAAGACTTTTATTGATGGTCTCCAATCTATTGCGTCTCTGTCTATTCCTAGGCCGGTAATTATTCCTAATCCTATAAATAATGAAATTCATTGTTTTTGTGATGCATCACAACGCGCCTATGGTGCATGCATTTATATCCGTTCGACTAATGCCGAAGGTCAGGTACACGTTAATTTACTTTGCGCTAAATCACGCGTTGCTCCTGCATCCACTCCTAGTACTATACCTCGTCTCGAACTCTCGGGTGCTCTACTTGCAGCTGAACTCTGCTCTACTGTAACCAAAGCATTACGTTGTAAAATCTCGCGAACGTTCTACTGGACTGACTCTAGTATTGTTTTGGCTTGGTTGCGTGTCGGGTCTAAAAATCTAAAAACATTTGTAGCCAATAGAGTAGCCGCAATTCGAGAGATTACTGAAACGAATTCTTGGCGGCATATTTCTACTCATGATAATCCGTCAGATCTTTTAAGTCGCGGAGTCAATCCTAGCGAAGTCGCTAATTTAAAACTCTGGTGGCTTGGCCCACCATTCTTGTCGTTACCTGAAGACGAATGGCCGTCATCACAGTTTCAGTCAAATATCGAGACGAACGATTTACCAGAACTTAAGGTTAATTTAATTAGCAATGACAATAATTTAAATATGTCAAATTTCAATATCGAAAGATACTCAAAGCTCAGCACTATACAAAATATTTTTGGTTACATACATAGATTTATTTACAATTGCAAAAACCCGAAAAATAAAGTTACTGGTTCTTTAACAAATTCTGAAATCGAGAAAGGTTTAAAATATGTAATTTTTATTTCCCAGGCTGAGTCGTTTCCAAAGGAATTAAGTTTATTATTAAAAGGTAAAGCTTTAGATCCTAAATCGAATGTTGCAGCACTTAACCCATTTATTCATGATGGATTTATTCGAGTAGGTGGTCGTATCCAAGACTCTAACTACAATTTCGATATGAAACATCCTATATTACTGAGCTCGAAAAATCACGTAACCAAATTATTATTTGAACACGAACACCGTAAGCTTTTACATGCTGGTCCTCAAGCTCCTTTAGCATCTCTACGCACTCGTTTCTGGCCAATCAATGGTAGAGACTTAGCGCGTCGGACCGTATTAAAATGCAATATCTGTAGAAGGTTTAAGGGTGAAGTAGCTAAGAATATAATGGGTAATTTACCGTCTGACAGAATAACACCAGATTTTCCGTTTGTCGTGGTTGGAACTGACTTTGCTGGACCATTTATGATCACGGATCGCAAGGGTCGTGGTTGTAAAATTACTAAATGTTATTTATGTGTTTTTATTTGTTTTAAGTATAAATGTATACATTAAGAAGCAGTGTCTGAGCTGTCTAAGGATGCTTTTATACTTTGTCTCCGTCGCTTTATTGCTCGACGAGGCATTCCACGCAAAATCTATTGCGACAATGGTGGCAATTATGTAGCGGCTGCTAAAGAAATTAAGAATTTCATACAGTCTAATGTTGATGCTCTATCTGATTTTGCAACCAAGGAAGGCTTAGAATTTTGTTTTTCACTAGCATACGCGCCTCACTTTAATGGGCTGATGGAGGCCGGTGTCAAGTCAGCTAAATTTCATTTGGCGCGAATATTAGGCCAGACTCACTTAACTTTCGAAGAGCTCTCAACATTGTTCGCTCAAATTGAATCCATTTTAAACAGCCGCCCCTTATCTCCTCTAAGTTCTTCCCCAAACGATCTCTATCCCTTAACCCCGGGCCACTTTATAATCGGAAGACCACTGAGGGCGCTACCATCTCCATCCATCGTAGAGACCAATATTAACCGTATTGATCGTTTCCAGCGAATCGAAAAAATCAAGCAAGACTTCTGGCATCGCTGGAGCCGGGAATATATCTCCGAGCTACAAGCCTGCAGGGACCTGCAGGCGGGCGACATGGTCATACTAAAAGAAGACACTCCACCTTTGTACTGGCGACTCGGTCGGGTGGAGCGAACCTTTCCTGGCTCAGATGGCGCTACACGTGTAGCCGACGTTGCTACTTCGCGAGGCATCGTACGTCGAGCTCTAAATAGGATTTTCTGGCTGCCTAATCCTGACGAAGATGCTGGAAAGCAGTCATGAGCTTTCCAGGGCCGGGTGCATGTTCGCGCCTTAGCTGCGAACACCTACAATCGTCGAGCGCGGCCGTTGGCGCTCTTTCGTCCCACTCACACGCACGGTCAATATTCGCGGCGCGGTACGAGATTCGCCGCGAGCCCCACTCCTATACCTACAACCGCCGTGGACGCTTATAGTTCAAAATTTAATATTGTAAAGCTTGAATATATTATATTTGTATAAAAAGTACAGTTTTTGATTAATCTCTTATGTTCGACCGAACACCTCAGTATAATAATATTTAGTTATAAAGCCTATATCCTTCCTCGATAAATAGGCTATCTAATACTAAAAGAATTTTTCAAATGAGACCAGTAGTTCTGAGATTAGCGCGTTCAAATAAGCCCTACCAAATAATTTCCCCCGTTTTTTCCACACTTTTCTCTATTTCTTCGCTCCTATTAGTCTTAGCGTACTAAAATATATAGCCTATAGCCTACCTCGATAAATGGGCTATCTAACACGGAAAGACTTTTTCAAATCGAACCCTACTGGTCCGATTTGAAAAAGTCCTGAGATTAGCGTGTTCAAACAAACAAACAAACTCTTCCGCATTATAATATTATAATAGTATAGATAGATCTGAGGTTTAAGTCTGTTAATCCAAAGTTTAAGGCCTTTTTCACCACTTACTGATGAAATAATATGCTTGATAGGCTATCCACAACTTAACAGATAAAGTATAGAGTATCTGTCAGATAACTTTTGGATAGCCTATCTGGCACTTATCAGTAAGTGGTGAAACAGGCCCTTAGACACACACAACCTATATCATCGATACATTGTATAACACATATGCGACTGCATCCATCTGATGTGAGTAATTGGCGTCGAAGGCAATCGCAGCGGATATTAAACCCGACTTCGTGAATCGAAAACGTTGTGAAACATACACAAACATTAGCCTTAAGTACCATTAAATATACGTTTGGTTGTTTTAAATTTAAGGTTTAAAGCTATAAGAATTTATTGTTCGAAATTTCAAAGTTATAAAATTGTAAAAACTATTTTAGTTTTATTGCTGGAACTCGCTAAATCTCATTGCCATGATATTTCACGAATTGTTCGGCTAGCTAATGAATTGCTTTTGAGAAACCATCAAAGGCGAGGCTTTCGGAGCAAGAATAATTGTTTCTCCAAACTTTTTACAATTGAGTACCGACTGTGTCGTTTACGATATTTTCGCGGGGAGAAAAGTACATTTGTGTTTGTCGTTTGGCGTGTCAAATACTGAAAATGCCACGGTATTCGTAAATCACAACAGCTGGGGTGATAGCGGGGTTGGGGTGACCATTTTTTCGTGTTTCCACGGGAAAAATATTGCTACATTTATTTTTAATAAGAATGTTGTTTTAAATTGAAAACACTTTTTGCAGAATAAAAATATTAACAGCTTATGAATTAAGGCTAAAATAAATAAACAAAGAAGCTAAGAGATGAAGTTACATCTTCTCTTCTTCTATCTATATATCTATATAAATATATAAAACTCAAAGGTGACTGACTGACATGGTGATCTATCAACGCACAGCCCAAACCACTGGACGGATCGGGCTGAAATTTGGCATGCAGGTATACGTTATAACGAAGCCATCCGCTAAGAAAGGATTTTGGTCAATTCTATCCCCAAGGGGTTAAAATAGGGGATGAAAGTTTGTATATAATACTTCTTAACGCGAGCGAAGCCGCGAGCAATAGCTCGTTATAAGATATAGGTAGATACTAGGTAGAGAATATAAAACATTTTCAGAATATTAAGCTATAATTTCATAACGCTATATTTTCGAGATAGAGATTAATATAAAGCGTTCACTCGACTAACTTTCGCGATAATTTGCGCTCTACGAAAATCGATTTACAAAATTTTACACACAATATTGAAGCGAAATTCATAAACAATTATGGACTTAAAAGAATACAATAAAATTTTACGAGTCGGAGAGCCTAGGGCGAGAAAATTGAATATTAAACGGTTTTATGTCCGCAATTTTCGTGAAGTATGGTTACGGAGTGTGGGCGCGGGGTCTGGCCGGCAGTCTGCCGCGCGACGCCGGCCGGCGACACCGTCTTGCCGACACACCGGCCGACACTCGCCGACACTCCCCGACACGCCGATGTACGACGATAACTTCGCCGACATTCATGGATTGTGATTTGTTTTGTTGCTTAAGGTAAATACCGTGCTAAATGTTACTTAAACGAAAAAATATAATTAAAAACCCACCCCTAAGTTCACTTGAAACGTTACGGCAAAAGAAAAGTTGATAACAAGAAAATGCAATTTAAAAACAATCAACTTTATGAATGGCTTTATAAGCTTTTGTTCTTTCGAGTTGTGAAGAAAAGCGATGAGAATACACTACTGAGCGGAGTCTAATTTATGTAGACAGCCCACAATTTTCTTTTCATTGTGGCATAAAAAAAATCGGCCAAGTGCGAGTGGGACTCGCGCACGAAGGGTTCCGTACCATTATAGAGCAAAATTAGGCCAAAACTTGTGTTTTTTGTATTTAATTATTAAAGTACACATATAACTAAGAATTTTGTGAAAAATGCAAGTATCTACCTGTTACCGTTATTGATATAGAGCAAAAAAGGCCAAAAAAATCACGTTTCTTAGCCCCCTTAAATATTAATTTTATTTTGTTCTTAGTATTTGTTGTTATAGCGGCAACAGATAATATACACAATCCATGAAAACTCTCTAGCTATTACCGTTCTTGAGTTACAGCCTGGAGATATACAGACGGACAGACGGAGAGACGGACAGACAACGAAGTCTTAGTAATAGGGTCCCGTTTTTACCCTTTGGGTACGGAACCCTAAAAATAGATATTTTGTCAAAGCAAACCCGTTAATTTAATCTAAAGTAGTAAGTAAGATAGTATATTATAACGTTAAAATATTGCGTTTGTCGCGGAGCACTTTTCTTAATCCCGACTTTTTAATTGATTTCCTACTGCCTTGATCAAGGGTGAGCTGAGGTGACAAAATACGTCCGACTCGTTGAAGTTTGTTAAAAGTACTCAAAGTTATTAATTTGAGTTCTACATCCATCTATATTTTCACATGACTAAGGGGCTGTTTCACCACTTCCTGATAAGTACCGGATAGGCTATCCACAACTTAACTTGACAGATAGAGTAAGGATAATCTGTCAGATAAGTTGTTGATAGCCTATCCGGCACTTATCAGGAAGTGATGAAACAGGCCGTTAATGTTTCAGTCTGTTAGTTCGTCCAGTAGTTCGCGAAATAAACGGCTTCAAATAATTTTTCCGGTTTTTTCCTCATTTTCCTCTGTTTTTTTTTATTTTTTTGCTTCTATTGGTCAAAGAATGATAATTTATAGCCTTCCTCGATAAATGGTCTATCTAACACTGAAATAACTTTTCAAATCAGACCCGTAGTTCCTGAGATTAGCACGTTAAAACAAACAAATGAACAAACAAACCCTTCGCTTTATAATATTAAGTATAGCAGTATAGAATATAATATGTATAGATTAAAAACGCTTAATATAAATAATCTATAATAATCGGTGCAGGAGACTGGTGGTCGGTGGGGTCATAAATTCCGAACTAATACAATTAACACCAGCCGGCCATCTATAACCTCATTAATCATTGATATCTAACAGAATGTTACTGTGTTTCTGTACATAACAGAATTGTGTATTAATCTTTCGATCGGAGGTTCTAGGAAATCTAGGAATTCCCATTGTATTCTTTTGTTCTCGCGATCACCGGTGCTCGCGCGGGGCCTTAAGGATTAAATGGTAAACTAGCGACCCGCCCCGCGTCGCACGAGTATAAAATATATAGGTAGCCACTGAAAAAAATATTAAAATCGATAGCCTATGATCCTTCACGTGGTCTACTTCTTATCTGTGCCAAATAACATAAAAACCGGCCAAGTGCGTGTCGGGCCACGCGCAATATAGGGTTCCGTCAATATAGGTAGCCACTGAAAAAAATATTAAAATCGATAGCCTATGATCCTTCACGTGGTCTACTTCTTATCTGTGCTAAATAACATAAAAACCGGCCAAGTGCGTGTCGGACCACACGCAATATAGGGTTCCGTAGTACCGCAAGTTTTTGATAATTTTTATGGTCAACGAACGTACATTTAAAACGTGTTTTACACTACTAACAACATCATCTCAGTTACTTTCAAAGGAATTTGAACGAAAAGTTCCTTTATACTTCGCTGAATACATTGTTTTTAGTTAATCTACTTTTACTCAATAACTTATGAAGTCTTCTTAGCCGTGATAGTTTTCCTTTTATATTCAGCATATTTCCTACTTCCGTGAATTTTTTCATATTTCCAGAACCAACCGTTTAGCTGGTAGAAGGGGGAGACACTGGACTCTAACGACTCTAACTTAATATTTCACAAACGGATCCCTAAATCGGAAAATGATCTATAAATACTCGCAATATTTTTAAAAAACCTATTCAACGACACCCCACACGATGGGGTGGGCGCGAAAAAAAATATTCATCCCCGCTTGATGTGTAGGGGAGGTACCATAAAAAAAAATATTTTTCACGATTTCATGTACCATTTTGTTGCCATCATTAATATGTGTATTCATGGTAAATTACAGCTTTGTAGGTCCTATAGTCTCTGAGTAAAACCGCGGACAGACAGACAGACAGACAGACAGACAGACGGACAGACGGACGGACAGACGGACGGACAGACCGAAACTATAAGGGTTCCTTGTTGACTACGGAACCCTAAAAATTGCTCCAGTAGTTCGCGAGATAAGCCCTTTCAAATAATTTCCTTCGTTTTTCCACATTCTTGTATTAGTCTTAGCGTGATAAAATATAGCCTATAGCCTTTTTCAATAAATGGGCTATCCAACACTGAAATAATTTTTCAAATCGGACCAGTAGTTCCTGAGATTAGCGCGTTCAAGTTAGCCCTTTCAAATAATTTCCCCCGTTTTTTAACATTTTCCTCTATTTCTTCGCTCCTATTAGTCCTAACGAGATAAAATATAGCCTAAAGCCTTCCTCGATAAATGGGCTATCTAACACTGAAAATTTTTTCAGTGTTAGATAGCCCATTTATTTTGATGTTTCCGTCAATAAGGGATAAAATGACATGAGGGAAAAAAGCGACTTTGTTTTATAATATGTATAGACGATACCGTAAATAAACCATAATAATTAAGCTAAAGACTTAGCTGCTTGTGAAATATTTCTAAAAAAAGGATAACTTTTCGTTTAAAAAAAGTCTTCAATGTACATTGTTTCTATAAGTTCATTTGCATTCTATAAGTTCATAGTGTTACTCAAACTCAAACCAGTAAAAGAATCTTAAATTTACTCCAATAATTAGGAATATAGAACTCGCTAAAAGCTTTCATTATAATTAGGGGGAAGACGGAAGTTTTTCTGTATTACGAGGAGTCAGAAAATGAATATTTTTGTCTATTTAACATCGCTCCTGGGTATCTTAAACAAAGTTACTTGAGCGTGAACTGTCTTTGCTGCGGAAGAGGGTTTTAAAATACAATAAAACATGGCTGCTATTGTAAGGATGCGAGCACATTATAATGGAAATGCTCAGGTAAATAGTCGGCAACACGATGGCAACTCGTTTCCCTCGTTAGTAACACCGGCTTTCGGCGTTTTGTGCTCAAATTTAATTATAGCTAAGATTTCACAAACGTAACTTTACCTCTAAAAGAAAATTTTGAAGTAATCTAAAATATTGGGTTCGCGTCAGGAACGGATTTAATTACGTTTTTATAATAACATCATTTTTCATTGGAATTAGCAGTAACAAATTAGAGAATAAATCAACATTCGACCTTTTAATATTATGCTCTTGTAGGTACTGAACATCTCCGCAAATATTTTCACAGGATACCAATTACGCCCATACGTTTGTATGAAAATAGGTCTCGCCTACGAACACCTATAAAATGGAATTAAGATGAGGTAATAATAATTAGTAATATAGAGAACATTTTTTATGAAATAAAAGGTTAAACACCGAATTGTAGGATAATATTATATTGAAAGTCCGTACTTAAAAAAAATCGTGTTTATTCCGGTTACTTTCATTAAAAAATCTAAGGTGAAAATAAAAGGACAACTGCAAACGATGGGGTAGTTTGGCCTATGCTCAAACTTTAACGGAACTTTAAAAGACTAAAATATGCATTCCGCATTTATAGTGGAGTTCCCAGAGCGTAAAAATCGTGCAAACCTCCGATTTTTGCAATAGTGGATGAAAATTAAAAAGAAAAAAAGGAATGTGTAGCTGATAACATAAATAATAAAGTTTACCTATTGAAAAGTTGTGCTTTTGATTTTTAAATTATTCTCTTCCACTTCAAGTAAACTCACAAACTGTAAAATTTTGAAGAAAATTTGCATATTTCTTTCTTTTAAATGTATAGCAAAATAATAAAATATATTATTATTTTTTTGTTCCAAAGAAAGAAAATAAGTTGAAAAAATATATAATTTAGATTTAAAATTAATATTTTTGTATGTAGATGAGCATACCTCCAAATGTGCTTATTGTGTGCCTCGCCAGGTAAATGGCGTTCCTATTTTTCTTTGGTTTTAAATAGGAAGTTTAAAATTATTTTTTAGGCTTAACGAAGCCTTCTTTTTCTTAATGTGTATAACTTTTTAGCTCTTACTTTAATAAATTTTCTGAAAATGTAGCACAAACTTTTCACGGATATTTCGAAGAAAATCTGTATTTTATTTTTTTGGTTAGGTTTTTACAGAATAAAATAGATTTTTTATTAATTTTTTTTAATTAATTATATTTGCTAAAACATACTTAAAGGAAAAAAAATACAAATTAGGTTAAGAACTGCTATTTTCTGTATTCAGGTAAGCATTTTCCAAACATAGGTCGCAGCATGCGTCTTTAGTATGTACGTGAGATTTGTAGCACCCAATTTTTTTTCTGGCTTTAAGTAGGAAGTTTAAATATATTTCAAAGACTAGAAAAACTCTTTAATTTGTCGATGCATTTAATGTTTTAGCTCTCACTTAAATAAATTCTCAACAAATATAGAAAAAAAACGGTCTATTTTACACATTTTTGGAGATATTTAGACGTTTTTAAGTACTTAAATGTTATCATTTCTCTAAAAATTAAATACGCACAACAAGTAAGCTTAACACACTTTTCGTTACTACCCTTAAATCCACCCAAACCTTTTTATCTTGGTTAATGACGAGCGTTAATCTCTAAAAACTTTGTAAAAACCTTATAGTTGTATTTAGCTCAGCAAAGCAAACTTTCTTTTTTAAAAATTGTGTATTTGGGTAATTTTCAACGTAAGCAATCGGATAAGAGTCATTAAATAACAGGAACAAGATTTTTTTTTCTGGACCGGTTTTATATGGTGAAATATTAATTTTTAATTAAGTACCTAAAAAATTAGAAGCACAAAAAAATTTTTGGTAAACTTTGCAAATTATAGTGTAAAAAAGAAAATGACACCTCAAAAATAAAAAATCCATTCACTATTGCAATTTTCGGAGGTTAAAACCTCCGGCGAATGCAGTATTAAGCCTTTTTTATGCGCAGAGCAAACCCATCATGGGTGCCCCGGGTTGGGGATGAGCCTCAGTTAGCTGAAGCCTACTCTACATACAGGTTAAAAAAATAGAGATCGAGCTCATAAAAGCTAAAAACAGCTAACGTCCAACGAATAAACAAATAAATGTTTATTTTTGTAATGAAACGCAAATCAAATATTGAATACAGAAGCCACTGCGGGAATTTAAACGATCAACGATTTGGGCCCGTCCGTACCAGCCCGGCTGATCTAGATACGAGGTAATACGCTCGTTTCCGTACTCGGTACGTACTTGTACTTTTTTTATAAAATATGGGGGGCAAACGAGCAAACGGGTCACCTGATGGAAAGCAACTACCGTCACCCATGGACACTCGCAACATCAGAAGAGCTGCAGGTGCGTTGCCGGCCTTTAAGAGGGAATACGATCTTTTCTTGAAGGTTTGCAGGTCGTATAGGTCCGGAAAAACTGCGGAATTACTTCCTCAAATGTTGATTTTCTTCCTATCTAACGTACACTAAAGCAAAATATGTTAATATTAAGCAATGCCAGGGATAAGGTTTGCCAGTTGTTGGTATGCTATCAGAGAAGTTGATTCCTAGGCAGATGGGGTAACTACGTAGTTTGGTCGCGTTACGTCAAACCCAGCCGACAGATCTTAACTTTGAATTGATATGATCATCATGACCAAAATATGACGTTGGTCTGTTGACTGCCTAGGAATCAATTTCTTCGATGGTACAAAACTGTGTAACAAAACTAAGTGATTATACTTTACGGTGTGTTTGTGTGCCTTAAGGTGCTCCCACTTCCCAGACAGAAGTTATATAACGTTAGATAACATTTTTGTATAATATTTTTTAACAAATTATAACAAAAGACACGTATATTTTTGACATGTTGTAGCGTATGTGTACATCGTGTAGATGTTATAAAATTTTATCGTGTTACACAATGTTTTAGAACGTTATATAACTTCTATCTGGGAGCATTATTTTATTAACATAGATTTCAGCATGAAAGTAGCAGCGCTGAAAGAGCAATTTTAGTTTTGTGATTTGTATAGGCAAGTGCCCCATTGACATGAATTTTTCCATACAACAGTGAAAAAAGGTACTCCTTCAGCACTGCTACTTTCTCAGCGAAACCATACACACCATAAATAATTAATATTGACAGAATTAACGCTTCGTTTATTCGGCGCCAGCGAAATATTATGTTATAGTTTATACATTTAATTTTTTTTACAACGCTGTCTTTTATTTTCAATGCAAGTTATCTAAAACACCACATTTTCTAAAGAAATAAAAAAGGGATCACAAACATTACAGATATTATGTCTCTGCTATCTGTTTGAAACGATTCGCGAAAAATAAAATCTTTGTGTTTAAAGAGCTTTCCGCACATAATGGATGGATTAAATGTATACAGCTCAGTATGACGCATTCAAAATGGAGGGCCCAAATCAATTGGATCAAAGAGCAGACGCTCGCGATGGTATATTTGAATGGAAATTTTAAAATAATGTATATATTTATTTTGTTACATAACAATCACATAGTAGTGTTGCTGATTGAACAAGTCCTTGGTCCATTTTATATTTAACTAGACGCCTGCAACTCAGTTGTGCATAAATTCATTTATCGTGCCGAAACCATATTTTTTGAAAAGGGACCTAACAGTCAGACAAACACTTTCGCATTCGGCATTCATAATATTTAATTGATATGGATAGTAGATAGGAAAAGGACTGGCCAAGGGAAGGGAAGGGAAGGAATACTGAAAGAGTTCGTATTTGCATCAAAAGAAACGCGGAACTGATTTTCGGCACGTTTTGTGAGTTGACAAAACAATCTCCCCCCGCCAGTAAACCTCCAATCTGCGGATTAAGTATTGCGCGATTTCATTTGTATTCCCCGCACGTGATGAATTACCCAACTCACTTGTTTTTTATTTTCCTGTTTGCAACGATTTCGCCCTCTTTAAAAACTTATAATTCATCTTTACATATCCCAAATATTATTTCTAATGAAAATATTTTAACCTCCGACGCAAACAGAGGTTTGTGATAAGTAATATGACGTACTGTCTATTTGTGGCATCATGGCTCATAAATTAATAATTTGATTGAGCTCTATGTTTTATTGTTTCAAATCAGAAATGTCATTATGCATTACCTATCGTGGGTTTTCAAAGTGAAGACTAGAGAGTCTGGCTACGTCTCTGATATTTTACAAGCTATAAGTATTACGGCATTTATCACCAGCTAAAAAACTACAACTGAATAATTTAAGTAACGCTTAAAATACAACCAAATAATACAAACGAAAAACATGATTAAATTCTGGAATTTTATCACAATAACAGTAGCCTGTCAAGGTACTATCGAATTGTAATGCCCATTTAACTTTAATTTATTTACGAATTTCCAAAATTCGCTTAGACTTAACTAATTTGCAATAATTAAACGGAATGTAACGAAAACAATAATACACAATACACAATTTAATTTGTTAGACAAAGTTTCAGAACTTATTGTAAAGGCATTTAAGGACATGATTAAAACGTGTTTTAGAATTTTCGTATACGTTGTTTTGAAAATATTTTGTAACTCTAAATTTTTACAATGTTTTCGAAAGACATAGTTGACTGAGACATACGCACACTATATGATTTAAATATAGCAGTAGAGACGTAAAACATTTAGTCTGAATTTAAATGAATCTAAAGTTCTAAAACTCCGGACATTAATTAAATAGATCATAAAATAGTTCCGAGAAGAGGAGAGCTTACAATAATACGTATGCAGATTAATCTTACCTTCAGCGAAACTTCTAAATTAATTAATTTATTTCGATCTTAGGTCCTTCCCTAAGGTGAAACATATTCCGAAACTTGCTGCCTCAAGTTGTACATCCGCCCACATAATATTCCATTCGCCTGCCGCCCGTACCATCAGAGAAATTGATTCGCACACAAATTAGGACCTACAATATTTGGTCGTGTTATATCAGGTCCGTGTTTATTCATGATATGCAGGCTGGGCTTGACGTACCCCGACCAAATTACGCAAGTCAGTCATCTACCAATAACTACAACGTTGTACGAAAACAACATAGATTATGCTCGGGTTGTGATTTAATATTGATGGGGCAAATTACCCTTACCCCGCTATATATTATGACTACTTACGTATCTTGTGCATACATACAGTATACTAACAGAGAAATAGTTACATAAGCATAATATTAAAATTATAATAAAGTTAAAGTTTGTAAATGCAGGTGTAAAAGCACTTTCCTGTCATGCGTGTCATCGCCTGCGCGCGGATGGTTCGCATGAAAGTTACCCGCATCCTTCTAGCATTTCATAGATGTTTTTCCTTTCATGCGGGTAACACACTCGCGGCCAGAAACAAGTGGTATACGCAAGGTTGTGCTTAAACCTGCGTATACCAATTTTTACATGTTGATCCACGTAAGGTCTATCACAATGGGCATTGTCCAAAAAAAATCACATGTACTTTTTATATTTTTTTTCGTTAAAATATGGTATTTTAAGAATATAAATTAAATCATTTTGAAATTCATTGGCTAGTTTTTTCTCAATAAATTTTTAAAGTTTCGCTCTGACGTCATCATCGGCGGCCAATTGACCTCTGCAGTATGTTTTTTTTCCTTTCAATCTTATTTATAATGGCTGGTTCGTCAAATATAAGTTCGTATTATATGAAAGCTGATACGAGAAGCTTACCAAAAGTTCGAAACGTAATGTTGGTCGAATTTATTGCTAATTTAACGCCATTGAAGGTCAAACTAAGGTTAAACATATTTGTTCAAAAATGTAAGTAACTAATGGGTATTTTTTTCGTTTATATACAGAAAAACGATCACTGACCTTATTCCTCGAAATGTTTCTGTAATGAGCAAAATTAAAAAAAAATGGACAATCCCCATTCACAGCTCATCCCACTTGGAAGACGTATATTCGACGATACCATGATAATAATATAATTATATGATAATTATAATCTTTAATTACATAATTATTATAGAGTCAACAAAGAGTACATTTTGTAACTGGCCTTTGTTAAAGTTAAACAAATACTTTTAACAATCTATTGACACACTGAAATAAAAAGGTTATAAATGAACGAGCGAACCCAACCCAAAACACCACAACAAACTCACATTAAAACTTTGCTTTTTCACAGTATCAAAGTAATCTTGTTATCACAAATTTGATCCGGCCTTTCGCAGATATAATATCCGTCCAATGTAAAATCATGAAACGCCAAAACTTGTGTTAAATTGTAGCGAGGCTCGACCAAACCACCCTGTCCCTGTCTAGGATGGAAAGTTTATACAAATTTGAGTTAACGACTACGCCTATCGCTTTAGTCCGGCCATTTATCACAATCTACAGACCGTCCGTGACTCGACAAAACCGTTTTGGGAATTGCTATAATATAAATGGACTTTAATGTTTCATACAACAAAACGTGATGTGTTTCATACTCGTCGTCCTCATTTAAACTTTGATTTAAATATTAATTGAGTCAGTTGTTGTCCGCAACTTTGATGCGTCAAAATTTGTTGTAGTCTTACAGTAAGACTACATACCGAACAAATCCGAAGGCTTATGTGGGTAAAGAATGTAAACAAAAATTCCTTATTATTTTTGTTCAGATTATGAAAGTCACAAAGCTAGACTACTAATAGTCCTAAAACCCAGGCACCAATCTCACAGGGATCTTACTTTAGTCCTAAAAATGAAACCTAATAAAAGTCATCAGAATGTGATGAAACAAAAGTCGCCCCAGTTTCAAGTTGGTCGTTTTAGGTAAACGAGTTTCCAACGGATATTAGCAGCTGAATCAGCTACGACTATTCAAATTATTTTTAACTGTGAGAGCAGTCGGCGTCTCATGAATTTCCCTGCCAAGTATACTTAGGCGGATGGAATTTTCATTTAAATCAAGTGTATATTGTATTATATTTGCTTAGTAAAGTGTTGAGATAGGATCTTTCATATATTTTAAAAGCCTACCTGCTCTGCTGCAAAATAAATATTTGAAAGCAACAAACTGTTACAAAAATATTTGTTTATAATAAGAACCTGTAGAAATTCGTATTTAACGTTAAAAAACTTTCGTCTTATTATATAGTTTGCTAAAAGTACTAAGTATACAAAATTTTAAAAACAAACTGAGCAAACCTCTTGACAAGTTCTTGAGAACACCATAGCTAAAAAAGGTTTTAAAAATAAAAGAACATAATAAGCAAAATTACGCAAT
The DNA here is from genome assembly GCA_937595015.1 of Polyommatus icarus. Taxonomy (NCBI): domain Eukaryota; kingdom Metazoa; phylum Arthropoda; class Insecta; order Lepidoptera; family Lycaenidae; genus Polyommatus; species Polyommatus icarus. The sequence goes on from OW569324.1 coordinate 11,979,222, forward strand.
GAAAATGTTCGTAGACGTTCGTGTGCTGAATCAGCAGAAATATTACAAGGTAACATCAATCGGAAGCCCCTCAAACAATGCTTAGCTAAGGGCTCCTTCCAATAAATTAAGAGCCACTTCCATTTTCAATTCATTTGTTTTTTTTTTTGTTTTCAATTACGGGAAAGTACCTAATGGTAGACACTGAACTAATAGATGACACTTATAGAAAAATACCATAAAAATTAGAGTAATTCTTATTTTTATGGTATTTTTCTTGAGAAGCTTTTCTCAAGCTATCTGTTGAATTCAAAAAATATATTAGAGACGCCTTCGGGAACAAAATTTTAAAATGGGATCAGTTTTCGTAAATAATATGACCGCGTCAACACGCGCTCGGCATTTTCTTAGCAAATAGGTTAAGGAAGGCGAAATTTTGCACGTAAGTTTTGAATACATTTATTAGATTTTTTGTAATTTCTATTGATTTCATTGGATTAATGGTCATGTTGTATACACTAATTAATGTTTATTAAAGATTTTTTATAAATTTTCCCTAACAATATAAAGGGTGTCTACTATTAGTTCTTGAAAATGTAAAAAACTTAATGGATGACATGGATATCATCTTTGAGTTTTGCAATACATACTAAAGTTTATTTTGTACTTTATTCGACAGCAAAAATCATCAATATTCTCTGAAAATATAATTCTATTAATAATCTAAGAACTTAGAACTACTGCACCGAAAAATGGACATGGTGTCTAATATTAGACCTTGTACTGATCTAAAAATCGATTGCTTTAGTTTTCTAGCAGTAAAAAAAAGAAAAAGGAGAGCTGAGAAAAGAAAGAATAAAAAAGAAGAGGCAAAAGAAGCATGGATACTAAAGACTGAAAATAAATTTGCTAGGTAAAAAAGACGGGTTGCACTTCGGGAGTGCCGGCAGAAGTGAAAACTTGATTATTCACGTTGTGCAATTTTTTTAACCCATTTTTTATGAAAATCGATTTTTTAATTAATCGAAACCCTTACGATCAATTAAATGTTTAACCCATTTTTTATAAAAATCGATTTCAAAAAAATCGATTTTTTAAATTAATCGAAACCCCTACATCGATTAAATTTTTAACCCATTTTTATGAAAATTGATTATTAAAAAATCGATTTTTTAATTAATCGAAACCCTTACAATCTATTAAATTTTTAACCCATTTTTATGAATATCGATTGTTAAAAATCAATTTTTTAAAGTAATCGAATAAAAATCGATTAAATTTTTAACCCATTTGTTATGAAAATCGATTTTTAAAAAAATCGATTTTTTTAATTCATCGAAACCCTTACAATCAATTCGAGTTCGAGTTCAAGTTCGAATTCGAGCTCGAGTCCGAGCTCGACACAAAACACTACTCTCCATCTCCAACCATCTTACGGTTTTTCCAAGGTTTTTCGATCAGCACGAGAATCTGACGCGAGTTTCACAGTTTTTACCCATCCCACAAATTAAGTGCTTAACGCCGCTAAAAAAGTTTTCACTTTAAAAATATGAAAAATAAAAGGAAAGATAGTTTCAGCATGGAAGAAGAATGAATAGAATCTGGAGACAACGTGGATAATATTTCTGATGAATGTAGTTACTATGATGAAGTAAATGAAATCTTTTGAAAAATGGCAAATAAAGACCTAATAATAGGAAAAATGTAAAATGTTATGTAAAGTTCTATGTCAACTATTAGTTCATATTGGTTACTACTATAAGTGATGTTCGTTTTTTGTGATGTCATCTATTAGTACTTATGACTAAGTTTACAAAAATACCAATAATATATTTTTTAATTGATTTGTCATAGAATAATTATAACAGTTTTATTTTGTAAGAGTTACTGAAGATATGGAAGAAGTTATCAATCCTTTATATTCATAAATATATATTTTATAACATTCAAATGTTTCATGTTTCCTTATAGTGTCAGCCATTAGGTCTCTTCCCTTATGTCTTTGGAAATATTGTTTAGTTATTGAAAATTTATAATTACTGTTAGGTAGTCGCGAATTTTGTTAGTAATAAGCGACAACATCGTTACAGATAATATTAGAGTATTTTTTTTTCATAATTTACAAAAAACATTTAAGTTTTAATGCAAATAATAAGTAGTTAATTTCTTTGTTCCAGATACAGCAATGAAAGCGAAGGCGTATATCACATAATGTGATCCGCTTACTGACGTGATGCAATTAGTAATGGTAAACTTTTTAATCATGTTTGATGTGGTGTTCGTATTCTTCCTGTTCCTGATCGCGGTGACGTGCATCATGAACTACATGCCCGGGCGGAGACGGGAGGAGGTTTTAGAGGAGTTAGGGAATGACGTCATTCCCCCACCGCCGCTGTTCGCCAGCGAAGAGCCTTGTAGCCGTGACACGTACGTCGTCATCACGCCGCCTCCGGACAACGTGCGGATGAAAAACGGATGCCCCATACACGTCGTGTAGTTAACAAATCAAACGTAAGTATCCATCCATATTCTTTAACTTTTACGTGAGACGTGATGTGAGGCCAGTACCAGGCCACATAGTACGTTGCGACGTCGCTGAACGCATCGTGGAAATTTGCGGCGCGACAGCGATATTTCCGATGACATAATATTTTTTACGTTGTGACAACGCATCGCATTTCTGTGCGATGTTGTTTTTGCGATACGACGCTGCAACGCAGTATTGTGGCCTGGCCCGTAGTGTGTAGAAATCTATGTTGGAAGTTTTTCTCTACTCGTATTTTAACCGCTGAATCATATTGATTTGGTACGTAGATACCTTAAATCGCGGAACTAGCATAGTCCTTGTTGTCAACGCATTTGGTTTTGCGATAAGCGAATTATAGCTGTCCAACAAAGATGCGGGCTATTTAGAATAATTATTAATTAAAAGCAATTTAATTAAACCTAGCTAATGAAATAAATTAATAAACTATTTTTGCTACGCCATTGCCTACGAACCGCTACGAAAGATTCGTAGCAGTATTAAAGTAATAGTACATTACGCACCTAGGGTAGGAAAATAAGAAATGTCTCAGATCAAAGTAATTGTTGGCATGTCATTTGAGGCTTCCCTATTTATTGCGCATGGTGCGTATACTATTTTTCTCATCGACGGAGGCAGAAAACGGCAACATCGGTAAGCCGCTGGATGAAAGTTGACGTTTTCCGCCCGGGGGTGAGAAAAATAATTTGTAAAAGATTGTACGCCATTTCCTACTTTATATATATACTTTTTTTGCCATCTTCATAATATACGTCGTTTTTATTTCTTTCAGAATACAGAACCGTAGGAGTTTATAAAGAAGCCTTATGAAATAGTAGACATCATTAATGTAGAAATTTTTACCAAAATAGAGGAGTTAAAAATGTAACCATAATAAGGAAAGACTAATATAGAAGAAATTGGGACTCAAGTGTTGATAGTAGTATTGAGTTTCGTAGCTAGTCAATATGGCCTAAAGATAATGTTACTTTTATTCATTCTTTTTTATTCATAAAAGTTCAAAATTAAATAAATTACTTTTAAAAAGTAAGTACTATAGTTAATTTAAATAAAGAGCTCTGTTAGAGGTAATGCGACGAGTATGGTGATCCGCATTTCAATTTTGAATGAATGTATTTTGAACTTTTATGAATCTGTTATACGTATCCTAAAATACACAGACTGTAAAAATACGAACGTGACCATAACGTTAATGAGGGCCATCTCCCGAGGACGGACACTGGAATTATTTCCGCTCGTAGCGAGGACCCATCTGAAGATTTTTCGGTCGGATTGTCAACTCACAAAGAAATTGTTGTCGTCAAACAGTCGACGAGTATTTTAGGCCCACCTTACACTCGTTATGTAAGTAAATCAAATATCATTATAGAGTTTGTATAAAATCATAGCTAACGAATAACTAATCAAGTGTTCAATGTTACTGAGAACAAAAATAATTTAAGGTGTATGTGACTGAATATTAGATAATAATATGATAGTATAGTGATATTATGTGAATAGTAACATGCTTTTAATGTGCCTATAAGTTACATGTTTCTATAGCACGCAGAATTAAGTAGGCACCTCGTTCTGAGGAAACTTTAAGGAAGCAGGTGGAAGTGTATTTCTGTGTTATATTATATTTGCCATACAAGCTCTAGATATCTCCTACTTTGTCACGCTCAGCTCCTATGGCTTCATTGGATTTAAGCGGATATTCGTTACAAATAAACTAACTACATTTTTTCTTATTGAAAAAGAACATAATTTGTATTCTTTTAATATGTCAAAGCTAAGGACCAGGAAGTAGGACCATCGGCAACGAGGGAAAAAAATATATGTGTGGCACTCCGAGACTGCCGCGGTAAAGCTATTGCATACCATATTTTATCAACTTATCCAATTGTAACTTGCATACGTCTAGTCGCATGCACACAAACACCGCGCCGTGCCGAAGTCCGGCAACCCCACAGATATAGATCAAGATAGATACCGCGTGCCACTTTTTTCCTACCTACTGTGACGTACCGATAATAAGAACCGTGTCCATTATCTAGATTCTAGGCTAACGTTTCTATTCGAATTTCTGCAGCTTAATATTTCACAATAAGGCATTTAGGCATTTTCAAAATTCCGATTGACGTCCGATTCCGATAGAAGACTAAATGACAGACTTTCGAAAGACGAGCATTGCTCGTCGTTTGGGAACGCGATATGGCACGCGAAGTACATACACATGGGGGATCTATCTATGTCTGTGAACAAGGTTGTAGCGCTGTGCCGGTCGGAGTGGAGTGGGTTAGGTTTTTTCGTTACGGAATTTCTTGATTCGATCGCCGCTCTCACAGCCCGCGATAAGAGTTCTATGCAATAGCTTAAATAGTTAAAAGGAACCAATATTGAATGAAGATTAAAGTGACATATCTTAGGATGGATAATGGATTGGTTGAAGCCTTAAAAAAGATGGATCCATAAATATACTCAATCGACCTTATCAACAGAATAAGACAGGACTATACTAATCCATATTGCTGTCTTTGTTTTATACATTCGAAAAGCTATTTGAAAGATAGCGACAGCTACATTGTTCAGCTGTTAGTCCTACCTTATTCTACGCTTATTAATAAGGCCGCTTAAGTTGAAAAACCGGCCAAGTGCATATCGAGCCACGCGCAATATAGGGTTCCGTAGTACCGCTAGTTTTTTAAAATTTGTGTATGGTCAATTAATGTACGCATGGGCCCAACCCAACATTTTATTTTATTATTGACCGAATCATGTATTAAAAAACTACTTATTCAATTATTACTTATTTCCTTTGAAATTTTTGACGTGACAACGTCTTAAATTAGGTTGCGGCTGGGAGTCACTTATGAAAAAGTGTAACGCTCGGTAACGTTACGATGAGTCACCGAACGAGAGAGAGGCCCGCCGAATGCCTTGCGTCTCTCTCCCACACGTTGTCACGTAAAATCTTCGCCCGTAAAACCGACTTTACAGGCAACCATTTTTTTTTCAATATTATGTTAGGCAATTTTTTTACTTTCTTCCTTTTTTAATTCTACATTAATTTTGGTGTAAGAGAATTCCACATGATTTCTTCAGACTGGAAGCTTCAAAATCAGTTTTTTCGAACTAGCCTGGCCTTAAAAGATATTTTGTTTCCAACACTTCATTTTACGCAGAGTAACACGTTTGGAATTCCCACTTTCCAGGAAAATTGACGTTTATTTTAGCTTCCAGGGGGGCAGCATCATCTCAGTTGCTTTCATTTTCATTTGACATTTTCATTTTTAGGGTTCCTTGTTGACTACGGAACCCTAAAAATGAAAATGTCAGATTATTTTTTTGCTTCGTCAGCAACTCAGGTAGGTAGCGCACATACAACACGGTCACATTAATTTGACGCATCGCTGGAATGCAATAACATGCGAGCTCCATAATGACGTCATCAAACCGTGCGATAGATAATTTGACCGTGTTATAGTTTACTTTTACTATTTTAGGATGACTGTCTAATCCTCACGGCAAGCGCTCGCGATCGACCGACGATCGATTTGTCGGTAGCGGTTGCTTGCGGCAAAGATCGGAAAGCCACCTCTAGTTATATTTGCAGTACATGGGGCATTTCATTTCATTTATTTCCCCTGCTTTCCACTACAATAGAATATTGTTTATATATTTTTTACATCTTAGAAGATATTCTATTATGTAAAAAATATTATGTACATAATAGCTACAAGTCTACAAACTACAAAGCCGATTTTGTTATTGTTGTTCCGATAAGAAAAATTAAAATTACAAATGTCAAAAATATGTATCTCATAATATTTAAGTTTTTTATTTTTATTTTGTAAGCAATGATCATTGTATAATATTTTAATAGATTTTGTGCAAGTAATACTGTAATCTGCGGGCTGATTCACGATTTCCGTTCTACTCGAATTCGGAAATTTTACGTGTGATCGCTGGTCTAATCCTTAGTGCGGCGAGCGTTTATTGTGCGCTTTTATAATTCCGGACTTAACGTTATCGTGGTTGCCGACTTCCACAATAAAACGTTGGGTATATACGTTATATGCCCTTTTGATTTTACGCACCACGGACGTCCAAAGATTCAAAGATTCGAAGACTTTATTAGCATCCAAGTATAGTGTAAAATATACAAACTCAGCACCTTGTACAGCCGGTTGCTTATAAAATAAGTATCTTCTTTACAAAATTAATATTTTTTTACCGCAGTTTTGTGCGGTTCGCGTCATGATGTCCTCTAACGTGCACGTTAAAAAGATATCGTCTACGGAAATTTAAAAGCGTCTTCACAATATATTTCCGTACATTTTACTTCCATAAGTTATCGTTTTACCGCGGACGTCCACGATATTACCGCCACGTCCAAAATTATAAAAGCGCACATTGGATATGTGGAATCGAATTAGGCAACGTGAATTAGGGCCCTGAACTGTAAATTAGGTGTAAGTTATGGTAAATGAAAGACAATACATATTGTGTTACGACAAATTTCATATCGTTCTAAAATTATTTTATTTATAATGAGATGTTAGTAAAATTTAATATAATGTATAATTTAACTTATAACGTAGTCGTTATAAGTTAAAATATAATAATAATATACGTTATCGTGTCGTGGTTGGTAAAATCGACGAGGAAAGGACACGTCTTTCTTTTGTAAAAAGTCTCAAATTATTACTTTTTCTACATAACATGGTGCTTAGATTTAGATTACTAAGTATTCTTTATGATTATTTTTTCAAGTAGTAATAATATTATTCGTGGTTTAAAAAATGTTATTGCAAATCAAATTGTTTGAAAATTAATTAACTTTTATTGAATTTCAATTCAGACCTATTAAATCGTGTGGTAAATAAAGAGGAATAATTCATTTCTTTTCAATTCTCGAAGCTAGTTAAAAATATTGGATTCGCAGTTTCAGTTTCAGAAATAAAAATTAGGGGCATTTCACATTGTCACGGATCGTTGTGACGAATTTTTAATGGGCCATTTCATTTTGGATGTGGTATCCCGACACCACGAGGAACAAGTCTGTCAATTTAATGTGTATCTTCTTGTAAATTAAAAAAATTAGTTTTAAAAAGCCCATTTATTCCATCACATCGCCTCGCGGCGTCTGTAATGTGAACTGAACCTAAAGCCAAAATGCAAACTAACGTAATGTTATTTTGCATTTTGAGCTGCAAACTTACATTACTAGTATTTTTTTACTTGTTTGGCAAACTGCCTACTCGTAGTTTATACTTCGAGCGTGTACCAAAACTTCAGTTAAACTTTCCATACGGATTAATTAAAAGTAAAATCACGTCAAAGCTTTGGTTAACCAACCACGACTGCAACGTGTTAATTGTTAACCCACATAGTTGTACGATTATTAGGCCGTTTATCCGCCGCCGCCGTCACCGGGACGTCACCGACAAACATTTTGCCAGTCTACACCAATGGGCGTTTTCACACAGCGACGGTAACGACACGACACGATACCACAGAATGGATAAGGGCCACCGCACATATAATACAATTTCAAGTTGGCCGACTATCGTACAAACTAAATTGCGTAGTGTCACAATTTAATTGGACAACTTCATCGTGTACGCTGCCAGCAGCAGACTTTTAGATTTCGTTGGTAACGGTGTTGCTAGCCTAGCGACGTGCGTGTTAAAATGCGTAAAAAGCACGCTTTTATTGTGGCACTAATAAAACGAAGGCGAAAAGAAAGGAGAATATTTTGGGTGCATTTAATACTAAGTGACAAAATATTAGAATTAGTACAAAAGTCAGTTTGTACGATAGTCGGCCAACTTGAAATTGTATAATATGTGCGGTGGTCCTCTATTCTGTGGTATCGTGTCGTGTCGTTATGGTCTCAGTGTGAAAACGCCCAATGTCTTAAAAAAACCAGAGCTTCTGTCATAAAATGCCATTTTATATAAATTGACGGTGAATTCCTGGTGTCGGCGGCGGTGGACAAACGGCTAGGGTTGATTCAGACCGCAACGCGACGCGTGGATGAATTTCTAATTTTATATGGATTTGACAGATTCGCAAGACGTCTCGCGCAATTGAAATCTGTCAAATCCATACAAATTTATGCCGCGCCTTGTCTTGCCTCGTCGCATTGCGGTATGGATTGACCCTTAGGGTTGATTCAGACTGCGACGCGACGCGCAGTTGCATTTCTAAATTTATATGGATTTGACAGATTCGCAAGACCTCTCACGCAATTGAAATCTGTCAAATCTATACTTAAATTTATGCCGCAACGCGTTTTAACTCGCCTCGTCGCATTGCGGTATGAATTGACCCTTAGGGTTGATTCAGACCGCAACGCAACGCGTAGATATGCGCCATTTCTAAATTTGTATGAATTTGACAGATTCGCAAGACGTCTCGCGCAATTGAAATCTGTCAAATCGTTACAAATTTATGCCGCACCGCACCTTGCCTCGCCTCGTCGCGTTGCGGTCTGAATGAACCCTTATTATTATAGTGCGAAATAATAAAAATAGGTCGCAGGGAAATTCACAATTTTAATTATATCAGAAGTCAGCCAGCTGATGAATGTTCAGTTGGGTAAATTTTCAATTAAATTAATTAATGAAATCATGTAACTTCCTTTTTTTGTAACTAAAATAATATCGTGTAATGTTTGTCTAGTTTCTTTATATTGTTTAATTTTTTGTGTAAGCACAGGAGACATACAAACAATAGACATATTTAATTTTGAAATCCGTTTCTAACTGTTAATTGATAACGTAATTTTATAAGTCTTGTTTTTTATATTTATTTAATTTCCAATTACCCACTTATTTTTGTCTGAGAAATGTGTAAAATAAATTATAGCACTAAACAGTGTACAAACTCACTTTTTTTAATAGTAAACCTACCTTATAACATAGAGAATAGTTTCTTATTTATGTTTTGCAAAAATATTTTTTCTGCAAGTCGTAACATTTTGTCATAAAAAACTATGTTTTCTAGGACATCAAAGTATGCAAAACGTTTTCACGCCACATCTCATTAAAACGAGAGTCATTAAAGAGATATAGAGCGTTTAAATCGTTCAAACTCTATGCACTGTACTGACTTTAGAGTTTAGACTTGTGAGTTAGTGTTTGTACCACATCATGGTATCCTAGAATACGGTATCCTAGAAAACGGCTAGTCATAAGAAATCCTCGAGGGTCGCAGTGACATCCCCTGATGTCACTGCGACCCTGTGCCTGCCTGCCTTCGGAGGGCAGAAAAAAAACTTTGAAAATGAATTGATGATTTTGTCCATACGTATAAACCTTTGATAATATAATAGTCAGTGACGATAATTGATAAGTTAACGCTTAGGTGAAGCCAAAGCCGAAGCTTTAACATTCTTAATCACAAGTTTTCACTAAAAGCATTAAATAATAACTTTTCTTTAAAATTTCAGGATGATAATTGATAAATACTTATACTTATCACTTATCAGTTATCATCCTGATGAACAAAATCAAATTGGGAGTTAGCAACAATAGATCCACAATAACATATAGATCGTCATCAATATAGCGAATTGCGAACAAAGTAACACAAAGGCTTGTTATTCTCTATATTATGACGTGATCTGGTTGAAACTTCTATTTGATTGAATGACTAGCACGTTCATTGAATGGCGACATTTAATTGAATTGCTACAGGACAACTCGTCAAGTCCTATAAAACAGCTCTGGCTCATAAATGACATTTTTAATATTACCTCATCAGTCTGTAGTATCATAAATGCCGATCATTATTATCTTCGTTGAAAATGATATTTGCACAATTATTTTGTATTTGGTTGTTAGTGTAATAGAAGCAAAACTCCTTTTTTGTAAAAAAAAAAAAACTTTCCTTTAGTCTCCAAAATACTATTTTCTAAGATACCCATTGATTTGATCAAAATCACTGCTAAATCGATTGAAAAGTTCTAGTTTCACCAGTGACAATGTATTCGCGTATGAATAGAGAATGATTGATGGTAAGGATAATCTTGCTGTCGTATACATTCCAATATATATATATAGATCTCTACAAAACTTAGTGCATAATGTATGAGCCATTTACACACTTCGTATATCCTTACATTTTTTCGCTAACTCATGTAAGAAAATTTTGTACAATATTTTGAAATTATAAAATAAACTAGCGACCCGCCCCGGCGTCGCACGGGTATAAAATATATAGCCACTGAAAAAATGATTAAAATCGGTTGCCTCACTATCTTTCACGTGGTCTACTTTTTATCTGTGCCAAATAACATAAAAATTGCCCCAGTAGTTCGCGAGATAAGCTTTCAAATAATTTCCCGTTTTTTCCACATTCTCCTATTAGCCTTAGCGTGATAAAATACAGCCTATAGCCTTCTTCAGTAAATTGACTTTCTAACACTGAAAGAATCATCAAAATCCGTTGCGTAGTTTTAAAGGTTAAAGAGAACAAAGGGACATGAGGGAAAAAAGCGACTTTGTTTTATAATAAGTATAGATAAAATGTTTTCGAAGCCTGTATTTTTAAAATGCTTCATGCCTAATGTATATTATCTATATAGTATTGGCTATTTTGGCTATTTTATGCTACATCTAAATATCTATCAGGAATTTGGGAAGACAGTAAATAGAAAGAAAACTTATTTTATGGTATTCTATAAAAAATTAAAAGCTTTCCGGATTTTTTATTAAAGACAGAATCCTTCTACAACTGAAAATACTTTTCCTTCGCATTTCCGCTGTGGCCATGGCAGCATGCAGCAGAAAAATTAATCAGAGCTCAAGTCAGTAATTATAATGCTTAGTGGAGAAGGCGATATGGTCGTTAGGTGTTGGCACTTGGCAGTCCTCCAGAGTGTTGTAGTAAGCACTTGACGCCGTCTTCGAGGCCGTTGCTGCAGCCACAACACGACACATCACACTCACACAATATACTGGTAGGTATATTATAATTTATAACTATCTACTATCCTGTATAACAAAACTAAGTTATAATACTTTCGGGTGTGTATGGGTCCTCTATATAATATAGGTTGCTGTGAAAGTAGAAAGAGAAATATTTTTTTTTTCACCTTTCCATGAAAAAATGCATGACGCGGGGGCGTTTGCCCATACAAATCACAAAAAAAATTGCTCTTTCAGCGCTGCTACTTTCAGAGTGAACTCTACATAAGGGACACATGTACACATCCTTTATTATTTTTTTTTTTATTTTTTTTTCCGGAGGGGGAAATGCATTACGCATACCACCCAGGCGCAGGGGGCGACCCGAGCGGTGATGTGGGACTCCCGTAGCTAATGAGACCACGGTATACCCACTAAACCCAACCCCCCCCCCCCCATCTTCCGCCACGCCGCCCTTTGACGGGGCCACAGGAACGATACACACATCTGCGACCCCGCCAGCGGCCCGAAGACTCCACGATGGGCGCACAACACGTGCGCCCTCCTCCCCGGCCCCCACCAGGGCTGTAGCAGACGCCCCCCGAGTCTGCTACTTGGAGGCCATGTGGCAGATGAGGTACATGTACACATCCTAAGGTACTATCACTTAGTTTTGTTACGCCTTGTAGATCTAAGCTTATTCCATGATTGCATTTGCCATATGATGACACAATATACAAAACTTAAGCTGTACACACAACGGCAAAAAAATTAGATGCCAACCCTTACAAATTACAACTTACCTATTTATGTAGCCGAGGAATCCTTATAAATAAAGTCAGTAAAAGCGGACATTTTAATTAACACCATCGATTGAAACGCCAATAAAACGGCAAGATAACTCCGGAACACCTGAGGTAGGAGTTTTGACAGTAAATCAATACAAGCTGAGAGTTTTATGGTTGTTTGCTTTAAGTCTATTGAACCCGTTCCACTTTGCCAGGCGAAATAAAACCAACGCCGTGCGACTAATGGAAACGTAAAGACTGAAAAGCTGAACTTCATCATATAATATTATGATATTGAATGTACTGTAACTTGTTGATGGAATTTCACAGTAATATAATATATATATAAATCTCCTGTCACGATGTTTGTCCGCGATGGATTCCTAAACTACTTAACCGATTTTAATGTTTTTCTTTTTTAAATGTGTGCTTTTTTCCAACTTGAGAGATAGGATAGCTTGTCTTTAATTGTGTCTAATGTCTTTAATTATTATAGTCGCAATTTTATTTTATTGCAAATTATTTGTCTATTATTAATTGACAGTCACAATTATCTGTTAACTCCAAAAGATTCCAACAGATGTCGATACTTTTTGGCTGGATTGAGTAAGTAACGGCTACTGGGTACTTTATATATTGATAGGTGCATTTGTTGAATAAATAATAGTAAATTATTACAACCTGAGACTGACGGCGACCACTGTTTGTGCGACGAAATAGCGATCGACGTTGCAATGGTAACATACATATTTAGTCACTTCAATAAAATAATATGGGCGAAATACTTTATATTATGGCAAAGAATTGTTTGCCGGGATAGCTAGTATATTTTATAATATTCTACAATAATATTATAATAAAAAACTTTTCTTGCAAGTTGCATTCTATTTCATCATGTGAACCAAAGTCAGTCGTTTGACATTTGTTTGAGGAGTATGAGAATATTATGTTGTAAAATATACATAGTCATTAGTCACCCAGTCATTTCTACTAATACCTATTAAGGTGAAGGGGGCAAAGTGCGCCTACCGGACAAGCGCGCCAACCTCAAATATATCGTAAACTGCTGACAATATACTAGTAACGACATCTTACATCGATGTAGGAAACTAAAACATAGCTCTGGGTAAAAGCCACAGAAGGATCGAAATATGAGCCATCATTTTTTTCTGTCTTTGAAAGTGGTAAGCAGAGTTGACGTCGTGAAATTGATCGTTAAAAATCTCAAGAAGCTAAATGTTTTCCAGCAAGAAAATATATTATGTAAATAATTAAAACATTTTATTTTTAGGCTTTGACTTTATCTCAGCTGCAACTAGTCAACTTTATAAAATTAAAGAAGATAAAAATGAAAGGGCGCACTTAGAAGAGTCGTCTAAGTGCGCCCTATCATTGAGTATATGACGCACTTCCCCGAAATACAGCGGTTGTAAACATTTTAAAACGTGGCATTTTTAACTCTCAGAATGTCCTTTTAAAAGACGTGGCGTCTCCACTTGTTTAGTTTTAAACTAACTTAGGTTTGACAAATAAATATGTATTAAAAAATAACAAAAGTACTACAAAAGAACATTAAGTACCTAGTAGGTACTACCTACTAATATATTTTCGTATAAATAAATTTTAAATTAGCGGTGACGTATTTCTTTATATTGCTATTCCTCAGAAAATTCTTCAAAAGTTAGTTTTTTGCCTTAGATCTGATTAAAGCCTACTTGTTGTTATTGTCATACTTATCATAGCGAGGATAAAGTTAAACAGAAAAAAAATGTTTACAACTCCCGATTTACAAATATATGGCGCATTTTCCTGCAAATTCATTTGTTTTTCTGTAAATACTATAAGGATGAGATAATTAAAAAAAAACGAATTTGTGCGTATTATTGTTTCTGCTCTGCTATAAAAATATGTTTTATTTATTAATCGAATGCTTTGCAAATACGTTTTAACTCCACCAGGCGCACTTCCCCGTTTTTGCGTGTTTTCGTGCAAAAATTTATGTATTTTACTGCTGGATTTCATTGACATGACATGGACCGTAATCTCAAAATATCACAGATTCTTAAATAATTAAATTAATGATTATTGGCGAACTCTTACAGAAGTTTATTTCGCATAGAAGTCATCTATAAAAAAAGTATGGCGCACTTCGCCCCCCTCACCTAACAATTTATATTCTATAAATGTGATTTTCAATTGGCAAACGCCAGCTTTAGCCGAACAAACAATTAATTAGCCGTAATTAGGTAGGTAATTCTATTGAAACGACCGACTAAATTAGGAGATAATTACTATTAATTCTGTGTATTATAGATTTAAATTTTAGACAAAAAATGTTTTAAGTCGATAAAATACGAAATAAATTAAATACTCTATTTTCTCATATTGTGCATTTTTGTGTGCACGCCCGAAAGTGAAAAAGCTAAAAACTTTTCTCATATTAAAGTCATACACAAGGGGCTATTTATTTAGGGCCCCCGCCGTACATGTCCAGATCTGATTTTAATATTTCGTAACGAAGTATCCTTGAAATCTGCGAGAATATTGGGAAAAACTCAATTTGCGGGGCTATTTACGGACGAATGGTTCAAAGCCGCATGATAAGTTCAAAGTTCACAATTATGTGAGATGTCCTCGTCTTTTTTGCATATAATATACTAAACTTGTAACATGCAAAACGCAGATAAAAGAATATAAATAAGATATTATTGTTGACAATGTAAATCTTATATATAAAATTATCGTGTCACAATGTTAGTCCACGAAGTCCTCCGAAACGGCTTTACTGATTTTTACCAAATTTTATATGCATATTCAGTAGGTCTGAGAATCGGCTACTGGGTACTTTATATATTGATAAGTGCATTTGTTGCATAAATAATAGTAAATTATTTCAACCTGAGACTGACGGCGACCATTAAGTTGCCAGATAATAAGTATAAGATAATAAGGTGGCATACTTATTAACTAGTAATAGATAATAAGTATGCCACCAGACGTTGCCATGGTGACATACTTATTTAGACACTTCAATAAAATAATATGGCAAAGCAACGTTTGCCGGGACAGCTAGTCTTATATATAAAATTCTCGTGTCACAATGTTAGTCCAACAACTCCTCCGAAACGTCTTTACTGATTTTAACCAAATTTTATATGCATATTCAGTAGGTCTGAGAATCGGCTACTGGGTACTTTATATATTGATAAGTGCATTTGTTGAATAAATAATAGTAAATTATTACAACCTGAGACTGACGGCGGCCATTGTTTGTGATCGACGTTGCCATGGCGACATTTATTTAGTCACTTCAATAAAATAATATGGGCGAAATACTTTATAATATTATGGCAAAGAAACGTTTGCCGGGACAGCTAGTAAGATATAAATGGATACGTTTAAATAACAAAAAAAAGGGGATGGTGGGGTCAAGATATCGAAAGTTCGGAAAGCATAAAAACTAAATATTATGTTCCCTTTACTAATAAAGGTATACGCTGCAGCGTATCCTCAAAGTCCGCTATCTTGTAAAGTTCTTGTAAAATTACTTTTAATTATGATGAACTCGACTCGAACTCGACTCGAACTCGGTTGTCTGTAAAGTCGGTTTACTGACAATAGTTAAACGTGACAACGTCATAGCCTTTAATGGTACGCCTCAGAGCTAGGTAACGCCGCATATTGCGTCATGTTTTTTCGTGCGCGCAGCCCATATCGAATTATAAAACGTTGTCACGTCAAAAGGATAGAGCTATACACCAAACCCCATAGTAGAGATCAACTACGATAACATGGCGCACCCCTCCAAATGACTGTTTCAATGTGTGTAGTCACTTCCTTATGAAAGAGTTTGTATGTAGTAAGTATTCAACCAATCACAGTACACGTAATATTTCAGTTAATGTCACATAATACTAAGATTTGTTGGTCAACTAATCATAACTAGCCGACCGCGCAAGACAACGCACTTCAAACGTTTTGACAACGCACGCACTTCAATCGTTTTAAATTTTGGAGAGGCGCGCCATGTTATCGTATTTGATCTCTAATCCATACATACTTTTTTAATATTATAAATGTGAAAGTGCAGTGTCTGTCTGTCTGTCTGTTACCTCTTCATGCCCAAACCTCTAAACCGATTTTGCTGTTTGGTATGTAGACACTTTGAGTCCCGGGAACGAGGACATAGGATACTTTTTTCCCGGAAAAATGTACGGTTATCGCGCGATAACGAATTTTGGCGCAACAGAGTTGCGGGCATCATCTAGTTAATCATAATTATGTTTATTGACGAATCTATTACTGAAATATTTGATAATGATTTTCCCATTTTCTGCTACTCAAATTGTACTGAAGCATTATTAGAAACGAAACCCAAATGAATTACAGTTCGACCTACAAGCAAACCGAACTAATTGCGTCGCTAATGAAACAATACGTTGAAAAGGGTTACGCTAGTTTTTGTCTCTGTAAATGTGATTATTCTAAATTAAATTCTTTCCCGACACGGGCGCGTCCGGAAAATTTAAGTAATGCAAACACGGAGCGTAAACAAAGAATGCAAATCCCGGCCGAGTTTGTGACCAATAACGAATTCCACAATGTCATGACGAGCACACACGTTCGTGTGTGCTCACGAATGTGAATTCGTGTACTTAACTGAAAATTACTTTGTATAATATTAACAATCCCTTAACCTACACGTGGCGCGTTATTACTGTAAGCTATACCGCCGATTACACTCATAACATAAGTCATTTGTGATTTTTTGGGCATAGATTACTAAAAGTATAATGGTTATAATCTCTGGCATTTCTAGTCGGCAACAAGCTACTGAACAATAAATATTTATTTAAGGAATCTCTTATAATAATACTTCGCATTAACCGCAATTTCTCAGTTAAAGTGTCTGGCGTAATTAACCAGTAACACATAAAAGTGATATGATTCCGTCCATATTATGAGCTTTCAGCAAATTGCACAATGCACAATTATTGCACACGTCTTATATTATACATTTATACCTAAGCGCAGATACTATAGAGACGTAGCAAAAAATACACTTTTCAAATCATGAATATTTGGGAAAAACGAAAAATGTAGTAAAACGAAAGACGTATTTTACGAAAGTTATTAAGTATTCACTAGTTACTACATAGCATAACTTAAGTATACAGTAATTACTTGAAGCTGTTCAAAATCATTATTCGAAACATGTTTCTCGCCCCTGTGATGAGATTGACATAAACGCAGAGTTATGGTGTTCGCGAAAACGTAATAAGGCCATTATTGTTTATATAAACTGGTGCTACGGTTTCGCCTCTGTAAATTGGACAAGATAAAACAGTATGACGTCATAATTTATTTTATGACCTGACGACTTCGTTAACCCCACGAGGAGTATAAGCACCGAAATACCGTAGTATGGAGGAGTATCAGTGTCAAAAATGGATCCACAAAATGTATACCCCAGGTTAATTCCCAGGCTGTTGCCTGGCCAAAATCATTTGGTCGAATTATTTGTGATCTGTCGGCTGGGTTTGACATGACGTAACCGCGGTCCGCGACCAAACTACGTAGTTTTGTCGCGTTATGTCAAACCCAGATGGGGACCTACGCGTAGGTCCCCCATCGGCCTAGGAATCAACTTATCTGATAGTACACCAATGACCAAGGCCTACTTTTGATAGTACACCAAGGCCTACTTTTAGAAGGTACTATTATGTATTCTGTGCTTTTAGTTTATTGACATACACATTACACGGATCGATCACAATTTTCGTTGCCCTATATCACACTAATATTATAAGGACGAAAGTTTGTGACTGTGACTTTGTATGTTTATTACTTTTTCACGTCTGGAGCGATTTCTATAGGTATGAATTAGTCGATACCCTGGATTAACACATAGGCTACTTTTTACTGCGCGGGAAAATATCACAATTTATTTTCCCTAATAAACCGCGGGTGTAATTTATGACAGTAAATGGAGTCATAATATTATATTATGGACAGCTGTTAAATACATGAAAGTAATAATTGTCTATCGTTCTATAATTTGATAGGTATTTAGATGATTAAGGTCTCGTTCGCACTTTGAGGTCGCCCGTATTGGCTGCGGCCTGCGGCTGTCTCCTGACTCCTGAGTGACCAGCGGGGCTAAGATGGTCGCTTTGAAGAAGCATGACATTAATCATAATATGATTCATTTTTCTAAAATCGCAAAATGCAACTCTGCTTGCAATTCATTTCTGTATTTTTGTACTGATTTGACATTTGTCAGTTTGACAGTTTTGACAATTCATTTGCTGAATTGATAGAGAGGAATTGCTAAATGTGACCATTTTAGCCCCGCTGATCGTCTGAAGGGTGGTGAACCGAAATACGGGTAATGGAGTTAATTGATGTATTTTAAAGAACGATTTACTAATTATACTAATAATTATGTTAAAGAACGATTTTCTAATTATACTAATAATTATTTAAGGATATTTGCATTTGCTTCCGAATGCCGATATACTTTCGATGTAACTAATACTTATGTACCATCGAGGAAGTTGATTCCTATGCAATTGACAGACCAACGTTATTTGGTCGAATATGTCAATTCAATGTTAATTGTGATCTGTCGGCTGGGTTCGACGTAACGCAACCAAACTACTAAGGTCCCCGATTTGCATAGGAATCAACTTCTCTGATAGTACATAATATTATAGTAACTCTAAAGTCTAAACAAAATAAAACGTCGCGTATGCATTTCAAAAGCTTTCTGATTGGTTATAACTGTCAAAAGTCAATTAAGTAAGAGCCAAAATAAAAAATTACCGCTATTTGCGTTTACGACGTTAATGTACAATAAAGATCAATTCAATTACCCAAAGCAAATCTACAAAGGAAATAAAAGCACTCAATTCCAAAGGGAACAGTTAAATAGTAGTTTGAGTAAAAATTAGTTTCACTGCTGTGGTTAATTTATCGCACGCCCACGGAATTTACTGCGAAATCTCTATTTCTACAGTAATGAGATTTTCTAACCTAAATCCCGTAGAAAATGAAAAAGCTCTCTGTTATATATTTTATACTTTGAATACGCTTCGTTCTATTTTGACGTAAGAATCAAATTAATTTAGAGACGTCTTCTTTATTATTATATTCAGTTTATTATTACATTAAAACAAAACAGCCATACAAAACACTAGTACCGTACTGAGACTGAATGATAAATTATCATCGAATTGAAATCGGAGATATTTTTTATACATCTCATGAATTTTAATTAAAAAATAGGCGTCTTTTAGGTCTACGGTGCATAACGCACATGTAGGAATTCTGTGAAACTAGTTTTATTGCAGTACGTAGATCCTCTAATTTAAAATGCTCAGTTTCAATAAACTTGTTAAGATTTTTTAAATTTAGTATAATATCTGGGGGCACGGCAGTGCCCCAGCCAAGCTTTTTAGCAAAGGCACGGCCATACCATACTTTTCTCGAAGCGGTTCGCGGCTATTTCACAAACCCTTTATCTTCGATGTTAACAAAGCTAGGGATTTAGAGTTTCGGTCACTAGCAGCAAGTAAACAGGACAAGCTCTGATTATTCTACTCGCTCCCACACTACATTAAGTGAGTAACAAAAACCTGTTATATCGTTGGTTACGAATTACCATGGATATACTCCGCTCACCTACTAGAAGCGACATGAGCGTCGAACGTAGTGACTCGCAACCAAACTTATCAGAAATGCCTAGCGCATCGGTATCGAATTCTTCTACAATTACTTTTCGAAATAAGCGCAAACATTATGATGACGATTATATCCAAGTTCAAGGTCAGCTTTTTGATATACAGCAAAAAATGGTCGAAATGATGTCGCTTCTCACCACTTCAATTGAGTCGCAGAAAGAGACCGCCAAAGAAATAAGAAGTGATATTGCGACTATTCAATCTGAGATTAAGGTTATCAAAGACACGATGCAACTTACTGATCAGCAGATACAAGATGTCGTTAAAGTGCAAGGTAACATCCAGGATGAAATTCTTAGTCTCGCTAACCGCACACATAATACAGAGGAAAAAGTGTCATGCTTAGAGTCTTGAGTTGCAATCCTTAAAACTAAACACGGATACAAATACGAAATCAGAATTTTGTGCAGTATTATCTGAATTAAATGAGCAGAACATAAGACGAAAAAATATACTGATTTTTGGTATACCCGAACCACAATCATCCAATTCCAAAGAACGTATTCACTCAGATAAAGCTAAAATCTCTGAAGTTATAACGGAGATTATTAAAGATTGTCCAGAACCAAAGAAGCATATGCGTATTGGTAGATACAAACCTGATGCGAATCACCCAATCAAAGTTTTTTTTGAATCGAAAGAAACTGCAAAGCAAATTTTGCGCAATAAAAGTAATATTAAAAATAACGACACCAAAATTCATCCAGACCAAAACACCATTTCAACAAAATCAACTTAAATTACTTAATGAGGAGTTACAACGTAGGATAAGCGAAGGAGAGAAAGATCTGAGAATAAAATACATTTAAAATATACCTAAGATTATAAAAGTCATCCCAAAAAACCCAAAACTATAGACATTTTCGATAATAAAGAAGAATCTAATACCTATCAAATTATTAACAACTACAGTGATCTCACTATGAACGAAAAATCATTGAGGTTCTTTTATGCTAACATTCGAAGCATGATAACACCAGGAAAATTCGACGAATTAAAATGTATTCTTCAGTCGATGCAACATACAGTTCATGTCATAATATTAACTGAGACTTGGATCAAATCTAATGAAGAAGCTAAAAGATTTCAAGGATATACCCATTATTGCCAGCATAGTAAAACTACCATAGGGGGTGGGGTATCAATATAAATTCACAATAACCTGAGACATTGTATAACAACTGAGTTTGAAGAGGATGGAAACCCCTTTTTGTGGGCACATATAGACAAATTTTCATTAGATATTGGTGCAGTTTATAAGCCGGGAAGAACTAATGCGAAAAAATTCCTAGAGACACTTTCACCACAACTATACGAAAGAAAAAGAGCTGTGCCGTTTGGTGACTTCAACTTAGACCTACTAAATCCAGATAACTCAGTTGAGGAATACAGTAACATAGTAGCAGAACATAGCTTCCAAATAATCAACACAGTAAGCCCTGAATACTGTACTCGTGAGACTCCGCAGAGTAGAACCCTTCTCGATCATGTATCCACAAACTTAAGGAATAATAAATATCATCTAGCTGTTATTGAATCATCAATGTCTGACCATAAGCAAATCTATTATGAAATAAAAAAGCACCAAATTAAACCCAAACAAAAACAAGAATACGAAACAGGACACACGCTGCCACGCGACCTAATCATCCATGATCCAACTGACCGCCACCGCAGGCCTCGTTTGTCTGGTAGACGCTTTACTCCGCGCTGGCCCAATATGACTTGATTGGGTTAGGTTAGATGGCTAAGGCGGGAGCGCAGCGCAACGAAGTTTCCGCCTTAGCCATCGTGGTTATTTTTTTGTGAACCACCCAGAAATATACGCGGGGCTCCGTCGACTTATCATAATTGACGCTCCGGCTTTTTGGTCACCTTCGCTGCGCCAGAGCTGTATATTTACAATATTAGTCATAAAACTGAGTTTGCCCACACCCAAATAAGACTAATTTGGTCGTAAGTCCACTAATTTGGTTGTTTTATTGAACATAACCTCAAAAAATAAATTTTTTTCGTGGTAACTACTGATTTCCTAACTTTAGGGAGGGTTCAGGGGGGGTCTACCCCCCTCACCCTCCCCTCCCGCCCCCTCCCTACAATGCGTAATTCAAGCTTTCAACCCCTTGCTCGCAAATCTAAATTTATACACGTACTTATATTGTTACAGTATTGTCGGTAAAAATTAATACCAGCTTATCAAGTAACTTAGCGTTATAGCAGGTACTTTAAAAAATATCCAAAAGTAGGATTATTTTGTTACCGTATTGTCTGTAAGTGGTAACAGTATTTATGTTAGTACCTTTTTTGTCTCACGGCATTTCAGGATAATCCGATAACATTTCGTCATGTTTAGACGAAGCGGAAGACGATGTTGAATCACGTCGTTTCTTCTTGGCATGCACTGACATAGTATGTACTACGTAGTATTTACTACCTCAGTTTTGGCATGTTTCAGTTTTTTTTCGAGTTTTTTAACTTTCTTGTAATATACTCGTAATTATCATCCTTTGAGTGTTTCACCCATGTTTGCACTTTAAAATTGAAAATAAGAACCTAAAAATTAAATAGTGCGTACTGGCGGAGCACTTAGACCACAGACTAAAAAGAGATACTTACGTATACTTACACGTACTTGTGAATGACTAAAACGTAGTGATTATATTCTCTTTGTGAATGACAAGCAAACGCAAGATTCGTGACGACAGGTGAGTGAAACTTCAAACTGCCCACTTATTTTTTTAGATTTTTTTTTATAAATCTCAACTTTAGTGCAAGACTGGCGTCACTGTAGGCGTAACTACTAGTGTAAATAAGTACTTAATGCTAATCTCGAGGACAAAGCAGAGAGTATAATTATTTGCATTATATTAGTAATAAATTCAATAATAAATAATTTTAAATAAAAACGCGCGTCTAACTTTCCTTGTTTAATACACTATACAATAAACTATCATTTGTAAATATGTATATAAGTCATCACTTTGAGAAAAGACAAATTGCCAAGCTGAGTAAATAGCTACGGAACTTTTTAGTTGACACTAATTGATTTAGAGTAATGAAGTGAGAAGCGGCTGAAAAAATATCGCGTTACGCCGAGGGTCAATACTCAATTCAGACCGCACGAGGCGCGGCATAAAGTACGGATTTGACAGATTTCAATGATATTGCGTGATACGTCTTGCGAATCTCTCAAATTCATGTTTTAGAAATGCAATCTACGCGTCGCGTTGTGGTCTGAAACAACACTTAGGGCCGGGACACAAAAACACGACGCGACGTTTCTTGACGCGAATTTCTACGTGAGTTTCTACGATGCGACGTCGTACGATGTCGTGTCGTGGTTTTTTTCGACGCGCGTCGTGGATTCCCACGATGCGGCGTCGTGCGGCGTCGTGCGACGTCGTGTCGTGTTTTTGTGTCCCGGTCCTTAGGCCGTTTGTCCACCGCCGGCCGCCGCCTTCGCCGCGACGTAATTGACAAAAATTCAAATAAAGAGCCACTTTATGACCTAGGCTGGGTTTCATTTTACTCTACAAAGCAGTGGCAGCCACTGAACAGGCACAATCAAAGTGTAAGAATGTACTTTTTAGTTCATCTTATTATTGTTTTTCCTTGGAAGTCAGTTTAATTTTTTTTGTTAAAAACTACGTTAAAATCAATCTAAGTTATAGAAATTTTAACTGTTATTTCAGTTATCTGCACGTTTTACCACAATTTTAAGATAATGTTGATTTTATTTTAATTTTCTTATCCATTTGATTTTTTTTGACTTCTAATTTTAAGTTGTGAGTTTTTGTTGTGTGTTCTAAATATTTTTTTATTAAACCTGATTAATATTGAATTATAATATTATTGAATGAATATTATTGAATTATAATTATAATATTGAATTATACAATTATATAGAAAAAAGTTATAAAATATATAAAATGCCATTTTTTGTCATTTAATTTTCGGGCTTTTACAGACCCCGTGACAAACGGCGTTATTTATAAGCTCGACCAACCGAGGGGTAAAATTTTACAATAATTTCCATTATTTCACATTATATTATTTCTAAGATAACTCCACATAATATTATGTCTATTGCTGTCAATTCTCATAATATTATTTTACAATACGAAATAATTTAATACACGTGCAAGTCAGTGCACGCGCACGTGTCGAGAAATTGCCGGTAACAGATAAGGTTGTTTGTGTCTATCGTTATCTACGCCGCGCCGCGCTATTCAGCACCGTAGACTTGAACTCACCTAATCTAGAAATATTATAACTGTATTAGAAAACCGGCCAAGTGTGTGACGGTCTACGCGAAATAGGGTTCCGTAGTACCGCTAGTTCTTGATATTTTTCGTATCGTCAAATACATTTATAACATGTAAGGCTGTTTACACACGGCGCCGCAGCGGCAGCGACACCACCACCGCGGCGGTTATATTATAATATGTTTCCACCGTGGCGGTGCCGCTCCATTACAGCCATGCCACACAATGCGGTGCGGTGCCGCACCGAAGGCCATCTCGCCGGACTACTGGCCACACGATGAGTGCGGCGCCGCAACGTTTAGCAGTGCCGTAGCAGCGACGGACTCGAGCTCCAGCACTGCCAGTGTAACCAATTTAGCATATTTTATGCTAAATTTGACAACTGAGCTGTGCCACTCCGGCGCTGCAGTACAAACACCCCTCTCCGCCTCCTCTTGATTCCGGTGCGCGTGCGGTTCAGCGCCGGAGCGCACCGGACGGCGCCGTGTCCAATACCATCCATTTTTATATGTAGGAAACCGGAGCGGCACCGGTCAGGCGTCGTACCGCCGCCGCACCGCATCGTGTGGCATGGTACTAAACTCATACTTGAATTTCTATGGGCCCTTACACACGGGCCACGGCACCGCAGCGGCAGCGGCACGGCATTAAGTTAAGTTGTAATGTAAGTATAGGTGTCTTGACAAAAAGTTAATAGAATTTTAGATATTTAGGTTTAACTGAAATATCCCTAAACCATGTTGTTGTGTTTATGTCAGCTAGCAATGAAAACATATTGTGTATTACACTCAGCCGATCGCCGCGAGCGCAGTGTACCAACATAGTAGTTTATGGTCGTACGCGTCCGTTAAATAAAAATACAGACATTAAATAAGTCTATGTCAATTAATTTTAATTTAAAATTTTATTAGTCTCGCTAAAACAAATACGGCTGAACCGATTTGGCTTGAGTCTTAAAATATTCGTGGAAGTCCAGGGTTTATGTTATGAAGTGATACGAAGCTCGCCGGGTCGTCTAGCAAAATAATATTTTTTTAATAAAATCACAATGTCAAATAGTTTAAAAATGGAGCCAGTGGATGTTTTGAGTCTGGATGCTGCTGCTTTGAAGAATTTTCTGAATTCATTCGATCATGTGTTTTCTGATTGCGATGGTATGTATTGTTTTTGTGTCTTCTTCTTCTTTTTTTGTTTTTTTTTTCTGGTAAATGGCTGTGACATGAGTGAGACTGGGTCCTACGAAAAATCATTATAGTTATCATTTTAACAATTTTGATGATCAGCGAGTCAGTGACAAAATTGTAGGTTTTATGGACACCTATAAAATCTAAAGTATAATAGCTACGATATTCAAACTTTGCGCATTTAATTACTCTCATGTCATTAATCTTAAATTTTTAACTATCTGGCATTATCCAAACCAAAGTTACGAGGGTTCAAAAATACGACGGAACATGGACGAAACGTTTCGAGAAAAGGTAGGTACTAGGTAGTGCCCGGCTCGCGCTTCGCTTGGCTCGTCATGGCGGGGCACTACCGTGCACCCAGATCTGTCAAATCCATACAAATTTATGCCTCGCCGCGCCTCGCCTTACCTCGTCGCGTTACGGTCTGAATTGACCCTTAAAATGCCGGCAATTACGCACCTGCAACTCAACTGCAACTCTTCTGAAATGACGAGTGTCCATGGGCGACGGTAGTTGCTTTCTATCAGGCGACCCATTTGCTCGTTTTCTCCCTAATTTTATTAACCCATCAATCCTCAAGCGGCACCCGGCTGCCGCATAACAATTGAACATCTATTGTGTCTGCGATTCCCACGATCGAGGTATTAAAAAAGAACCAATATTTCCAGGTGTCATTTGGGAGAAAACCACTCTGCCTGGTTCTGGGGAATTCTTCAAGCTGATGAACAAACTTGGCAAAACTGTCCACTTCGTGTCAAACAACAGCACAAGAACCAGAGAGACTTACGATAGAATGTTCGCCGCGGCCGGCATTGAAAATGGTTTTGTGAGTTTTGCTGTTTTCCTTTTTAATTAAGACTTAAGATTGTAATATACTTATCTGCCTGTTTATACAGTGCCATACACGACTAATCCAAATGGCGTGTTCGCAGTTGGTACATAAATTTATTATGACCATCTTTATGTCGGCCACCTTGATTATGCTGCTATCCTAAGTATTATACATGTCGCAATCATCTGGTTTAATCTGCGATCCATTCTATGAATGCGCTAGTCATTCAATCGAATCGCAGAATAAACCAGATACCTGCGACATACAGAATGTGATGTCAAAACGCCTCGCCAGTCGCCTCACTTTTATAATCATCTGTGTTAGACATTTGTCCATCATTATTTGTGGGCTACGTGGACAGGCCGCAAACTATAACAAAAGCTCTTGCTACTCTCATAATAATAAACAATAGTGGACACATTTTTTTTTAATAAATAACTTGATGTTATGTTTAAAATCGCTCGGAATATAAATAACAACTACAAGTTTTAATTTTTAGGAAAGGCTGACCTTACCGTCAACAGCGATCGCCGATTACCTGAAGTTACACAACTTCAATAAAAAGGTGTACTGTGTTTCATGTCCTGAAACTATAAGGGTTCTAGAGGAAAACGGGTTCAAGTGTGAAACTGGAGTAAGTAGATTTTTAGGTTTACACCAATCTGATAGACACGTCATGTCCATATCCATATTAGTAAAGGGTACAATTTCTACATACAACTTATTTATCTGCGCAACATACCTAGTTGCGAACAATATCTGATAGGATTTTCTTTCAATAATAATTGAGCAATTTTAGGGCCCCCGCGCATTAGGCGGCCAGGTCGTGCGGCCAGGTCGCCGCGACCACCCCGCGCACTTTGCGGCCACGTCTGCGATCACACTCGTATGAGTAGTGATTAGATTAGTAAACTTTGACAATTATTTTGTTTTCTGTATACAAAAGACGTGTGGCCGCAGCGACCAGTGCGCGCACACTGAGTAATTTCATACACATTCCCGTATCTCGTTGGCCGCGGCGGCCAAGTGGCCGCGTGTGTGTCGCGATGTTTTTCGTTGGCCACGCGACCAGAGCGTGGCAGCTGGCCGCTGGTCGCGTAATGCGCGCACCTACATATAATATCGTAGAAGAATTAGTTGGCCGCAGCGACCTGGCCGCGCGACCTGGCCGCCTAATGCGCGGGGGGTCAGACTTTAGATCGGAAGGAAAGGAAATCACCAAAAGAGCTAGAAGGACGACATATCAAAGAATCAGCTGACCTGAATTAATGCTTTCTCGAAAATGTTGCTACCTCCTATACTATCAGTAAAGTTGTGGGAAACATATATATATATATAGATACTTAAATAGATACTTTCTACAACTTCTACAACTTTAAAGGAGCAAATAAAGCAAAAAAAAATATTCCTTACCTGTTGACTCTTGTCCATGTCTGTTCACTCTTACGCCGTCATTCATATTATGCAAGGTGAATAAGGACGACGAGGAATAGGCGCCAAATGATGGTTTTTACGCCCATTTTAGACAAATATCATATTTTCAGCCCCAAATTGGTCCAGATTTCTACTTGGGGTTCACCCAATACCTCGCTGATGATGAGGAAATTGGTGCGGTGGTGTTCGACAGTGACTATCAAGTCAACATGCCGAAGATGTACAAGGCCATTACGTATCTACGAAGGCCCGGTGTGCTGTACCTTAACGGCGCTACCGACAGATACGTTATTTTGATACATGACCGGCTGTCTTTAGGTAATTGATTTTGAACTCTATAACTGAGGAATAAAGTGGAATTCTGATGCTTTGGGTATATCTTGAAGTGCTACAGAAAGTACAGATAGGTGCGAGGGTGATTCCTCTTTGTGTAGAATATCTGATGTACTAAGAATATCTAAACACAAGAATCGACAAACTTAACCAGCAAGCTTAGTAACACCGCAGTAGAAATGAGAACGAAACACTGACAGGGTTAAGGGACAAATCACATAATACCGTAGAAAGAAACGTTCTATGGTAGTCATGTTTAGCCGGCCGTTACTAACGTGCCCTAAAAATAGTGATTTTGGCTACGCGTCAAAATTACGTAGATGGGTGGTTTCACAAAAATATGGAAACTTCGTTTACGCAGCACATTTCAGTTAAAATCAATACTAATTATTTATTACCACAATTGCTAAATGATCGTTTACAATGTGTTTAATTTATCCCCCAAATTATGTTAAAATTAACAATTATATTATATATTTAAAATCTGTTTTACATGTCCCAAATGTCAGGCCCTAGGCGTGTCCGTTCTCCGAAATTTTGTGTTTAGGAATCCATATTTAAAAAACCGGCCAAGTGCATGTCGGGCCACGCGCAATATAGGGTTCCGTAGTACCGCAAGTTTTTAATAATTTTTATGGTCAACGAACGTACATTTAAAGCGTGTTTTACACTACTAACATCATCATCTCAGTTACTTTCAAAGGAATTTGAACGAAAAGTTCCTTTATACTTCGCCGAATACATTTTTTTTAGTTAATCGACTATTACTCAATAACTTATGAAGTCTTCTTAGCCGTGATAGTTTTCCTTTTAATTTCATCATATTTCCTACTTCCGTGAATTTTTTCATATTTCCAGAACCAACCGTTTAGCTGGTAGATGGGGGGGAGGGGGGACACTGGACTCTAACGATGTTTTCCACTTTAAAACTTAATATTTCACAAACGGATCCCTAAATCGGAAAATGATCAATGAATACTCGCAATATTTAAAAAAAACCTATTCAACGACTTGAATAGGTTTAGGCGCGATCTCGGCAACGCGGCAAATGTATGGCCAAGGTCGTTTGCTCGGGGGACGACTTTAAATGGCGCCGAAAACACTGTCCGCCATAGTGTGTCGTCATACGCTTTGCATTTTAAACTCTCTTTATTGAATTTTTTATAATGTGCTAAATGTACGAGTCTAAAAGTGCCCAAAAATTATAAAATAATTATATAAGAAATTAGAAATCATTTGTAATGTTGAAAACATTTCATTTCCCGTCTACAATAAATGGAGATATATATATTTTATTTACCGCGCTCGCTATATGTAAGTTTATTTGTACTACATATATATATATATATATATATATATATATATATATATATATATATATATATATATATATATATATATATATATATATATATATATATATATATATATATATATATATATATATATATATATATATATATATATATATATATATATATATATATATATGTTTTATTTGAATTATTGAAGAAAATATATAATAGGCTTATTCTTATTATTTATGTAGTACAAATAAACTTACATATAGCGAGCGCGGTAAATAAAAGATATTAAATTAGTAGGAGGATGACGTCACATCCAAATCGGAAGTACTGCAAAAGCGTTTTCGTCAGTACAATTCCTATTTTCCTAAAATCATATTTTCAAATCGACTTTATTTATCAATCATAAGCTTTTATTTGATAACAAGGGTGAAATACGGTTTCCTAGGCCAAGTTCTACTAGAAATATGCATTTGTTCAATGAAATTGAATATAGGTCAAGTAGCCTATTAATTGATTACCTATCATGTACACTAACAGGGAATTTAATAACAAATTAAAAATGATGAAGACAAAATACCTTCAAAAGTTGCCCTATTTTTGTGAAAGCACCCAGATACATACAATCTCGTGTCGTGGCGTTGGTTCCCAAGCCCCTCCAAAACGAGTAGATCGATTGTTGCAATTTTGGGTGCTTATTTTTTTGCCTCTTACAGGCCAATATATCTTTTAAACGGTGATTTTTTGGGTCTTAGAGGCCAATATAATATCTATCTTACCAAACAGAACACAGTCCTGATTCGTGCCTAACGAATTTTTTCAACGTCTGAAATGATAATAGTGATCTCAAGCATATTTCCACACCGTTTAATATGTTGTCAGAACAACATTTGCCGGATCAGCTAGCAAATACTTAAGCCCGTGCGATTTCTTTCGCCCGCGCCGGGTTAGTAGTAGGCAGAAGACAGTTGATTCAAAAATCTATTCAGAAATAAAATATTTTTTTTTGTTTCCACAGGTGTAGGTCTCTTCGCGGACATAGTCAGTAAAGAGGCCAAGCGTGAGCCGGTGCTGCTGGGTAAACCAGGCAAGGCCTTCGGAGTGTTCGCCATGATGAGAGCTGGGGTGACTGATGCCAGCAGAGTGTTGTTTATAGGAGACACGTGAGTGTGGATGTTTGATACTAAATAGTAATTTGTATGAATAGTAACAAACATAATAATTTCGTTCGCGGATCGTTCCATCGTCATCGTTTTTGTGGCGCAGCCTGCAGGTATACTCGTTCCAGTTGAAAACCTTTCTTTGTCTTTTCCCAGGAATATCTTTTAAGGGAGATCGCAGACGTCACACTTTTTGTGTGATCGAGTCTGCGGCTTACATACAATCTGATGGCGCGCGCCATCAGATTGTATGTAAGCCGTAAGTGTGACGTGTGCGATCTCCCTTAAATTGTACGGTTTAAGTGTGTAGAGATTTCAAAAAGACAGGCAGACGGATAATTAGTACGAAGAGAGTTAAAAATAACATGGTTGAAATCTATACATACATATAATAAAACTATAGAAATGAAAATTCAGTACATTAAAGATATCCAAAAAAACCACTAGCACATACCAAAATCGTCATCATTCAAATCATTTCCTACTTATTCTTTTCAATTCTTTATTCTCTACACTAGTTTTGGTAAATCAACCTATACCAGTATTATTTTATAATATCGTGTCTTCTCAATTCAGATTTTTATCCTGTTTACACTCATACTCATGCATTTTATCTTCTTTCTTCTTTTCTGTTTTCACGCACAAATTGTATTAAATCTTGTATAGTTCTTGCAATCTACGAGTGCGCGTAGCCCTTAGTTGTGTGCAGTGTGAGTGACCATATCTATGCACGCGTACATGGCTCGCTCGCTACTGACTGCTCCGTCGGGTACGCACACTAACGAAAATGTCTATTCACATTTCCAACTACAAATAAAGGCGACGCGCATTCTTAGATTGCAAGAACTTATAACAAATAATAAAACAGATTAATTATGACTCATATTCTTATTCTAATATTTTCTTTCCAGGATCGATCAAGACATAGGTCTAGGTATTGCCACAGGCTTCAAGACAATGCTGGTGATGAACAGTGCCACCCATGAGAAGATGATGTCTCATCCCACAATAAGACCTAACTATTACGCTAAATGCCTAGGCAGTGTAGTTCCTGTACTTATGAAATTGTTACAGTAACTCTACATGTCCTATTATTTTGAAAGTATACGTGAGGGATGATGGAGTTAACGCAAAATCGACTGAATGGATTCACCCGAAGCTCGTTCCCCAAAAAACAATTATAGTTTGAACTTAAAAATATAGCATAATTATTCATTATGAGTTTATGACTTTTATCTGCCAAAAATCTTGAAAGTCGTAGCTAACAGAGATAGGAAGGATTTCATACTTTGATTTGATGGTCCTTTAATATGGATTGTTCTATTTGTAGGACGATGTTACTCCTAAATTATATAACTACTATAAATAATGTATATATACCAATATACAAACAATCAGCTGGTTAGGGTTTCATTTTATACAGCCGAACGTATTACCTCCTCCTTTTTGGAAGTCAGTCAAAAAGTTATATGTAATACAATATGAATGCAGTGATGAGACAATTACTATTTTAAAACACTTTTAGTATTGAATAACATGTTTTTCTGTAATATCTTCTATTTTTGTTTACATTGAGCTGATAATAATTATTATTTTCTTTACTTTAACCAAAAACATTTCTTGTTGTCAAAAGTTGCCTCGAAGACCACAATAAAAATTAGGTTTACCCTGTGAAAAAGATATGAGATCTCATGTAGAGCCAAACTTCTGAATCTACATGGCTTAACTCTACTAACCCTAACTTAAACAAATTATATACATAAATATTATGTTTGGGGGGCAAAAGATAACTTTTACCTAATTAAATTAATAAAAATTCATAAACATAAGTTTATGAATTTTTTTGTTGGTTGTATATTAAACTTTGATAACATACCAAATTTCAGCTTTCTAGCACTACAAGAAGTAGTCAAACATTTTGATGACCATCAGTGTGTCAGTGAGTCAGTATGTCAGTGACGAAATTGGTGTATTTTAGATATCAATAAAATCTTGAGTATTAGAGCTATTCAATTGAGACTTTGTAAATTTAATTAGTCTATTATTGAGATCATATTCTGAGAATATGAACTATCTGGTACATCGGAAACCAAATCTATAAGGGTTCAAAAAAACTACGAAACCCTTTGAGAAAAGGTAGGTAGTGCCCTTGCGCTTCGCTTGGCTCGTCTTGGCGGGTGCACTGCCGTGCACCCAGATATAATATAATAAAATGTGGGTAGGAACCAAACAAGAATCCAGAATCTTTACTTGAAGCCTAACTGGGCACTGCAAGCTCAACAAGCACCTTTACAGAAAGGTGCTAATAACATAACGACTTACAGATTCTGTGACACACCTAGTTACCTTCTCCTAGACTCCCCTACTCTAATATACAACAGCTGAAACTCTCTTACTCTACTAAAGAGGAAATTCATGTAACCGCGATTGGTTCAATTTATGAGCAGCGCTGGGTTTGATACGGTACTACGAAGGAGTCACAAATCAGAATAGATCATCAAGGGTGACGTCAGGCGCAGAGTTACATTAATCTGCCTTCGGAGGGAAAAAAATCTCCAAAGCATCGTACTATCTTTTCCTAGGCCTAGCTTCTAGCTATACCTACTTCGTATTCACATAGTCCTAGATATCTAGCCTAGATACATGCGGATACCATGACCAGCCCATATGCCACTATAGCTTGGACGTCGATTCATGTTTTTGGACGCAATATGGATTTTTTGTGCTGTCGAGAAGACTTACCTCCACCATTATACTGCGCTCCATTGCTCTTTGGCAGACCCTGTTGGAACTTTTGTAAATCGGTCTATGACCGAGTTTGCGCACCGTTGGTTAGGACGAGCGAAATATACATTAACATATTGTGTAGGGGAGACTAGGTACGGCTGTGCCATACGGGTGACAGTAGTCATAACAGCGAAACTGTATGGAATATGGGGATGGGTACTAAGAGAGCTTATGATGCAGCGTCTTACAAGCCTGAATGCATCTCACAACATTGCTTCAGTCAGCACTTGACGATAACGTAAGCATTAGGTACTACGTTGTTTTGCAACGGACAAAGGCGGTTTTTTTTAATTATTTTAATGTTTATAGTACAGGTTCCCTAGAACCTTTTTTTTAATAACTAGTAGTGCGCACCTTTTACGTGGATATCGCAGACACAATAGATTTTCAATTGTTATGGCGGCAGCCGGCTACCGCTTGGGGATAATCGGAGGTTTCCATGATTTTTACGCTCTATGCGCTCCACTATAGTTTTATCGCGTATTTCGCTCGAAAAAAATTTAATAATTAAATATCGTCCACACAGCGTAATAATTCGCGTCGCGTCTTGCCTGTTAGATGCAGGTGGCGCTGTGTGCACAAAAAATGCCATTTATAACCCGCCTAAAAACGTCCTTGCTATTCGAACGAACTGATTAGCATAAAAATATTCTTTGTTAGTGTTCTCCAGCAGTCGTTTGCTAGTATAATAACGCTATTTTAATAATTTAACTTCAAATGATTTCAGTAATTTTACACGAAAAAATTTTGTTTCTACGTAAGTGGATTTGACCCCATAAGTACTTTGAGCTCAAATCTGCTGCTTAAGTGTGGATATTTTTAATAATCAGAAGGTAAAGGTCACATAGGATGATACTCGTATATATAGCAAGTCAGGTAGAATTGTCTCTTTATTTATAAAAAAACTAGCGACCAGCTCCGGCGTCGCATGGGTATGTAATATTTAGCCATTAAAAAAATGATTAAAATCGGTAGCCTATCATGATCCTTCACAGATTTTTTCAAATCGGACCAGTAGTTCCTGAGATTAGCGCGTTCATTGTTCAAGTTAGCCCTTTCAAATAATTTTCCCCGTTTTTTCCACATTTTCCTGTATCCTCGCTCCTATTAGTCTTAGCGTGATAAAATATAGCCTATATCCTGCCTCGATAAATGGGCTATCTAACACTGAAAGAATCATCAAAATCCGTTGCGTAGTTTTAAAGATTAAAGGGAACAAAAGGACATGAGGGAAAAAAAGCAACTTTGTTTTATAATATTATACTAGCGACCCGCCCCGGCGTCGCACGGGTATAAAATATTATATAGCCACTGAAAAAATGATTAAAATCGATAGCCTATGATCCTTCACATAGTCTGCTTTTCATCTGTGCCAAATAACATAAAATTGCTCCAGTAGTTCGCGAGATAAGCCCTTTCAAATAATTTCCCCTGTTTTTTCCACATTCTCCTATTAGTCTTAGCGTGATAAAATAAAGCCTATAGGCCTTCCTCAATAAATGGGCTATCTAACAATGAAAGAATTTTTCAAATCGGACCAGTAGTTCCTGAGATTAGCGCGTTCAAGTTAGCTTTTTCAAATAATTTTCCCAGTTTTTTCCACATTTTCCTCTATTTCCTCGCTCCTATTAGTCTTAGCAAGATAAAATATAGCCCATAGCCTTCCTCGATAAATGGGATATCTAACACTGAAAGAATTATCAAAATCCGTTGCATAGTTTTAAATATATCTAATATTGTTCCCTACAATATTAGATATAGATGTTTACTATTGCATACGAGTACTATAATATACTGACCTTTTTAATTTGCGCTCGTAGATGATTAATGACACAACTTAAAAGCAAAAAGTAATAAAAAGAGCTAATATTGAAACTGCGAAATGAATACATACAACATTGACACACCTTTGTACAGCCCGTAAACAATGTGTGTTTACAGCCTGCAAATACTATTACGAAAGTTGAGTCTATTTTTCACCTATTTTGTGAAAGAGGTCCTTATACTACATTAAAAATTTAACGTCTTACCACAAAAAACTAAATATTTGTTGAACAGTTGTTTTGAGACCATTTTGTACTGAATTTTTCTCTAATCAAATGTTAGACAGGTGTTTAAATATTTTGTAGTAAGACCGTTATTGTCTAATTCTTAGAATTAAACACAGACAAGTTTCACTTAATTGTTATTATTTCAAATAATATTTTAACAACAAATAACTTAAATGAGCATTTCTGAGATTGACATTAAATATTATAACAAACATTTCCCTCAGTAGGTGTTTTGGGATTCAGTGGTTTTGATGAATGACCTATCAGATGAAATCAATTTAATATTTACGAAAATATGCAGCTGATGGGCTGGGATGGCGCTGGAATGATAACACAATTTGTCATTGTCGTTAGGTGCTCACAGGAACGTCGTTATTCACTTATACCTCAAAGCGAAAGGTGGGAGGTGAAGTACTATATTATAATGTGAATTGAATACTTCGCTTTAAACGTCGTAATTACCAGCATAACCTTAACAAAATGTACGTACGAGTACGTAATATAAACAGCTTAAATTTTTTAATGTTTCCAAAGGTTTTCATATTTCAGTCAAATACCTGAATACGTCAATTTTAAGCAATAAAATATGCACATAATTTTAATTAATGCAAGTAGGTATAACATCGTTTGTTTTATCAGACAAACAAATAATCTTATATATAAAATTCTCGTGTCACAATGTTAGTCCCCGAACTCCTCCGAAACGGCTTTACTGATTTTTACCAAATTTTATATGCATATTCAGTAGGTCTGAGAATCGGCTACTGGGTACTTTATATATTGATAAGTGCATTTGTTAAATAAATAATAGTAAATGATTACAACCTGAGACTGACGGCGACCATTAATGTTTGTGATCGACGTTGCCATGGCGACATATTTATTTAGTCACTTCAATAAAATAAAATGGGCGAAATACTTAATATATTATGGCAAAGAAACTTTTGCCGGGACAGCTAGTATTAAATAATATTATTATGTTTGTACCGCATGCCGCTCGAGTAGGCAAACTATCCGACCTTGCTGAAACGAGCTGAGTTATGTGTGTTGTTTGATCCAAGAAAGCCTCTTATTCGCAAGAAAGGTTTTATTTCTGTCATTGCGGCTGTCTTGAAATAAACAAGTAATACTAAATGTTGCTTAGTTTTATTTTTATCACGAGGTTTAAAATGATTTTTTTTTCAAGTGTTTAATGAAACTATTCTATAATAAATAGTATATCCTGTTGATCTTGTTGCGAACTCATAAAAATATTAAATTTCACAAACGCTTAGTATTGATGCAATTATTTATTACGAATTACGATGTTTTAGTTGTGCCCAAAACTTATTATGCTTTTTCAATTGTAACGTAAAGTTTTAACATCCAAAATACTATATCGGTATATCGTCAGCATTTTTTCATTTCTAAATCCTCATACTCAACTCAGCTCATACTCTCAAGACTTTAATTCAAAATGAAACTTTGAACTGCGCGTTATTTTTAGAACCGCCCCATTAAAATGTAGGTATTCCGGCTGTGTGCCATTTCAGCACTGAGGTCACCATTTTAATGAAAGAGTATTATGAGCGCGGGCCGCGGATTGATATGTGAAAACGTGGCCCAGAAATGCTTTAAGATGCAGCTTAACGATACTCTTTGAAGTAGCCAGAAAGAGTGTAAAATGTAATTAATGTAACTCTTAAAGTTAAAATTAAGTTTTTACATTGAAACATATTAAATCTGACGGCTCCAGTTAAAATAGTTTCAATTAACTATAGGTACTGGAGATAGCTGGAACAACGAAAATTGTATGATCGATCCGTGTGCAACAAGTAACTGAATGTACTATCAGAGAAGTTGATTCCTATGCAGATGGGAGACCTACGTAGTTTGGTCGCATTACGTCAAACCCAGCCGACAGATCACAATTAAAATTGAATAGACATGATCGACCAAATGACGTTGGTCTCTCAAATGCATAGGAATCAATTTCCTCGATGGTACGTAGTTTGCATTGGAACTATTTTTAACTCAGTTACTCTTCTTGCCTAATATTATTTTATTCCTGTCCCAAAAACCCGTTGAATTTGACAATAATTGTTATGTTGCTTGTTACTAATAAGTACTTAATAACTGTTACAGATATTATTTTCTAACATAATGTACCTACATCATATTTCGGTCACAAAAACTTACTTGATGTGTCACAGTGGACATGGTCCAGATTTCCTATGACAGGACAGGCCGACACTTTCATAATAACTTAATCATTCAAAATGTCCCTTCGTCTACCTTTCTTGTGATATTTTATTCATGTTAATTCATTAACAGATTACGGACGGAAAAGGGCGGCCATGCTGGTTGTAAGTAAATAAGACACTCAAGCCCCCCGAGGCTATCTTATTTACAAATTATTACTACATTATTTACTTAATGACTACTATTTTAGATTTTTTGTATATTTCAGTCTGTTGTGATTTTTATATCAGTGTATAATATTAGTCTATTAACTAGTGTTTATATTATGTGCATGATGGAAGAGACTGGTCTCCACGACACAGGGAATCCT
The DNA here is from genome assembly GCA_937595015.1 of Polyommatus icarus. Classification (NCBI taxonomy): domain Eukaryota; kingdom Metazoa; phylum Arthropoda; class Insecta; order Lepidoptera; family Lycaenidae; genus Polyommatus; species Polyommatus icarus. The sequence continues at coordinate 12,017,077 of OW569324.1, forward strand.
GGTGTGGAGATCAGTGAATGTATAAAAATGTCCTGTAAAATTTAAGTGAACTGAAAATAAAGATTTGTTTAAGTATTGTTTTTATGCATAACTATAAAAGTTATGCAATCACGAGAATAAATTATTTAATAATAATTTAAATACTAACGTAATAAGAAATAATTTCAATCTGTATAACTTGGTATAAAGTTACTTACAAGTTACACCAGTTGATTCCAAGATCACGAGAATCTCTGTATAACTAATAAGTTATACAGATACAAGTTATACAGATTATTTTGTAATTTTCTAAACTACTAAGCCGTTAATTTCTTTAGGTACCCATACTTTAAATGCTTCACTAAAATTGTTCAAGCGGTAGTACTCAAAGTCCACAGAAATTTTCGTAACGAGTTGATTAAGCAAACTTCTGCCCAGATCAATGCAGTACCTAAGCGGGATAGTTAGGTTTTGCTCCTAAACTTTACCTGAGAGAACCCGTACTAAGTATCCGATAATGCTAAACAGAATCTATTCAACCGTTAAACTTCCAATATACTAGTGACTTCTAGGGTTTAAACTTTTAATCGCAAAATCAAAAATCTTTATAATACTATCGTGTCTCAAATATTATTCGATTGCAAGATGATGTTTTATGACTCGTCTCGTGCCTTGGATACATATTTCTTTCATCTCTACGGATTAAAATGTCAAAGCACTCTAAAGACGCCTATTTTTGCTAAAAGCAAGAATACAAAGTTGCACCTTTTAATGCTCCGCGCCAATTTATAGAGCCTTCTATTCTTATTTCAGGAATTTCTTTAACGCGCTTCAGCTATTAATTCTTGAATCTTGTAGAAAGTTTATGAGATTTTATGTTATTGTAATTAAATTCTCGTGCACTCAAGCTAATTTTAGACTGATAAGTATTATCTATACTTATAAAATTGCATGTCCTGACTGACTGACTGACTGACTGACTGACTGACTCACTGATTCATCATCGCTGAGCAAAAACTCGGACCAGTAGTTCCTGAGATTAGCGCGTTCAAGTTAGCTTTTTCAAATAATTTTCCCAGTTTTTTCCACATTTTCCTCTATTTCCTCGCTCCTATTAGTCTTAGCAAGATAAAATATAGCCCATAGCCTTCCTCGATAAATGGGATATCTAACACTGAAAGAATTATCAAAATCCGTTGCATAGTTTTAAATATATCTAATATTGTTCCCTACAATATTAGATATAGATGTTTACTATTGCATACGAGTACTATAATATACTGACCTTTTTAATTTGCGCTCGTAGATGATTAATGACACAACTTAAAAGCAAAAAGTAATAAAAAGAGCTAATATTGAAACTGCGAAATGAATACATACAACATTGACACACCTTTGTACAGCCCGTAAACAATGTGTGTTTACAGCCTGCAAATACTATTACGAAAGTTGAGTCTATTTTTCACCTATTTTGTGAAAGAGGTCCTTATACTACATTAAAAATTTAACGTCTTACCACAAAAAACTAAATATTTGTTGAACAGTTGTTTTGAGACCATTTTGTACTGAATTTTTCTCTAATCAAATGTTAGACAGGTGTTTAAATATTTTGTAGTAAGACCGTTATTGTCTAATTCTTAGAATTAAACACAGACAAGTTTCACTTAATTGTTATTATTTCAAATAATATTTTAACAACAAATAACTTAAATGAGCATTTCTGAGATTGACATTAAATATTATAACAAACATTTCCCTCAGTAGGTGTTTTGGGATTCAGTGGTTTTGATGAATGACCTATCAGATGAAATCAATTTAATATTTACGAAAATATGCAGCTGATGGGCTGGGATGGCGCTGGAATGATAACACAATTTGTCATTGTCGTTAGGTGCTCACAGGAACGTCGTTATTCACTTATACCTCAAAGCGAAAGGTGGGAGGTGAAGTACTATATTATAATGTGAATTGAATACTTCGCTTTAAACGTCGTAATTACCAGCATAACCTTAACAAAATGTACGTACGAGTACGTAATATAAACAGCTTAAATTTTTTAATGTTTCCAAAGGTTTTCATATTTCAGTCAAATACCTGAATACGTCAATTTTAAGCAATAAAATATGCACATAATTTTAATTAATGCAAGTAGGTATAACATCGTTTGTTTTATCAGACAAACAAATAATCTTATATATAAAATTCTCGTGTCACAATGTTAGTCCCCGAACTCCTCCGAAACGGCTTTACTGATTTTTACCAAATTTTATATGCATATTCAGTAGGTCTGAGAATCGGCTACTGGGTACTTTATATATTGATAAGTGCATTTGTTGAATAAATAATAGTAAATGATTACAACCTGAGACTGACGGCGACCATTAATGTTTGTGATCGACGTTGCCATGGCGACATATTTATTTAGTCACTTCAATAAAATAAAATGGGCGAAATACTTAATATATTATGGCAAAGAAACTTTTGCCGGGACAGCTAGTATTAAATAATATTATTATGTTTGTACCGCATGCCGCTCGAGTAGGCAAACTATCCGACCTTGCTGAAACGAGCTGAGTTATGTGTGTTGTTTGATCCAAGAAAGCCTCTTATTCGCAAGAAAGGTTTTATTTCTGTCATTGCGGCTGTCTTGAAATAAACAAGTAATACTAAATGTTGCTTAGTTTTATTTTTATCACGAGGTTTAAAATGATTTTTTTTTCAAGTGTTTAATGAAACTATTCTATAATAAATAGTATATCCTGTTGATCTTGTTGCGAACTCATAAAAATATTAAATTTCACAAACGCTTAGTATTGATGCAATTATTTATTACGAATTACGATGTTTTAGTTGTGCCCAAAACTTATTATGCTTTTTCAATTGTAACGTAAAGTTTTAACATCCAAAATACTATATCGGTATATCGTCAGCATTTTTTCATTTCTAAATCCTCATACTCAACTCAGCTCATACTCTCAAGACTTTAATTCAAAATGAAACTTTGAACTGCGCGTTATTTTTAGAACCGCCCCATTAAAATGTAGGTATTCCGGCTGTGTGCCATTTCAGCACTGAGGTCACCATTTTAATGAAAGAGTATTATGAGCGCGGGCCGCGGATTGATATGTGAAAACGTGGCCCAGAAATGCTTTAAGATGCAGCTTAACGATACTCTTTGAAGTAGCCAGAAAGAGTGTAAAATGTAATTAATGTAACTCTTAAAGTTAAAATTAAGTTTTTACATTGAAACATATTAAATCTGACGGCTCCAGTTAAAATAGTTTCAATTAACTATAGGTACTGGAGATAGCTGGAACAACGAAAATTGTATGATCGATCCGTGTGCAACAAGTAACTGAATGTACTATCAGAGAAGTTGATTCCTATGCAGATGGGAGACCTACGTAGTTTGGTCGCATTACGTCAAACCCAGCCGACAGATCACAATTAAAATTGAATAGACATGATCGACCAAATGACGTTGGTCTCTCAAATGCATAGGAATCAATTTCCTCGATGGTACGTAGTTTGCATTGGAACTATTTTTAACTCAGTTACTCTTCTTGCCTAATATTATTTTATTCCTGTCCCAAAAACCCGTTGAATTTGACAATAATTGTTATGTTGCTTGTTACTAATAAGTACTTAATAACTGTTACAGATATTATTTTCTAACATAATGTACCTACATCATATTTCGGTCACAAAAACTTACTTGATGTGTCACAGTGGACATGGTCCAGATTTCCTATGACAGGACAGGCCGACACTTTCATAATAACTTAATCATTCAAAATGTCCCTTCGTCTACCTTTCTTGTGATATTTTATTCATGTTAATTCATTAACAGATTACGGACGGAAAAGGGCGGCCATGCTGGTTGTAAGTAAATAAGACACTCAAGCCCCCCGAGGCTATCTTATTTACAAATTATTACTACATTATTTACTTAATGACTACTATTTTAGATTTTTTGTATATTTCAGTCTGTTGTGATTTTTATATCAGTGTATAATATTAGTCTATTAACTAGTGTTTATATTATGTGCATGATGGAAGAGACTGGTCTCCACGACACAGGGAATCCTGGTGTGGAGATCAGTGAATGTATAAAAATGTCCTGTAAAATTTAAGTGAACTGAAAATAAAGATTTGTTTAAGTATTGTTTTTATGCATAACTATAAAAGTTATGCAATCACGAGAATAAATCATTTAATAATAATTTAAATACTAACGTAATAAGAAATAATTTCAATCTGTATAACTTGGTATAAAGTTACTTACAAGTTACACCAGTTGATTCCAAGATCACGAGAATCTCTGTATAACTAATAAGTTATACAGATACAAGTTATACAGATTATTTTGTAATTTTCTAAACTACTAAGCCGTTAATTTCTTTAGGTACCCATACTTTAAATGCTTCACTAAAATTGTTCAAGCGGTAGTACTCAAAGTCCACAGAAATTTTCGTAACGAGTTGATTAAGCAAACTTCTGCCCAGATCAATGCAGTACCTAAGCGGGATAGTTAGGTTTTGCTCCTAAACTTTACCTGAGAGAACCCGTACTAAGTATCCGATAATGCTAAACAGAATCTATTCAACCGTTAAACTTCCAATATACTAGTGACTTCTAGGGTTTAAACTTTTAATCGCAAAATCAAAAATCTTTATAATACTATCGTGTCTCAAATATTATTCGATTGCAAGATGATGTTTTATGACTCGTCTCGTGCCTTGGATACATATTTCTTTCATCTCTACGGATTAAAATGTCAAAGCACTCTAAAGACGCCTATTTTTGCTAAAAGCAAGAATACAAAGTTGCACCTTTTAATGCTCCGCGCCAATTTATAGAGCCTTCTATTCTTATTTCAGGAATTTCTTTGACGCGCTTCAGCTATTAATTCTTGAATCTTGTAGAAAGTTTATGAGATTTTATGTTATTGTAATTAAATTCTCGTGCACTCAAGCTAATTTTAGACTGATAAGTATTATCTATACTTATAAAATTGCATGTCCTGACTGACTGACTGACTGACTGACTGACTGACTGACTGACTCACTGATTCATCATCGCTGAGCAAAAACTGTTAAAGTTACAGTCACGAAATTTGGTGAGTAGGGTTGTTTTATTAAGTAGACACCCACTAAGGAAGGAATTTAGAAAATTTTAACCCGAAGGGGGTGAAATAGGGGTTGAAAGTTTTTATGAAAGTCCATCATTTCTTGAGTTAGAAACATGGCACTTTATTTTTAGGTTACTGATAAAAAATTAATGGATACGTATTTAAGCTTTTTTGAAAATTCTACCCCCAAGGGGGTGAAATTGGGGTTGAAAGTTTGAATGAAAGTCCGTTATTTCTTAAGTTAGAAACTTGAAATTTTATGTTTGGGCTACTGATTAAAAGTGATTGGATAGGTATTTAAGCGTTTTTAGAAATTCTTCCCCCCAAGGGGCTGAAATTGGGGTTGAAAGTTTGAATGAAAGTCCGTCATTTCTTGAGTTAGAAACATGAAACTTTATTTTTGTGCTACTAATTAAAAATGAATGGATACGTATTTAAACGTTTCTGGTAATTCTACCCCCAAGGGGGTGAAATTGGGGTAGAAAGTTTCAATAAAAATCCGTCATTTCTTGAGTTAGAAACATGAAAGTTTATTGACGTTTGCGTTTGAAGTTTGCTTAAATAGGGTCCCGTTTTTACCCTTTATATAAGGAACCACAAAAAGGGGTAAACTATCCATCTTTGATATTATACTGTGTTAACGCGGACGAAGTCGCGGGCAACAGCTAGTTATAGAATATAGGTAAGTACTTTAAAATGTCTATAGCCTAGAGTTTTCTCCGTAACCGAATATTGGACTATTCAAAAAGCCTTTTACAACTCGACCGCTTATAATATGAAATACAAAAATCGCATCTCTCATAACAGAGTTACACAAAGAGAATACATTTCGGTACGCATATGTATCTTGCATGTTTGATGTTAGCATCCTGTGATTACACACTACACAACAACTGCTAGTGCGAATCGTGTTTCTTTTAATGGGTCCGTACACATATCTTTTAAAAGAAAACGGATTGTTCACCAGTGATGGCTATACATAAAAATATATATTTATTACTCATAAAGAACAGATAGGCGAATTCTTTTTTAATGTTGGTAATTAGTAGATACGAGTTTGGGTTTTAAACGTGGACAAAAGTTTATTTCAATTTCACAGGTCACCTACACATTCGTAGTGGCTGTTCGAGGAAATACTAAAGCTGCGCGTTTATTGGTAAATACTTGATGCTGCAGGCTGTAGTTATCGAATCCTTTGCAAACTGGACATAGCGAATCAATATTGGGGTGAATGAGTCGCAATCAAGTATTTAGGTAACAAAATGCGAAAGTCACAGCAACACCCGTGGTTTTTCGGGACCGAAGCCTAAAAAGTCATTGTTAGTGGCAAAGGATTTCATTGCGTTTGCCTGCGGAGTCAGGATCAACGTTCTTTCATGTTCCGCGAACGATTTGTCTCCGTCGCACTGACAGAGACCTATTGTTCCCGCTGTGTCCACCGCAATATTGGCTTATACTCGCCGATATTAATGGGTTCCAAAACAATTGTTCTTTCGCACTCAATTTGCCGAAACCACTTAGAAAAATTAGTCTTAGGTCCCGACAGCTGGTATACTAAAAATAATTAAAAGGGTAAATTATTTGTAAACCATCTACTTCCACTATTTCCACTATATGTGCTAATGAAAAAAAAATTAACATAATACAAGACCGATTTCATTAATTATAATCATCATTATACACCTAATATAATTCATTTCATTAATCTGTGTTTAACATAAATTTCCACCAAGAACCTACAGTAAAATTAATTCCATAATAAAATAGTACTTGTAGATTTAATATAAATAATATCTTTATATTTCTGACATCATTATAGTGTGGGAATAGTGCGTGGAGGCCACAAAGGAAGATCTTCCGACCGAGCGAGGTGTTATGCCCGGTCAGGCCGAAGCCCACGTGATACATTTCAGCTGTCGAATATATACCGACGCGCTCAGAAAACTTCGATAGCGCGATGCAGGAATGTTAGGCGAATTGTGGGTACCGTCACAATAGTAACAAATATTTTTTTTTAATTCTTCTTATCGCCTTGTGAACATAAGCATAGAGAAAACTCAAAACTAATTTAATTCCTTTATAGAGATTAAATAGGACATCGTGCTAAAAATGTTACGATTCATTTTATTTTACAAACGTTTCATTGTGGCAATCCACAAAGGGTTGCGACTCGCAGGTATTCACATAAACGTGTGAGAAGAATGTAATTGTTCAATTGCTATTAGAGTGCCGTTCTCACAATAGCCATAGTTCAAAAATTCATTTATGAACGAATTCATTGCAAGCTTTATAGCTACGAATAATAAAAACTACTTTAGCAATATTTTTTTATCATTGAAATCGGCCTACGAAATGTGCTACGCCGGCCGCTACGATCTACGATGCTACGAACATTTGGCTGCCTCGAAAATAAAGCAAAACCAAATTTTATTTTCCAAGAATTTTGATTAAATACAATATTTTCTATGAAAATTTTATTTTTAAATGAAACAGTACACAATAATTACTAAAATGTATTTTTGTGAGATAATATTATAATATGAACTAGTCAAATGCTTTGTAAATGACATTACGCTTTTATTTAACATTTATTCAGTTCCAAGAACATGGTAATTATGAGAAACAGCTGGTTTCTATTAAGTGAAGTTTGATTTTAATAGGCTTAACTGTCTGGAGACCGAGCAGACGGCAGACGCCACTGTTCAAGTTATCGTAACTTGCAGTCCGTCTTTCTGGTGAAGTTTACTACAATTCCTTTACATATTAATGTGTTGCAGCAAATAATACTAGTATGGACAATAGAAAAAGGACTTTTCAACACAATTGTTGTTTATTCATAGGCAGTTTGCGGGCCCACGTTTTTTGGTCAGGTTATGTTAAGTCAAAGTTAATATTGCTCTAAGCATTATCCGACTCAATAGGTGACATATTTGTTTATGAATCTTTTTCCCTACATACAAAAAATATTTTCTTTATCGTTATAAAACTGAGAAGAGAGCTAAAATACAGAACTCTAACATTAAAAAAGTACCGAAAAATGCTCGAAAGAAGATTAACAATGAATAACCCTATAATGTAAGACATAAGTAGGCAGTTAGTTGTTTGGGTATTTGGGTACTGCCGGAGTGACGGCATCAAAATGACGAGGGTTCGACTACGAGCTCAATTCACTTGTAGCCCGCACAGATAAAACACTTCGTGTTCAAGCTGAGTGATAATGGACAGTATAATGTACATTGCCCGTATGATACATGGAAACCTTTATTATGTATCTTATATTATAGTAATTAGTAGTAGGTAGATTTTGATAACTCGACTCTTCTGCTATATCTAGAATTATTTTATAATCAATCTCAAAAAATTAAATAATAAATCCCGAGCAAACGACCTTGGCCATACATTTGCCGCGTTGCCGAGATCGCACAAAACCCCTATTTTTTTCTTATTTTAATTCAAAATTGTCCTTAAAAAAATTAAAACGGGGAATATGCAAGGAATATGTAGTTTATGATATTGTCGATCTATTGGCGTGTGTTTCAAATAAAAGTAATTGGTAAATCCTAAGGAGATGCTGAATGTATGCTTGAATTTTAATAAATTGGTTTCACTTTGGAAGCTGGAATTATGATTTATGAGTATAATAAACAAAAATAGAAAATTTAAAACGGGGAAAGGAATATTTATATGCTGAAGTGTATTGCTGTATTTTTATTATAACTTTGTAGCTTTCAAATTATGAGTTTATAAGGCTTGAAATACGGTAAATTACGTTATCTCCGTAGGGAAAGCCCTTAAAGCTTTTCCTGTCATCCGCGCCCGGATCTGGTCGGTATGCAAGTTGCCCGCATCCTAATATTTCATAGTTGTTTTTCTGTCATGGGCAATGGGGATTGTCCATTTTTTTTAAATTTTGCTCATTAAAAAAACATGTCGAGGAATAAGGTCAGTGATCGCTTTTCTGTATATAAACGAAAAAAATACCCATTAGTTACTTATATTTTTGAACAAATATGTTTAACCTTAGTTTGACCTTCAATGGCGTTAAATTAGCAATAAATTCGACCAACATTACGTTTCGAACTTTTGGTAAGCTTCTCGTATCAGCTTTCACATAATAATAACTTGCATTTAACGAACCAGCCATTATAAATAAGATTGAAAGGAAAAAAAACATACTGCAGAGGTCAATTGGCCGCCGATGATGACGTCAGAGCGAAACTTTAAAAATTTATTGAGAAAAAACTAGCCAATGAATTTCAAAATTATTTAATTTATATTCTTAAAATACCCTATTTTAACGAAAAAAAATATAAAAAGTGCATGTGATTTTTTTTGGACAATGTCCATTACTGGCGGGCCAGGACTCAGGAGCATGTTGTCACCCGCATGCAGACCAAATTCGCGCGCGGGCAACAACACGCATGCGCCCTAAATATTTATTCACACAGAGAAACGTAACGTAACCATTTATGTCATAGATGTCATATGTCAAGTGCCACAATGGCCCTAAAATACCCCCAAAAGGGACCATTCATTCATTGACGTGCAGTCTTTTATTATTTGCTCTTATAATGAGGGTGTTTGAAATTCTATTTGCCACTAGGTGCCGCTATGTAGCCTTAGGGTCTATTGTGTCAAATAGGCATATTATCGTGACATATAACAGCTATACCGTGACATATTATGTTGTAATTATCATATCTCTGGACATGTGACAGCAGTTTGACACCATAGAGTATAGACCCTAAGGCTACATAGCAGCATCTGGTGGCAAATAGAATTTCAAACACGCACGTTGTAATTTAAAAGGTAACAGAGCCTTCGGTTAATACTCGTATAAACCCTGTCTAAGTTCTACATAGTGTCTTAAACATTTCCACAGGAAGTGAATATAAATTCTATGTTGTACGTTTCACTATGATGGTAAAATTAATTAGGTGAATAGCATAGAATATAAAATTGACTGCAACGTTAACGTTACTTTTAAAAGCAACCACTACGTGGCTCAATTGTCATTATTGTCTGCTTTGATATAAAACCTAACGCGCAGTAATATAATCATATCGACGGTTCAAAGGAAGTAGGGCATAAGCGACATTTTTTGTCAAAAATGAGTTTTAAATGCCATCTTACTTAAAATTTCCCGCTCTTTCGAATGCTCTCACTCTCATAGCTCTACGATGAGTTTTTTTGGCGTTTATGCCCTAGCAAAAAAAAGCATTTTCCTAGTAGTATTTTTTGTAACCGACAAATATTCAGGTCAGTTTGTCTATAAAGGTGCTTGTACCCCTGCAAAAAATATTTGTCTACAGCTTTTGGCTGCTTATATCTTTTAAGCAATTCTCTCAAAAATTAGAAACGTCGTTTATAGCCCTCTTCCATTTCTTAATTGATCATAGCTTTGGCGCTTGTACCCTATATATCCAAAAAAATTTTTCATATTACTCTGTTGGGTATACCCTAAAACCTTTTTCAACCATATTTCCATAGACTCGCGCAATGCCAGTCGCCAGATGTTGATTATTCTTCTTTTCCTTCACTTTCAAACGACATTGTGTGTCACATGTGTGTCACTTAAATCTTATAATTCTAGTTTTTGTGAAAGTCTACTGTTACTTGTCTTCTATTAACTAATAAACGACCATAACACGACCTGTAAAAAGTACGTTATCCTTCTTTTCCTATAACACTTACTGAATCGTCTAGTCTCTTATATACCCTTTTACTTTGCGATGTAAGAAATCAGAATGTTGTTAGGCTTCTTATCCTCTAATATTTTTTTGTCATTTGTCTCTTATGCTATATTACCTCATTCAAAATTTTGATGTAATTGTTATGAGCGACAAAAAACACTTTAAATAGCACCAAATCATTAAAACTAACAATACCGGTAAGAGGCCCATTTTTTATCATTTTATAACTGTTTAAATTATCACGATACGTCAATAAATAACAGAGATACGTCAGTTTTTCTTAAACTCAAAACTTTAAACGACTCTCCTGAACATTTTACTTTTTGGCGCTTATACCCTACTTCCTTTTAACCGTCGATATACAAGCATATCGTAAGCCACACCGACTATCATTTCAATTCCGTATCACCAGCATGAGTCTTCGCAACCTGTATACGTCTGTCTGAACTGACCCTTAATGAACGAGAAAAAGTAGACAAAGCATTATATAATTATAAACTTTTTAAGTGAAGGTTCTGATAGACGCCACTTTACTTATTCCGCATAATCAAGTCTCAGGCGCTTTGCGGTTAATAGAATCGGAAAACCATCAGCGGCCGTGCCGGGTCGGATTAAAGGTTAACTTAACGTAGTTATTGTTCACTCGTCATTGAAATACCGACGATATTTCACCGTTTTTCTGCGCTTAATATGGGTGAAACGTGGGTGAAACATACGTCATTTGTTTCGGTAAGAGTTGGGGCAAAAAATGTGAGAGTATTTTTCTCAAAAGCTTTGTTTTCTTGATGGGTCTGTGTTGAAGAATTTGCTTCAATATTTATTAGTAACGAACATCAGCTCTTCAGCCGTTATAAACGTTTATAGTAGATTTTAATTTCCTTTTTAAAACTACGAGAATTCAATCTTGAGATATCAATAATTTTAATAAAATTGCGTTTTACGAATTGACTACGTACTCATGGAACAGAAACTAATATTAAATTCGATAACGATTTCACTTAAATTAAAATCTGAAACTATTGGAAAACTAAAGTTCTGCACAAAGTAAGAGTAGCAATGTAGGAGATATTTTATTTTCTTTAATTTTTGTTGAACCAGTATTTTTCCTATTTGGACAAAATAAGTTTAGTACGCCTGTTTTTAAAACATGGAAATTGAACGCACCGTGACTTAAATGAGCTTAAATTTTCAAACGTCATAGCAACTTTTTGTATTTGTATCGAATATTATAATTGAAGTTCGTGTATATTTTACTATGAAACAATGGCTTTTAGGTAATGTATTATTACAGGTAAACATGGCTTACGACAGTTACGAGCAATGACAATATATATACCTAGGGCACAGGTTGCTTCTAATCATGCGAGATAAAGTCAAGTATAGTGGAATTTTCAAAAGCCAATATTATTCAGTGCGGTCAACAAATCATGTGTTAGCAGTTTTCCCACTGACAGTAATATCGCATTATCGAATATTCGCCGATGCCGGTGTGAATAGCCGCCAACAATGCCTGTACAAACTGCCTCGCTCCAGAATGTCAGCGGCACCAGCATCCCATAACTCTCAGCATTGTACGACGAGAGAATATGCGACGGAACTTTCAGGTAACTTCGCCAAACAAAAAATATATTATAGTGAGGTACCTATTCAGTAGCGACTAGTGAGTCACTACTGAATTATAGGTAACAGTTAATAGAATCAGGCGTCACATTATAGCTAAAACTTGAAGCATAAAACTGATGTATTAATAAAAGAAAACTTTGATTTCTGAATGAATTTAATAGCTCCTATTATGGGTTCACCTCTAAATTATTTTTAACATTATTTTAACAACAATAACATTATAAGGCTACACAGCATTATAATGTTATTGTCCGCGTGCGCAGAAAACGCGCACGTGTGAACACTCACACGTGCGCGTTTTCTGCGCACGCGGATTCAGCGCGCGTCGCGTGTTTTCCCGAACGTTAAGGGCGTTCCGTCCGGAGATTCCGTAATTGACCGTATTTAAAACCTTATAAACTGATAATCTGAAAGCTACAAAGTTATAATAAAAATACAGCAATAATCTTCAGTATATCAACGTTCCTTTCGTCGTTTTAAATTTTCTATTTTTGTTTATTACACTCATGATATCGGCTTCCAAAGTAATACCAATTTGTTAAAATTCGAGCATACATTCAGCATCTCCTTAGCATTTACAAATTACTTTTATTTGAAACTCACGCCAGTAGATCGACAATATAATAAACTACATATTTGTCGTTTTATATTTTTTTAGGACAATTTTGAACTAAGATAAGTAAAAATAATAGGGTTTTGGCGCGATCTCGGCAACGCGGCAAATGTATGGCCAAGGTCGTTTGCTTGGGGGACGGCCTTAAAGCAGTTTGAGGTTCTATGCTAATTACATAAAGCTTATTTTCAAATATTTCCACAAAAACCGAGTACGCGCAGCGAACGTAAAGTGACCGCGCAGCGAACGTAAAGTGACCGCGCAGCGACGCTCAGCCACCGCACAGCCTACGCGCAGCGACAGAGCTGAGAGCAGTCTACGATCACCGCCCGCGCGGCTAGTGTGTCTGTCATTACTCATTCCCTTTGAGACCGCGCAACGGATGCCCGTTGCCTTTGTGTGATCTCGTCAGAGTTATTAATTTCGTTAATAGAAGAAAGGAATGTCTTGTAAGACAAGACTCTCGAAATATACAAAGACAAACGTAAAACTTTGCAAGCGTGGCATGAAATATGTACTATATTAATAGAAGGTTTTAAGACAATGCCAGAATTCCGTTAGTAAACTGCGGGTGAATTTATGGATACCCTAGCAACGGAGTGGACGCTGCGTGGTGGCTACGCGGTCGCTGCGCGGTGATTGCGCGGTCGCTGCGCGGTAGCTGCGTGTACGCGGTGAATAGACGGTTGCTGCGTGTACGCGGATTGTGCGCGTAGTCATATGAACACGCCCTTAAGTGTTTTAAATTAATTAAGTTTTCCAATTCTCAATACATTTGGTTGGGTGTCTACTGTCTGTAATAATTGTAAATAGTACTTATAAACTGTTTTAACTGTTTGTCGACTTTTTTTTTATTACCCTGCTTATAAATATGTAATATCTCTATAGCCGCAGGGTTGCCTGGAAGAGATCGCTTAAAGCGATAAGGCCGCCCTTGCCCACAGTTTACTGTAAAAATACTGTTAAGTTAGTCTAACTAGTTATAGTACCAATTTGTGAGCAATAAAGAGTTATCTATCTATCTATCTATAAAATTTACCTCATTTCTAATAGCGATAAGAAACTTTTTGAAAGCAACTACGACGAGGTATCTCTACCTCTATCTTTGTGAATGGGTGAGTTGCAAAATATACTCTCGCTAACCCAAAACATAAGTTTGGGTGAGGTTGAAACTATTTCATAATGTCTTCACTTACATAGTTCAAAATCTTCACTTCCTTGCTTACATTATGAACACCTAAATAACGTAAAATTACTTCCGCATTCCGACGCACGCAGCGTCTTGTAAAATATTTAAGAGGATTGTTTTGAAATTCTGGATTCTTACCTACTTAAAAGGTTAAAAAACGATTTTGCTTTGGGCGCATCTAGAGAAGACATGATTATGCCGGCAACGCACCTGCAGCTATTCTGATGTTGCGAGTGTCGATGGGCGACGGTAGTTGCTTTCCATCAGGTGACTCGTTTGTTCGTTTGCCCCCTTATCTATACTTAAAATAAAATCGTAGGAAAATCAATTCTGTACATTGAATATTTTTAAAAAATAATACTTGGGACGTGATCTACAATCGATACGGAAGCCAAAAATATAGTTTTTAGAATTTTTGTCTGTTTATATGTTTGTCTGTTTGTCTGTATGTATGTCCGGGATAAACTCAGAAAGTACTGGATGGATTTACTTCCATTTTTGCACGAATATTACTCAGAGGTCGGGTCAACACATAGGCTATAAATTTTTACGATATCACCTAGGGTGGGGGGGAGGGGCTCAATTTTCCATATTTATAGTTTTTTGCTCATATCGCTAAAACGGCGCGTCGTAGAGAAAAAAAAGTATTGTTCATAATGAAAGCTCATAAAATTTCCTACAAATTTGTCGTTTACACTTTGTATCTATCTCCACTCCTTGCCTTGCTACGAGCTTTTATCTATCTTATCTTTACCGATTTCGAGTGTCGATTGATTAATATGCGACGAGCTTCGGCATCGGTCGTTTCTTGGGTAGGGCTGCGCCCCCTCATGGATCTGTTGCTTATAACCAGAACTAAATAGTGTCGTGGCGTTTGTATTGCGTCTTATATCTGCTTTTTACGAACAAACTAACACGTCTATATCTATACATATAATATAGATATAGACGAATACTTTTGAAAAATGATACTTGGGACCTGATCTACTATGCTAACGCGGACGAAGTCGCGGGCACCAGCTAGTTTCATAAAATAAAGCGCGGAGCAAGTATGTAAATAAATGCTTGACTCAAGCAACAAAGCAACCATTGTAAACGGTAGCTTGAAGCAAGCAAAAATCTACGTGCTTGCCGCCAAGCCGCTTCAAGTCCGTCTCCTTAGGTAAATATTATTAAATATAACTTTCTTCGTTTTTTTTTTATGTAACAGGATGTAGCACAGTAAAATCACTATAAAATGGAATTACTATAATTAATATTGATTAGAAGTATGAAATTGCAGCTGCAATATCCTCTGCGTTTTTGAATTTCACTTTGAAAACCATGGAAACAATTTTGACGGCGTGAAAAGCTACTAAACTTCAGCACCAGTATATTGTATATAACGTCAGGCCAAACGCCACTTCGACTTCAAACAATTTATTACGTCGTGTCGGACAAGCGGCCATTTACCCTGCTTTATGTCCAATTAAAAGGGCGTGGAAGTTTGAAGCGTTTGAACGGTTTTCTCTCTCTGCTGTGAAAAATGAAAAAATGTTTTTACCTCGCGGTTCCCTGGTTTATGGCAGATATCGCCTTTTAATAGTACTTTTTAATATTGTGCTAAAAAGAAATTAGGTTCTGATAAAATATCTGGAGAAAACGTAATAACAATACAGTGGATTCAGTATTCTTTAAATAAATTAATAATAAATAAATGCGAAATCCCGATAAAGTTAACAATTTCCAAGCAAACGAAGCTGCGGGCAATGCATCCAACGAGTTTTTTCTTAGGGTTGATTCAGACCGTAACGTGACGCATAGATATATGCATTTCTTTCATATGGATTTGACAGATTCGCAAGACGTCACACGCAATTTAAATCTTTCAAATCCATACAAATGATGAGGGGCAAAAATGTATGGGCTCTGGTATAGTGCTCAACAGGAATGGATTGTATATTTTTAGGAAGGTATACCCATGTACATTAATGACCAATAGGGCGCTTGTCAAGATTCGTTGTACTTTTTAAGTAAAGCCATGTTGAAAGTGACATCAGCGCTCATACATTTCATGCTTATATTTTTTTTTTATAACAATAATGCTCCTGGTCCCTGATTTTAAGTTGAGGGATTTATGTTCTTAATACAATTTATACACTTAAACAGTCTTACATATTTTTTGTTCTGTCACCTGTACCTGCTCCGCCGTCCAAGGGTGAGCAGCATGAGGGAGGGGTTAAACTAGTAGTAGTTTAACCCCTCCCTCATACTGCTGAGCGTAAATCTAAGGTGTACTGTCTAAGACAAGACATCCGAAACCTTTCTAAGCGCAAATAAGTCTTACCACATAGACGACAAAAACTACGTCGGTAACGCCGGCCTTGTACGTTCACTGTACATTATTTCAAAAAGTACAGTTGCTAGGGGCTGGTCGCCATACAACTTTTTTACCTACTCACTAAGAGCTATCTAATGGTATATATTTTATCACTGTTGAGCAATATACCAAAATGCCTATGATCCTTTACGCCGCGCCGCGCCACGCCTCGCCTCGTCGCGTTGCGGTCTGAATTTACTTTTTTTCCTAAGTTTAATTTAACCAATTTGTGTAAAATATTGTCGAATTACAGAAGTAATTCCGAAAGACTTGTTAACTTTAACAAAGCATCGCGATAACAATAGTTTAATATGAGAGGGATAAATTATATTTCATTTCCGAGCGTGCGGACTTCCATTGTCCAACTTATTATTGGAATTAATGGAAATATTAATAGCATGTGAGGGCAGGTGTGTGGGTTAATTGAAAATTGGTATTAAATCAAAAGGTCTCGCAAACCGAATGCTAACAAAAGTTAAGTTATTAATAGTAAGTAAATTCAGATTAGTTTGCCGCAAACATCAGTATCAGAAGGGTTTGATTTGAAATCAAACCTAAAGGGTGTCAAGATTAGCGCAAGTATAGACAAATAGTATCAGTGTTATAGCGCTTTATATTTAAATTCTTTTGCCCAAATAAAAATATTTTCTCATCTTGCGAGATGGGAATTCCTATCAACATCATCATTTATTGGTGAGTGATACAGGATCTACTCCGTCAAAATGGCAATTGACGGAGTCACAGACGCAGGGATAAACGTCCACGATAATATCCCATGACGTTAGTAATTGGTATATCTAGTACTAAGTATAAGGTAGCTTTATATTCCTATTGCTTTTGCTCAATTTTAGCAAAAACGAGCTCAGATACCAAAAAATATTTTTAATTTAAATAACTTTAATTTAAAGTGCATGTTGATCTAATAAATTTATTATTATTATTTTTTTTTTTTTTTAAACTATAAAGAAAATACAAACATAAACTTAATCTAATGCAGTGTATTATAAACCATTTCTGGTTTTTCCGCACACTGCCATTCGTCTTCGACAGCTCTTTTTTAAACAATAATACTATGGCTATAACGTAATGTTTAATCTAATTAGACAATTAAATACTATTTTATATTCACTTATTAAGAATTATATATATATTGTGGTCGCTTGTTAAGCATTAGTGCCCTAACCCATATTTTTTGTTATATTTTGGATGCAGTCTTGTTCTAGATCATCTAAAGAGCATAATTGCATTGATAACTCAATACGTCTTTTTTTTTGTGTGTTAGTACACGAATGCCTAACAGCGTCCATACAGCAAATTACAAAACGAGTTAATATTAGACGTTTAAATGGTAAACCAAGGCACGACACTTCATAGGTTATGGCTCGGTTCATCCTTTCTATTTTTTATACATAGCAGTGCAGTGCAACGAAGCGCTGCGATAAGAAACTAGTTATGCTCGCTGAAAACACACGGTTGGCATGCGCGTGCGGTCTTTATAGGCAAAAAGGCAGTGCTTGCCATTCACAGATAACAGATATTTTAATTTAACTTTCGTACTTTTTAAATGACTCATGACGTTAATTTTTTAATAATACATAATAGTAAAAAATATAGTAAAAAAATAAATATACACATTTAAAACGCCTCAATTTATAAAATAGCAACATGTAATCAGGTACACGCGCGAACGGGTTCACGAGAGGTCAAGATAGGCTCAGTGTTGAGGTGCCTGCCTTGCGCGTATGTGTGAGTGTGTCCGTGCACAGCCGAAAACGCACACAACCATGAATATCGAATGCGATTGTGTACTGCAAGCTCTGCGGCAGACACCAGCAGTGTTGCCAACTATGGGGATATCCCACTTTAAATAGGGAAAAATTAAATATATAGTGCGTATTTTAGGGAGTAAAAATATCATATTATATTCATGGGCGTGAAATTTTTTAAACAAAAATGTATATTTATTTGGTTTTTATTACTGTTTTTATATAAATAATGACATCATGAGTGACGTTTTTGCCGCAAACACAATAATTGCGGTCGGCTGAAGTAGTATTTTCAGCGTTTTGATCTCTCAGTGGAAAGTACCCCAAGTAATAAATAATATATTTAAATAATAGTTGGGGAGTTCTGGTTGAAATTCAATGTGTTTTCAAGTTAATTTAAGGGGGAAATTTTTGAACAGTTGGCATCACTGGCGCCGCGGCCGGCGCGGGCGCGCGCCTTGTTGACGGCGATCGGAACTACTCGTGAATTATAGTCGTGAGCAATCGGATATAATCCGAGTAAAATGAATAGACGCAATTAATCTAACTAATTGAGTACAATATGTACAATAAGCATTTTTGTTTTGTGAGGTTTATAATATTTGTTTACATTTTACATAGCTGAAATTTTTAGTGTTTTGGGAGGCCATTTGCTTTTTTCATTTGATCGAGAACTGTTACTATATTATATTATTATTTTTGGTTTTAAAGTTTTCTAAGAATATTTTAGATTTTAATATTCGAAAGTTTGTATAATATTTAACAGTTTAACATTAATAATTGCGTACATTCATAAAGTATCACTCACTTGGATAAGATAATTTGTGGTGGCCGAAATTTTGCATTTATTTACATCGTATTATGGATCGGATCTCAAGTAACCGGAACCTTGATTATGTGAAAAGACAAAAGTTAAGCTGATTAGGTGAGTACTTAAAATATACTAGATACAAAAATGAAAAAGTTGTAAAAGAAAAAAGTTTTTGTTTTGTTTTGTTTCACGCCAAAACTAATGAACCGATTGTAATAAAATTTTGAACACAGTTAGTCTAGAGCCTGAGAGAGCCATAGGCTACATTTTGATGAGGCAAAGATATATTATCTAATTTCCATGGAAATATCGATGAAAATAAATTCACATTGTATTTCTAATACGTAACAATAGATGGCGTTTTTTTATTTATTTTAGCTTAGCGCACAATATTATGTTGTATGGTAATTGGTATACATCGATGAAATAAACTCTCATTGTAGTTCCAACGCGTGACAACAGATGGTGTTTTTTATTTCTTCATAACAGTACGTAATTATACTAATTAGTTTAGAAAATAGTTTTCAATGTATATCCACACTATTATTATTATATTAATATAGTAGTATATATTAATTAATAATAATTAATTAAGTAAGTATATATTAATTTATGCGAAAATATCTCTTTTTGTCCGTTTGTCTGTCTGTTTTGCTTTCACACCAAAACTACTGAACCGATATCGCTGCATTACCAGTGTCAAAATCTTGTGCACGCCCCTGACGGTTGGTGATTCGCGAATAATTTTTTTTTTTTTTATATTTTAATTATTACTTATGTATTGATTTATTTTATATTTTTTAATATTATAATATAGTTATTTTTTTAGTTTTTAATTTATCTAATTACTTTATATTAAGATAATTTCGAGAGATAGTAGTTTTTTAATTTATACTTGATATTGTTCTCTCGTAATTCTTTTTTAAGGTTGTCAGGTAGGTCGTTAATCAATTTTGGTATCTGAAAATGTAGCCTTTGCTTACCGTAAAGGTTGCAATATCTCGGAACGAAGTATTTGATTTTAGACGAACTTCGAGTTTTCTTATAGTGATGTATTTCATTTAGATATTGTTTGTCGAAATAATTTTCTTTTAATAAAATATACTTCACATTGTCGTGAATAGGCAATACGTGACTTTTAGTGAAAAGATCGTTATAGTTGTCAGTATTGAGTTTTGCAGGCACTATTGCTCTAAGGATACGTAATTGTAGGCCGTATATAAGATCGAGATGCGATTTAAATGTCCTGCCATAGCTACTTAGGCCATAAGATATTGTTGCTTCAATACTACAAACGGTGCTTCTATTGATTTTATTTATTTTGGAGCAGGATCTTTTATCAAAAAAACTATAGTTATTTCTTTTATACGAAGACTGGAAACGAATCTCTTGTCAAATTATGCTTGGCCGACTGATTTATAAATTATAATACACATACTATATATTACATATACCTAATATATTTTATTTACTACCACTTAAGTTTACCTGTTGCTTCGGTAAATCATAGTAAAATTATTGTTCGTAATAGGACTTTAACGTGACTCTAATATTATTTGTTCCTTTACAATTTAATATTTATAGATATTATCTCAATTTCTGGCACCAAAATATTGCCTAATATTTGCCGGAGCACAAAAGAAGCGCATATTCGTATGAAGAAATAGAAGCCGTATTGTGTCACAAGAAAGTCTTTGTACTGTATTTGCCGTGCGCGAGTCTCGAACAGCTTATTCAGTTTGTCGCTTTGTTGAATGCACTGTACATTCACTGTGTAATATTGACTATCTACTTCACTTTTGATTTGAAATTCTAATGTCGGTGTTTGCTGCGCCCCGATTTCGACGTCCTACGCGATAAA
This sequence comes from Polyommatus icarus, assembly GCA_937595015.1. Taxonomy (NCBI): domain Eukaryota; kingdom Metazoa; phylum Arthropoda; class Insecta; order Lepidoptera; family Lycaenidae; genus Polyommatus; species Polyommatus icarus. Next base: position 12,038,102 of record OW569324.1, read on the forward strand.
TTCTACGGGAACATAAAATAACACAAAGCCTTTATCACATGTCCATTAAAATCGCTGTATACGATATTCTTTTATGGCCACCATAACGGGCATTCGCCTCATTTTTGACATAAAATACACTCTTTATTCAATAAATAAACAATAAGGGTGTTTTCATGTTCTCTGGTATATAGCAAAATATTATGTAAGTTCGTTAGTGATAAGTGATAACGTAGCATTATAATTTTGGTAGTCTCAATATTGGTGGTATAAACTAATACTAACATGTTATATACAAAATAACAGTCGTAATTATCAGTCTCACTGGATTTTGGCGCTAGATCAATACTTATTTACTAATTAGAGAAATTGATAATAAGACAGATGGCGAACCTAGTTATTTCGGTTTGATTATATATTTTTATGGTATAAACTATAAGCTAAAACTATAAGCTTCCATTGCAGTATCGCGCCTACTGAAGCTGAAGTACTCCGGGGGTATGACTTTACCTTACTTACCCACTAAAACCACCAGCAGTTCGCCTTCAGCCGTATAAAGGAAGGATGTCCCGGATCTAACAAACACAGGAATCCCTCCACGACCGGCCGGTCTACCGTGGGTCTACCTCAGAAGGGACTTCCACCAAAGTTAGGGAACGCTTCGGCAAGTATAGCGCCTACTGTATCAACATCAATCAACAAACACATTATTTCAATGAATACCAAGGTAAAAGCTGCAGAAAGTGCCTATGTAAAAACTGCACCCTAGTTTAGATTATCGCAGTAATTTAAGCGTTACTTCGAGGAAACAGAACAGTGTTCCGGTGGTAGGAGCGAAAACCAGCGCTATGGCAACGGACGTCAAACATTCCTCCTATCTAGGTCGCTAAGTCAGTCGAGAATTTGCCGAAAGATATTCATATTACGTACATTTTGGCTGTTTGTCCAAGAATTCTAGGGTCTTTACAAAATATTTCAGAAAGCAAGAATTAGGAATTGTATTTACTTAGACTGGTTATTATCTTATCTAGTTTTCGAATTTTCATTCGTGCAGGCTGCAGATTTTTGTCCTAACCCCTTTTACGATGATTTTTATGTCGTTCCATGCAGTCTTTCATTACAAATCGGTTCTGCGGTTTATATTTTATTTATGAACATGTTTTATGAATTCATAATATCAATATTAGATAAAAAAAATATAACAGGAGAAATATGCTTAGCTGTTGTATTACGAAACTATAAGGCCTAACTAAAAATGTACTAACAAAAGTTATGTATTTAAGCAAAAAAGCGCGCCATGTCATCGCTTAGATTATATTTTATCAACCTACGACTGTATTTTCAAGTTCTTGCTGAATCATCGTATGGAATATTTCCAAAGAATAGTAATGGAAATAGATTTCAATCGCTGCGTAGATTTCCTTTTACGATTAAATCGAGAAACCTTCTTTGGAATCCTCCGAATCCTTCGCCATTTTCGACAACTCTAATATATCCGTCACACGTAGCATAATATTTACTTTATGTACCATAGAGGAAATCGTTTCCTAGGCAGTTGACAGACTAACGTCATTTGGTCGGATCATGTCAATTTAATTTTACTTGTGATCTGTCGGCTGGGTTTGACGTAACGCGACCAGATGATGTAGGTTCCTCCATATTATGCTTAATGCCTATAAAGCAATTTCGTCGATGGTGCTTGTATTTTTATAGGTAAGTACGGTAATCAGTTAAATTACTAGGCTCGAGACAAAAGAGCAGCATCTGGCAAATTGCCAGAATATTCGAAAGCGTTTTAAACGCAAATATTTATGTCTTCAAACTATGTTAACGACAGCTACCTTTAATAATGTCCAAATTTTGGAAGAAATTATTCTTCCTGATTTGCAGATTTTTTAAAAATAGAGACTGTAGTGTTTACCTATTGATGAATGATGTTATTCCTACTGGGTTAACACTTCAGACTTAAGTTTGGGGCTAATTGAATGGAAAAACAACTGTATAAAAAACTCAGAAACTGGACTTAGACAGATGAATGGCCAACACAACATTGTCATAATATAAAAAGTATGTATTATGTAATATCAAACCATGTCATAAACTTTTCAAATCAGATCAGATAATCTCCTTCAACGTATTTTATGGTAAATATTATTCTATCATCGAATAATTCATAAATCATAGGCAGTTGTCGGACCTACGTTATTTGGTCTTATTATGTCAACTTAACAGTCGTCATCTGTCTGCTGGGTTTGACAAAACGCGACCAAAATACGTAGGTCCGCCATTTGCTTGAATCAACTTCTCTGATAGTACTATGTAGGTATACCTTTAGCTGTTTCTTAACGTGAAACAAAAGAACATTGAATTATGAATCGTACGCGCATTCATTCATAAATGTCTGTCTGATCGTGCTGGATCATTAGCAACAATTATTATGGACAAATGTTATACTCGTACAGCGCAACAGTATCATGATATTTGCGAGGCTTAACTCCGTTTAGAATTATGGATTTATGGTAGCGCGGCGCGTTATTAGCGATATACATTACAGCTGCTATATCTTATTGAGCTACGATTACATAGCAACAAAATATTCTACATATTATTTTTGACAAAAATCTTAATACTATGATGCGTAAATTACATAATATAATATTTATCTATGGACGCTTCACACCACGTCAGTCTGGCCCCGTGCTAAGTACCTGTAGGACTTGTGTTACGGGTACCAGACCACGGAAATATATTTAATAATTTTATACTATACATATATTTAAGATTTTTATTATATGATACAAATATATAATACACATCCATGACCCAGGAACTTTTTTTCCTTCGGCGGGATTCGTACCCCCGGCTTTAGCTACCAACGTGCTCACCACTGAGCCACATAGGAAATGTATAGCGTTTAAAAACACTATAATTTTTCATTTTGTCAATTCTATTTTAAATTCGAAAAGGCGTGTTTATATTTTTAAGCCTCGTGGAGAGAATAAAAATAAAAGTAATATCGCATGTGGCCCACGATTCTGCGCGGGCGAAGATGTGGGTAGATTGTAGAATATATAGAAAATAATTTGTTTCTATAACACTTTTCCCCGCTCACGCAAGTTTGCTATAATATTACGTTTTAACAAGGTAGAAATGGGGATCAAACTGGGGTGTAAAAGCTGACGTTTATTACATTCTTCTAACTCGTCTTGTGTTATTATTTTGTTGTCCTATTCCGCCGCAATTACTTATTTCAATACTGTAATTAGATTAATGTTATGGTTTCTAGACGCGCGATGGTACTTGAGTACCTCAAGTTTTATTTAAAAACTCACAGCGATCTTTTTAAATTTGGTTTGAAAACAAAAGCTTCGGTTATCGTAGGATGTGAGAACGTGTCCAAAGATTTTAACTATTGCACAATAATATATCTACTGCCGTCTATTTTATAGATTTTACACTCGATGAACAACAATATAAAAGCGAAATCTAAGCACCGACTCTACATAGACAACCTCTGAAAACAACCGCAATATTTCCATCCTTTCATGAAATTCATAACTTTTAGGAAGTTACAATTTGATTCGCGCAGAAGTGCAACAAACATTGGACGGGTACCCACATATTGTAAGCGGAGGGCAGACCGTGTTCACTGTTCATAGCTTCCGCAAATTTCCGGAGCGTATTTGATTTGCAATTTCAAATTCATATTTCATTGAACTCGATTTTTCAGTGTAACGAATTGAAACTAATTGCGAGTTATACTAGAAACTAGTTGATGCCCCCAAAATTCGTTTATCGCGCGAGAACCGTAAATTCTTCCGGGATAAAAAGTATCCTATGTCTTTAATTTTCGGGACTCAAAGTATCGCCATCCCAAATTTCAGCAAAATCAGTTTATCGGTTTGGACGTAAAGAGGGTTAAGTACCTCTTTACGTTGTCTGTTAAGACAGACAGACCGAATTTATAATATTAGTATGGATGGTTTCAATGCCGAAATACCTGAGTGTTACTTGTTTCCTTCTAATGTGATAATATTTTTGTAAATTGTCAAACAATAAATTCAGCTGAAAAAATAATTGTCGGCCTACCAAAAAATTTAACCAGCTCCGGTATACAATTCGACTTTTTAAGGTTTACTTATTTCTTTAAGTTTCCAAAATCCTTCCTTACTTATTCTCTCATTTTCATCTTCACAATTTTACATTATTTTCTTTTACAAATTTGTAATGTGAGTTTCTATTTTTATTTTTCCTTTTGCATATCTTCAGAAAGTCAAAACTCGAAACTTTATTAAACTATTCAAAATAAGGACGGTTGTCACACAATTGTTTATACATTTTGCTACCTCTGTCCGCGCCCTGGGACTTGGGAGTATAACTGCCTTTAGAACTTAGTTATCCCACCAAAAACATTCCATGTAAGGAAGTAACGAAACAGCCAAGCTATACAATATATTTACTGATATGTGGAATTTGTTGAAGTTAGGGTCGGTAGAGTTAGGCCCTAAAAATCACAATTGTTGGCCTATTTTTGCTATGTAGCGGTTCGGAACTTTTCGTGCGTGAGTCTGACTCGCACTTGGCCGATTATTTATTTGTAATTTTTTTTACTAATCGGACTCGCTCATGAAGGATTCCGTACCGTTATAGAGCAAAATAGGCCAAAAATTGAGATTTTTGTATGGGAGCCCGCCTTAAATTTTTATTTTATTTTAATATTATTATTAATTATTAAAGTACACAATATATAATTAAGGCCTTGGTGACAATTCCAAGTACCTACCTGTTGCCGTTATTAATTAAAAGAGCAAAAAAGCCAAAAAATCATGTTTATTGTATGGGGCCGGCGGCGGCGAATTTAGGCCTGGATTCGATGGTGACACAAAATTCTTGGTCATTTGTACCAGGCTGGCGGTTCTACAGGGGTAGAATTACGTAAAGGCAAAAAGGAAAATGATGGTCATAGCGCTCGCACTGGCATGGCAGCCCAAACGCGTGGGCGTTAATCGAACGTGTCGGATAAATAACGAGTGTCGAACGATTTGTTCCACAAAAATGCTTGTATTTTCAGATAGTCGAAAAAAAATAAGTAACTAGGCGGTAGTGTAATACCATACTTCTCGGGTGTGGCTTACAGCCCGCCATACCGACGCGAATACGTTAATTTTAATAAAAAAATTGAACTATTTGTACCAGGCTAATTTTTGCATAGCTAATCATCGTCGAGTAGCCATTCACGAAAATCACCTAGCCATACTTTTTCGACAGCAAATTTGTTACTTGACACAATATTATGACCGTTATTATTTTTCCCATACTTCTAGTAGGGGGAAAACTGCTACTATTCTTGAAATACTTATTTATTTGACACCCGACATACCTTGGCAACAATTATGGACTAAAATATTACTATACACTTAGGAATTATTTAAACTTAAAGTCGGTAAATATTATTTCATTACTTTTTTAAGTTTTTTGGCGGTGTTTTTTTTTAATTTCTTTATTTTATTTTATTTCATGCTTTTTAAACTATTGATGGTTATAGTGCAGAATAAAATAAATCGTCTATGAATGTCCTCTTGGATGAGCCCGTCAATATGAGCCCGAACATGAACCCTCCACTTTGGGTTCATACGGAGCTCGGCTCCTGTAGAATCCAGGTGATGCTGCAGCAGTAGCATGCAAATATTTACTGTTTATCTAAGTCTTACTGATTGTCGTAATAACAATGAGCCCAAACACGAAACGAGTTGGGTATCCTATTGGTTACCAGGTGATGCTGCAGCACCAGGTCAACTTTCTATTAATGTGTATGTTATTCATAAATATCATGAACCAGAATAAAAAATATAAAACTCATCAAACGACTACAAGTTGCTAACAGCCTTTCACGACCCAGATAAACCGCGATTTTCCAGCACTGAGCAGGCTGATGATGATGAACTATAGCTAAGAACACTCTCGATCATGTCAGCTTTCAAACAAAAAAAACTAGATTAAAATCGGCCGACCAGTTTGGATGCTACGATGCCACAGACAGATACACACACAGACACGTCAAACTTTTAACACCCCTCTTTTTTGTCGGGGGTTAGTTAGGTATCATTCTTTAATATCAAACCCATACCAATTTCAAAACCGTAAAGAAGCTATTACAAAACGGAAGAGTTGTGAGACGAATCATTGACGAGATAGTCGACATTGTTCAGCTAATTGATTATCCGGTTGTTGATAGATTTTTGGCAATCGATACTAGACGAACCTTGAGATATATCCGCAATACATCTCTTGTCGGCACATATTAGCCGCATGTATCGACGCTGATATATCGATGATAATAAATACACTAGCGCTTATCACAACAGTTGAAATAAAAACAAAATAAAAAGAAATGTTTTATGTTCGAGTAAATTTGGAACAAATATTTTCAGAATGTCCGCATGTTGACCTGCCACTGTTTGGGAACTAACCCGGCGAAAAGAGCCGACGTAAGAAATTTGCACGCAAACAATACTATTATTTGACTATTACATAAATATTCGTAGACATACGGACCTTCATAATTTAGTAGGGTTATGCTAAGCCTTACCGACAGAACACAACTTAAATTGATTTGACCTAAGAATTAACAATTAACATAGACTCACCAATCACCATCTATCTATGAACCTATTTCTCTGGCAATACCTGCATAAGTAACAAAATATCAGTAAAAAAATTAGGAGTGTAAAATTTTCAACATGGCTTGATTTTTCCTGTCAAAAAAAATTGGTTGTCTGTAAAGTCGGTTTACTGACGATAGTTGAACGTGACAACGTATGACGTTGACCCTCGCTTCCGAATCTCTATAAATAGAAACAAACTTTTTCGACTGTAACCTAAAGTTATTTCGATGTATTTCTTTCAAATGATTGTCTAAAAATATTTATAATGAGTAAAATAAACTATTCGCAATACAAAACGCTACATACATTCGTGAAATCCAGTAAAATCTTCGAACAAAGCACAAGTCATACCTTGACACGTATGACGTAGGAAATAGAGCACAATTTTAAATTGCTGAAATAATACTAATAGCTCACAGATTGTTTATTTATTTTTCATTCAGAGTGTGGTCAATGTATCAAAGGTCATAACTAACCAAACTTCTTCATACAAAAGTATTCTCTAAGTCATCGAAATACGTAATATAATCGAAACAAAGAGCGCGGCCCAGGTGGGCCTTACGGTTGTTGAGAGACTTGAAAGTGTAAATGGAACGCCTCAGAGCTGCTGTCAGCGAGGTAACGCCGCATGAACTGTCATGTTTTTCGGGCGCGCACCCCATATCGAATTATAAGACGTTATCACGTCAAAAATGTCCTATCTTATCATCCGGCAGTCGGCATTAGTTATTTAAATATTACATAATAATATTATTTTTAACAAAAATAATCGACACTTTAACACCGTTAAAATTTAATTCTGAGCTGCAGCTGAAAGATGCGTGTTGCTGTGTTGCATTAGCTCGGGATTACTTAATCGGCTTCTATCAGACAATAACATAGAATATACAGGTAAACATCGTATGCGTCATGCTTCAAATAAGGCCCGTGCCCATGGTCGGCCCCCGATGTGACACATGGCAAATATAGTGTGTCACTGCAGCAAATTACAAGCCATTTAAAAAATTGTGTCAGTGTAAACAGTTGCGTGGACATTACGTCTGTTACGCGAACTAGGTTCAAGGGGAGCCAGATAGATTGCCGGCGCGTTTCACTATTTATAGAGCCTCGAGTCTATTTAGCAGACCGATCTCAGTGCAGATATGTCCGGAGTCGCGACCGTCCAAATCTCACACTCCCGCGCCGAATTAACCCGACGAAAATTACGTCAAAACATTGAAAAATATGAAGTGATAACATTTTGGTTTTACAGCTCGTCTTAAGAGGAAATGTGATTTGTGACAGTGATTTTAAATTGAGTGGTAGTAATCGTTTGTGATACGTGCGAGTAAAAGTACAAGGTTTTCGTATATTATTTTCTGAGGCGCTAAAATTGGTTGTGCCACCATAATAATGTTGTAACCGTCCTAATTACCATATTCATAAACAAGCGTGTGTATGTTGAAAAACAAAATTGACATTGGAGTTATTTACACGAGAATGCCAAAGAATATCTGGAGGGAAGCCAAAGTGAGCAGCTGACTGTAAACAAACTAAATAGTATCGTATAACTAAATACCTAGCGATACATCACAATTCACAACCAGAACGCCGCCGAGCCGTAATCGATGTTAGGCCTAATTCGAAGGGAAAACTTTTCCAAATGGCGGAGAAAGGAAACTCGTCCGACAGTGACGGACCAATAATACAGGATAACGTAATACGAATACAGCTCCGGAAACCGAGTCATCGGAAATGGGCGCTGAGGACGCAGAACAAGTCACCTGGAATAAGATTCCCGACAATACAGCTATTCGACTGCGAAGGAAACCTATTATTAGAAACTAATGATGATAATATTTCGATAAAAAGTTCAAATTTTCATGAACCCGCCCTGAAAACGAGTCAATCGTTGAAAGAAAAAGATTATAGGCACATCATAAACAAAAATTTAATACGAAAATACAATTCTATTTCCGGGGAGAAGGTTTACACGCGAGTCTTCAGGAAACCTGTGCAAGTATCGGAAAATAATGTAGAAAAGTCCGTCGTAAACGATAACAATTCTTCTGAAAACATTCCAAACATAATCACGACAATAAATACTCCATCGAACAACAACTTGTTGAGTAGTCGCGAATCCTCGCCTGTCGAGGGACAGAGCGAGATAAGCAGCTACAAAAGTTCCGATTACGAGAATCACAAATCATCTGAAACGAAAAGTGATGAACAGAATAGTGAATCCAATATCGAAGATTGCAAACAGTCGTACGTCTCATCTGTGAACGAATCGAATTATGCGTGGAAAGAAAACGATAAAAAGGGTAATGTGTACTTAGGACTTCAAACATCTCAATCGTTCAATAATGACTTGTTATCTGCGAATTTACACGAAAATCGTAGCAGTAATGTGTTACGTTCGAAATCGGTCGCTCTGTATAAGCCGCCGCAAAATAAAATATACTTCCTAAACACCTACTTAAAAAGCTTACAAGCCCGGAGGAGCTCTAATGCTTCTAATCCGGATTGGTTGTCGATACATTTGCGCCAAACAAAAGATCCGCAGGAGGACTCGTACAATAGATCCAAAAATGTCGAATGCCCGAAGGACCATTTGAAAGTATCCAACAATGTATCTGAGGCGGAATTCAACAATTCGCCGTCCGATGTTGCGGCGAAATGTGAAATGAGGAAGCGATTAAAAATGTACCGACGCGGCATATCTGAAATGGAATCGCGGTGTAAAAGTTCAAATGGGTTTAGGAAGAGGCGACACTCTGTGAGCGGTGCGATGAGGATATCTCTCTCCTCCTCGTCGGAGAGTGTGGATGAGGCTGATGTTGTTCTAAGCCGCTTAAAGAGAAGGATCCTTAAGAATAAAATAAGGGAGAAACGAACTCGAACCGATTCAAATGGATGTGGTAAGCATTACTTTCTTTATCCTTTAGTCTTTACCGGCATTATTTGCAAGAAACCTAATATAACAAAACAAAAATTTTGAAAATCGGTTCACAAACGACGGAGTAGTCGTTGAACATACAAAAAAAATATCCACAGCCGAACATATTATAACCTCGTCCTTTTTGGAAGTCAATATAATATGTACCTATCTTCTTATATATAAAAATGGATTTTCAAATGTGTTAGTCGCGCTAAAACTCGAAAACGGCTGAACCGATTGGGCCGATTTTAGTATTAAAATATTCGTAGAAGTCCAGGGAAGGTTTTAAAGTGACACGAAGTTCACCGGGACAGCTAGTAAGTTAATAAATTAATAAACTTAAGTGAGTACACTCCGTGCATAAGTATCGAAGTTTTGTCAAATGTTTTGGGGGCATGCGGGATAGTTTTCGAAGTCATATAGAATGAAGCCCGGCTCGTCTGATCCTCAGCTTTCCTTGATCCTTGGAGCTCGCGCGAGGAATACATGACACATTACACATGGTGTAAAGTAATTATTATAATTAGATAAGTCAAACGTATAATATTATACGTGTACAATTCGTATATCAGTTATATATTTTTAGTACCACAAAGTTATTTGATATGTCGTACAGTCATTACTCTGCAGTTTTTATAGCGATCATAACCTTCATTTGTCTTGCTTCCGTTGTCGTCTCTGTCATTGTCATTTATTTCTCATGATTTAATTTAATACTGTTTGTGCCAAACATAGTCTGATTAACAAGTGCAATTTTCCTCGAAACCTGATCTCATTCACCAAAAATTATGATTTTGGTCTCATTCGATTCGGAATACCATCTAGAACATTCTATCAAAATTCCAAGAGGGGCTGAAAAAAAAATGCAATAGTTATAAACAATTAAGTAAACATAAAAAGAAGGGTTTGGATTTTTTTAATATTTCGAAAACTATTTAAGATAATCAAAATTTGAAAATAGATCCTTAAAGAAGAGGAAATTTCCTAAAAAAAATCTTAGATCCTGGAACCTTACCAATAATCCTTATAGCTTTAAATGAGCGGCGAAAGTAACGGTAAAAACGCGTAGTTCGAGTTTCGCGTGAATTGCCGCAATCTGCCACGCGAACTAAAAAATATATTTTAACTGATTAAATATTAATATAAAGAAATAAAAAAAATTGGGTACTAAGTAGACATATCAATAAACAATAATCCGTCAACAAAAATAAATTATCACAGTTTGTTTAAATGTTATGTTTTTGTTCATTTGTTAATAGTCACCATTTTAATGTTAACATAAAAACACTGATTATTTCTAAACAAGAAATCTAGAAATTTTTATTATTATTTTGAGATAATCTTAAAAGGGTTTAGAAGAGATATCCGGTGGAAAAATTCAATAATTTTGATTTTTCACTTTTTTATGAACAATCAAAGGCATTCATGAAATTGTCATGTAAATAAAGCAATTAGGGTTTTTTCATCAATAAAAATGATTATTTAAATTTTATTAGTTATAAATATAAAAATATATATTGTTATCTGGCTTCTAACAACAACAAAACAAAATAATAACAATAATTGGATATAAAAGTACCGTAATTGCTTTATTTACATGAATAATTTTGGAATGCTTTTGAATGTTAATAAAAAAGTGAAAAATCAAAATTATTGAATTTTTCCACCGGATATCTCTTCTAAGCCCTTTTAAGATTAGCTCAAAAGAATAATAACAATTTCTAGATTTCTTGTTTAGAAATAATCAGCGTTTTTATGTTAACATTAAAATGGTGACTATTAACAAATTAAGAAAAGCATGATAATTAAACAAATTGTGATAATTTATTTTTGTTAACGGATTATTGTTTATTGATATGTCTACTTAGTACCCAATTTTTTTATTTCTTAATATTAATATTTAATCACTTAAAATATTTTTTTAGTTCAAGTAGCAGATTGCGGCAAATCACGCAAAACCTGAACCACGTGGTTTCGCCGTTACTTTCGCCGCTCAATTAAAGCTATAAGGATAATTGGCAAGGTTCCAGGATTCAGGATTTTTTTAGGAAATTTCCTGCTCTTTCAGGATCCATTTTCAAATTTTGATTATCTCAAATAGTTTTTGAAATATTAAAAAAACCAAACCCTTATTTTTATGTTTACTTAATTGTTTATAACTTTTGCATTTTTTTTTTCAGCCCGTCTTGGAATTTTGATAGAATGTTCTAGATGGTATTCCAAATCGAATGAGACCAAAATCATAATTTTCGGTGCATGCGATCAGGTTTCGAGGAAAATGGCACTTGTTTACTAGTGTAACATAGGGATTTAAAAAATCAGAACAGTATAAAAACCGGCCAAGTACTTGTCGGGCCACGCGCAATATAGGGTTCCGTAGTATACCGCTAGTTTTTGATTAATTACGTGTTTTACACTACCAGCTGCGCTAGCACGGGGATTGAAATTTATTTCCGATCTTCGTAGACAAAATATAACTATAGTTTTTTTGATAAAAGATTCTACGTGTAAAATAAATAAGGTCGTAGATTCATTGTCAATGTTATTTTATTTTTAGGTGCATTTTGTGAAGTGTTTTTATTACCCATTGTTTAGCGTGGGAAAATTGATAATTCCACCCTCAATGAATCTACATCGCCAAAGTGCTAGACAAATTTAGTAACATTTTATAAAATCCGAGCTCGCAAAACAATAGGTCGTAAAAGTTGCTCGTAAAACTTACATTAAAAATGCATTAAAAATTATTTCTGTTGTCGATGAATCTGCGACCTTATCTTTAAAACAGGAACTATTATCTAAGAAACTATAGTTATTTCTTGTCTATATCTGTCTTCGAGATCGATAATCCCCGTGCTAGGGCAGCTGATAACAACATCATCTCAGTAACATTCAAAGGAATATGAACGAAAATTTCCTTTAAAAACTTTTTACAATTTTTTAGTTGATCGATTATTACTCAATAACTTATGAAGTCTTCTTAGCCGTAATAGTTTTCCTTCTAAATTCAGCATATTTCCTACCTCCGTGAATTTTTTCACATTTCCCGAAGCAACCGTTTAGCTGGTAGAACTTAGAAGGGGGGAACTCTAACGATTTTTCCACTTTAAAACTTCATATTTCACAAATGGATCCCTGGAAAATGGTCTTTGAATACTCATAATATTTTTAAAGACCTATCCAACGAGGTGTCGTGTAAGGTGTTACACGGTGGGGTGGATGCGGAAAAATTAAATCACGCCGCTTGTTGTGAATGGTAATTGGTAGATACCATAATATTTTTTTCATGCTTGAACTTTTAAAAGTTCAAAAGTTAGAACTTAGAAAGCAGCGCCATCTGCGTAAAACCTTCTTAACTAAAACATACAGTCGGAATGAAGCAGACTGTGAACTTACCAAGTTAACTTGATATAGCCGCCCTCTGGAGGAAAATTGTACAAACTTAATGCTAACATGGTTCCCAGGTGCCGAGTTGCCTTCGTAAAATAAATTCAGATGATTACAGCTGATAAGGGTTAGGTTTTAAGTGGTGTAAGATTTATTTAACATTAAAACTACATTTCACACTAAGCACATTAGGAGTGAGTACGTAGCATTAGTATTAGTAGCATCTTAGAAATAATGAAAACTGATATTTTTGATAACCATGATTCCTTCATCCTTGGCAGGCCTTTAAGTAACCCGACTAAATTACATAATACTTAATTCCTCAAAGTAAGGCATAAGTGCCTACGTTTGGTCGGGTTAGTATGATATTATATTTTGTCGGGTTATATCAAATCCAGCCGACAGATCGCATTTCACATTGAATTGACACAAATCCGACCAAATGATGTAGATCCAACAGCCTATGAATCAATAATTTCTTTGATGGTACTTAAAAAAATCTACCCGGCAGTTTTTCTATCATCTCAAAATCTGTTGTTAATTTGCAGTTTAACCTGTATATGCTTAGGTATGCATGTATTATAGTATAACTAACAAGACGTTCCGCGCGGCTTCGCCCGCGTAAATTAGATATTTCACAGACAAATTAGTCCACAAAAAAGCCTATGATCTTTCACGTGGTCTACTTATCTGACCCAAATAACAGAAAAAATGCTCTAGTAGTTCGTGATATAAGCCCTTTCAAATAATTTCCCCCGTATTTTACACATTTTCCTCTATTTCTTCGCTCTTATTAGACTTAGCGTGATAAAATATAACCTATAGCCTTCCTCGATAACTGGACTATCTAACACTAAAAGAATTTTTCAAATGGGACCAGTAGTTCCTGAGATTACCGCGTCCAAATAAGCCCGTTCAAATAATTTCCCCCGTTTTTTCCACATTTTCCTCTATTTCTTCGCTCCTATTAGTTTTAGCGTGACAAAATATACTCTAAAGCCTTCCTAGATAGCTGGGTTATCTAACACTAAAATAATTTTTCAAATCGGACCAGTAGTTCCAGAGATTAGCGCGTTCAAATAAGCCCTTTCAAATAATTTCCCCCCGTTTTTTCCACATTTTCCTCTATTTCTTCGCTCCTATTACTCTTAGCGTGATAAAATATAGCCTATAGCCTTCCTCGATAAATGGACTATCTAACACTGAAAGATTATTTCAAATCGGACCAGTAGTTCCTGAGATTAGCGCGTTCAAACAAACAAACTCTTCCCAATTATAATATTAGTATAGATGTTGTATATGCAATGCAAGTATAACTAATTTTATAATATTAATTTTTATAACACCTAGATGTACGTGAAGGTAAAAATCTCCCCAATCATTTTTCTTACAGGACTCAATTAAAGTCCTACGTCAGCATTACCCCACGACCTTATTTTCGCGTCCTTTGTCGAAGAATATAATATTTTCTGTGACATAAATCAATATAATGATTTCCGTTTTTTCCACCAAAATAGGGATGTGAAAATTATCGAAAGGAATTCTTAAGTCAACCGCTTCTGGCCGCGCGCCAATATTATGAAATCGCCTGAGAGCAATATGGAAACAGGGTTCAAAATAAATTGACCCTTAAGTTCCTGCTCATGTTAACGTTGGTCAACAGAAATTACCTCGTGTCGTTTTATCGTGAAATAAAATTGCAATTGTGGTCCGAAAATGTTAACCTCTTAATGTTTATTATGTTCGCAGTCAATTTTGTCTTGTTTACTTTAAAAGTGTAATTCGTATAATTGTTTCTAATAGGGTTGTGCTATTAATTTTATGCTACCCTAATTCTTTCCTTTATACATTTTTTTATATTTCATAGTTTATCTATTAGACAGAATATTGCCTTGATCTTGGAAAAACCAAACACAATTTAGCCTATCTATTGTTATCGCGGCCGCGGGCCGGCGTACCTATGTGGCCGCTTGGGACTAGAAGCATTAAGTATACTGTTGTTTTACATTTTCAAACCGCATTTATAATTAAGTACGATTAAAAATAATACGAGATTATATTATTATTATACAGATTTTGTTATTTTTCTATCTAGTAATTTATAAGACTAGTATATGTACATATTATACTAGATGTAAGTTGTAACTAGTAGAATATAAGAACCAATGCAAATCTTTAGAAAAAGTTTAGTTAGTTGAATTCACCTGAATGTAAGAATAACTAATAAGCTATTAGATTTCCTAGACAGTCTTATGAAAAAAAAAGATTTAGCAGCGTGTAATCGATAGAATTATTAAGTTTATACTTTATCCGCGGTCAAGGCCGCGCAGGTCATTTCATTGACACCGAGCCGTGAACGACTGTTGCAATGCGACACTGCAGCCGTGCCCATTGCTCAATACGAAGGCAATGGGATTGCGGGCTCGTAAATGTGCACGTACGTTAAAAAAACAAAGAAATTGGTATAATTTCCTTCGCCATACGACCAGCATAAAAACAGAAACACATGGTACAGAACATGCGCAGAGACGGCGTCGCAAGTCAATATCCTCCCTCCCAAGCGCCGACGCGCCGCCATAGCCCATGACGCGGCTCGTTCCGACCGACGAGCAAAAGGACCTAACTCAAAATCTGTAAAAAACTTAAACGTTTTAACTTAGTCACTTGTTTTAGCCTATTTCGATACATTTCTGTTTATTTTTAAAAATTGCCTTCCTAGACTTTCCCCAATGTTCGGTAATACAATAATTGTGTACAAATATGTTATTTAAGAGCGGGCTGCCTTTTGCCGCTTTCTAATAAGTATTACGATCCTGGAAGACGATTGACTTGAATGAAATTAAGATTTATTTACTTAATCATTGTATATTTAAATGATATTATTTGCTAAACGGAAAACAGGATTCACTTATTTTGACTCGATAGTTATATGTTTTTGAAATTATGAACCTTTCTGGGCTTTTAAACAAATATCTGTTACACTTATTGAGTTACTATCATTAAACAACTTGCACTACTACAATCACACACTGTATAAAATAATGGTAAAAGGAAGTATTAGTATTGTATTTAATTTTTAAGTAATCATCAAAAACAGTTTTGGGACTTACGACTTTAACTTTCGTGCTATAATGCGGGAACCGTTGTTACGCGATATTGTTTACTATTAGCTGCAGCGTAAAGCACATTGCTCGGGAGCACGATTCATGGAATCATTATATCACGATTGGAGGATAGCAGTGTGTGTAGGCGGGGCTAGCGTTTTGACAGTAGGCACTTAAAACATAGATTTTGCATAGGTTATATTATCTCAGTTTCATTATTTGAATATAATGTTTATAAGTAAGAAAGTTAAGTAGTCCCTTCATAGCTATTCATAATAATAGCTATGAATTATGATGGACAAACAAAACTTTGAGTTATGGCCAGAATAATTTAAACTGTAGTGTCAATTTGTATTGTACCTGTACAATATAGGACTTAACAATAACATAAAATCGAAGCTAAATTAAGAATTCAAGACGTGAGTGGAAGAATAAGGTAAGTAACATGAAAAAACTTCCCGTTTTTTTGCTTAAATAGAGGCTTTAGGGTCGGCAAAATTATTTGAAATAGAAAAACTGTGGAGTATATTTGTAGCCAGATATATTAGCTAGGTCGTGAAGTAGATAAGTTACAAGATTTATGAAAATAATAAGGGAAAAAATGAGTTATTGTCCGTATGTTACGAAATCTTACTTGTTCGTTTCTTCCACTCACGTCTTCTTTAGATCAAACAAAGTCATAAAAGTACTATAGAATAGTCAAAAATATTAATATCGCGGCTAAAAGTAGAAAAAAATGCATCTTACGAAAAACTTAAAGTGTAAGTTACATCATTTTGCCCGTCAAGTAAGTTAGTTTAAGGTTTGTCCGCTAGAGTGGCGGTGAGTGGCGACTGGCGACCAGCTGGTACATGGTAGGTTTGAGTTTTGACAGCACAGTACACGAATCGCGTCGTTCGGCCGAAACGCCGATACATACCATTCTCACGTGTACCCGGTATAAGTTCCGATTTTTGACCTTCCGCCTTTCCTAAACAACTTTTACATAATTCGTGAAAGTAGGAGTGATACAGACTGTTTTATTCGGTTCGTATTTTTGTTCCTTCGTCTGATTAGTTCCGATGCATTCTGAAATGCCGTAGTCGTATTATTGTGCGAGCGTTGTGTGGTATTTTCGTTTGTTTGGTTTTGAATTGCATTTGGATTGTACACCGGATTTATCTTATTTTAACCGGAGGACATAAGACGGTGAGTGAATTGAATTGTTTGTGTTATTGTACGAGTTGTGATAATTTGGAAGATGTAAATAACAGTATGAGTACAAATACTTATGTAATAAATATGCGACAAGAAAGTGATGTGAATTAGATAACTAATTATTATATAGGAAATAAAGAGTACGATGCAGAAATTGTTTCCTACATTAATTGTCTTAAAAACAAAGCACTTCCTCAAAAATTAAGTTAAGGTCGTTCCGCTAAGATTAAAGACTTAGTATTCATTTTAACCTTTTATTTATTATACGCCGTTTGAGCAGTTAAGTTAATTTTTACCAATTTTATTTACTTATTAAACACTACAGTCTTTCGTAAATCATAAAGCCATAAGTCTTATAAATTACGAGCTTTTGCCCGCGGCTTCGCTCGCGTTAAGAAGTATTGTTATATATACAAACTTTCATCTCCTATTTGAGCCCCTTGGTGTTGATATTGATCAAAATCCTTTCTTAGCGGATACCTACGTCATAACATCTACCTGCATGGCAAATTTCAGCACGATCCGTCCAGTGGTTTGGGCTATGCGTTGATAGATCAACATGTCAGTCAGTCACCTTTGAGTTTTATATATACAGATAACTTATAAGTTATAACACATAGAAGTAATAACATATTTTAATGGACGTGAACCTCCAATTAACACATCTCACCTCCATTAAACTCCTGTGTTAAGGGCGTTCCGTCCGGAGATTCCGTAATTGACCGTATTTAAAACCTTATAAACTCATAATCTGAAAGCTACAAAGTTATAATAAAAATACAGCAATAATCTTCAGTATATCAACATTCCTTTTGTCGTTTGAAATTTTCTGTTTTTGTTTCTTATACTCATGATATTAGCTTCCAAAGTAATACCAATTTTTTAAAATTTAAGCATACATTCAGCATCTCCTTAGGATTTACAAATTACTTTTATTTGAAACTCACGCCAATAGATCGACAATATCATAAACTACATATTCGCCGTTCAAAAATTTTTTTAGGACAATTTTAAACTAAGATAAGTAAAAATAATAGGGTTTTGGCGCGATCTCGGCAACGCGGCAAATGTATGGCCAAGGTCGTTTGCTCGGGGGACGGCCTTAAACTCCAACTAATAATATTAAGCAAGGTAAAAGTAATAACAACAAAAAATATAAATTAAGCAATCCTACTAGTATAATAATGGTCATTGAAGTTTGGCGATGTTTCGGAAACAGGAACTTACAATGGACATCAAACGCGTAAATAACTTTCATTTCCTTAATTAAATAGAGTTGTAATGCTAAATGAACACAATATAAGATTGCCTATTAATATAAGCGTGTGAAAGTATAGACCACAGTACTTACCTTAGATAATAATAGTATTTACAATGTACCCTACATTGCAAATTGAGCATCCTAAAATATCGCAATAATTGCCAGAAATCAGAATACATTAAAGTATCACACTTGTACACCAAATCCTTTGGATCACACTTATAGCTGTTAACACTTGTATCAATCACAATAATTATTATTCACACCAATATCATTGTGTAGTAACTTACTACACATCGATATTGGTGTGAATTGTGATTATGACTAGTAACTAGGAAGTATACGGAATATATCATAAAGTACCTTAGGTATATTACCTATATGGAATATATAAGAGTAGTAAGCTTACTAGTTTAAGTTAATCAAAGTTCAAATTATTTACAGCATCTGCGGTCTCTTCTTCTTCTTCTTTTTAAAAAGTTGTCTCCTTAGTGAATCGCCAATGTCATCTGCGGTCTCGCGAGGACTAAAATGATCAATTGTCATTTTTGACAACTACTAAAATGTTTTCCAACTACCCGAACATTTCTTAGAATAATATACCTAATACATGAATAATCCGCCGATCGGAATTTCTCGGAATTGCCATTGTATTCTATTGTTGTCGCGATCACCGATGCTCGCGCGGGGCTTGATGGGTTATTGTTTTAACGCGTTTTATCATAAAGATTTTTAGAGAAAATATTATCGTAAAGAGTGATGATAATGTTATAGAAATCTTGCAGGTAAAATTGTAGTCGTCATCACTAATCACAGAAGGAGACTAACCCAAAATTGTCGATTTTATAAATCATTTTTGCACTTGATAATAAGCATCTAATCGTTTAATTTTCTAAACATAGATACTACATTATATTACCAAGAATTCAATCTGAGCAAAAACACGATATCGTAAAATTTTCTCGATACAAAAAAATCACAAAGATACATCTAACTTTGACGATTTTTTTTCTATATTGCCAAAACTATGCATTAAACTAAGTTGATATTTTTACACATCATATAAAATTCTATCACCGAGGATTCGTTCTAGTGGATTTTTAATATTCTCTATATTTTTTTAAGATATTTAAGAAAAACCACATTGGCGCTTCACCGCCAGATTTTTCTCACCTCTCAGTCGCCAACAGTCGCGTTCGCGCGCGCCTGAGGAGAGGTTGTACTTCTTTTGCCTTTACTCCGGATTGAGAAAATATTTAATCGAAACCATGGGAAACAAACAAAAATTAAATAAACACACTAAAAGCAACCTTCACAGGTGAAAACGGGAGCCGATGAACAATTGTAGAAGGCTTTTTAATTTAATATAAAATATGTATATTTGTTTACAAATATGATAATATTATCATGACAAATAATTTGTCAAACTCATATGTTGCGGCCGCACATGTGTTAGCGGATGTCAATGGACAAGCTACATAGTATTATATTTATTTTATTTAAATCTGTATATTATGTTAGTCACTATATATAAGTTTAATTAGTGATTATTATATTTTGAATAGTAATAAGTAAGGTAATTGATTTTGACAAATAGTTAGTTATAAATGGACAGGAGGATTATTTACTTCCGTTATAACTTCCTCTTCTCATATTTAAGTAAATAATTATCTTAAATATGAGAAGTACATTAATTAATATTTAGAATTACTTATTCTTAGCCATTCTTAATTTTTAATGTATTCTTTAATGATTTTACTATATTTGAATTGTCAACGGAAGTTAGTTTCTTTTGTGTAAAATGGTATAAAAGCCAATTGCATTGATGGAGGCATTCTGTAAATAACTTTGAAACGTGTAAGGTGAAACTCTGCTCGAATAAATACCGCTCAATGTATAATTATTCAAGACTTTTACTACTCCCTAATACATGCGTAGTGCTTCGTGCTTGAGACGATACCATTGAACGATATGCGTGTATCGTCCAATGGTATCGTCTCATAGCACGGAGCTTCGTGACGATAGACGAATCAGCGGCCGCGGCAATAGAGATTGAAAAAATAAATCGGCTTTAAATCGATATATAGTTTTGACAAAAACTAGCCTGACTTATCACACCAGCAATTAGACCACCAAAGTGTGACTATCACATTTCTGGGGGTGATTTTTCGTTTTGCACATTGCTTTGGTGTTGAACCAGGATATTACCAACTTGCTGAGCATTTTCAAGACGTGTCAACCGAATACCATTTTTCGTCGCTGGTCTTTTAAGTTGGCTGGTACCACCTAGCCTACAAAGTGTGAAGATTGAGTAGAAAAATACATTAATTTTAGGCGAAATATGAATAAAAGCACATTATATAGAAAAATCTAGCTAATTACAAGTTCTTAATTAAGGCCAAAAGTTCCTGTTTTTAAGTTTTTAGCTCTTTATAACAGTGAGTCGTAAAGAACTTTATGAAAGCTACTAAAATTTACTACGATTTTGTCTTTCTTTGTATCTAACTCCACTCATTGCCTTGCTATGAGCTTGAGGCCGATTTTTTCAAATACAGAAATAGTTGAGATTTAGACGAATTCTGAAAAAGGCACTATTAAAGAGTAAGAGTTATTTAATACTTTTTAGTACACATTACTATTGTTTTAACCTTGGAAGTCGGTTTTAATTTTTGTGTTCTAAATAATTATTAAAGTTATTACAAAAAAATACTTCCGGATATTTTTATTTCTATGAAAAAAATATTAAGTATAGTCATGAGCCCTAGAACAATTTTTTTTTGTAATTACTAACAAGCAAATTTTTTGTAAGTAGCTTCATTTTGATAAGACGGGCAACTTTTTTATTTTCGAAAAATCTCGAAAGTGGTAGCTAACAGAGATAGAAAGGATTTCATACTTTGACTTGTTGGTCCTAAAATATTATGAATTGTTTTATTTTTACGACAAGGTTACTTTTAAATTTAAGTATTAACCTACCAATATACAAAAAATCTGCTGGTAAGGGTTCCGTTTTAGGGTACAGTAGTCAACCAAATATTGTTGATTACAGAACCCTAAAACGGAACTCTAACTAGCTGATTTTTTGTATATTGGTAGGTTTATAGTTATATTATAATTTAAGAGTAACCTTGTCCTAGAAATTGAAAAAAAATCCATAAAATCGGTTGAAATGTTTTGGATCAGTTCGCGCACAAACACTGCGACCCGAGAATTTTATATATATATTTGACTAGATGACCCGGCAAACGTCAGTTTGCGATATAAATTATTTCTAGTATCAATATATTATATCAAAAAGCTATCAATTATTTCTAGTATCAATATATTAGATAAAAAAATATTCTCAAGCATAACGAATGTACGCACAAACATTGTGACATACGAATTTTGTTAATTTTAGTCTGACAAATGTTAATATGTTTTACGCAAATACATACAAAACTAACCAAATTCGGATGTGGACGAAGACGTGGCTAGTATATTATATTAAATAAATTTATAATATTATTTTTGTAACAACTACAGCTTAGGAATTCTAACCAGAATCGATCCATTAGTGCCTATTCGATTTCGATAAATAAACATATCATAAAATATTAAAAAAGTATTAATTAGATTCTCAAAGTACAGATGGTAAATAAGACTCGAGCTTCTCAAAATTTTATCTGATATATTTGGTTATACTACGTTCGTACAAAAAGTGGTTACGAGAGTATTTACACAAAATAGCCGCGGTGACATTTTGAATGCGTTGGGCGAGTGCGGGGGGTATGAAGTGCGCGGGTGAAAACCGTTTTTTTTTGTCATAGGTCTCCCTCTTAATACTATTTTAATCCTTCAAGCCCCATACGAGCACCAGTGATCGCGACAACAATAGAATACTATACACAGAAATAAGATCTAGTTAGGAGATCTGTGATACTATAGCATATCCAAGCATCCCCGATCGAAGGATTAAACTAAAATCTAACCCCTTACGTCATAATATCACAGAATATATATTAGTAGTACCAAATAATATATACTATGTAGATCATACATACCTCAAATCAAAGGAACATATTATATCCTCCTGTGGCGCCATAAAAATAAATCGTTTACCCAAACCGTAAAACGTCCGTATTCCGCAGTAGCGTAAAAAAAAGTTATTTTTACTTTCTTTCATCGGGCTACAAAATGGTTGTCTCATAATGAAAATTGCTTGCCGCTTGACGAATGAGGGATCACTAAAAAGTGAGCTTGGGTTTTCACAGTCTCATTATGCATTCTAGCCAGTCATGATGTTCGCCTCGAGAGACCTATCACGGGAATACCTGAGGCTAATGTTGACCGCTTCACGGGCTTGGCAAATATTTTTATTTTGCTACCTACCTTTTTTTATTATTGAATAAGGGGGCAAACGAGCAAACGGGTCACCTGATTTTAAGCAACTACCGTCGCCCATGGACACTCGCAACATCAGAAGAGCTGCAGGTGCGTTGCCGGCCTTTTAAGAGGGAATACGCTCTTTTCTTGAAGGTTTGCAGGTCGTATAGGTCCGGAAAAACTGCTGGTGACAGTTCGTTCCAGAGTTTTACAGTGCGCGGCAGAAAGTTACGCGAAAAACGCACTGTGGAAGACTGCCACTCATCAAGGTGATGAGGATGGTATGTTTTTCGCGTGGGTCGATGGCGAAAAGTTGCAGGTGGTATGATTCCGAACAATTCCTCTGAGCACTCCCCGTGATACAACCGATAAAGGATGCAGAGTGAAGCTACATCTCGGCGTAATTCCAAGGGGTCCAAGCTGCTTGAAACACTATGCCAGTCAACAATTCGAGCGGCCCTTCGTTGGATACGATCCAGAGGGAGCAGTTGGTATTTTGGCGCCCCTGCCCAGAGATGAGAACAATATTCCATATGAGGCCGTACCTGCGTCTTGTAGAGTTGTAGGCGTTGGTCCGGACTGAAGTACTGTCTCGCTCTTTTAAGAACACCAAGCTTCTTCGAGGCTAATTTGGCCTTACCCTCTAGATGGTATCGGAACTGGACTTCGCTCGATATGTTGACGCCAAGTATCTCAATGCTAGGGGAGACGGTTAAAGATGTGCCCTCAAAACGAGGATATACGACCATTGATGACTTTTTAGTGGTGAACGCGCAGACTTGTGTCTTGGCGGGGTTGAATTGGACCAAGTTACGTTTATCCCATTCAGAGACCTTCTCCAATGAATTCTCCACCTTAGACACAAGTTCGTTTCGACTCTCAGTGACATTTTGCCGAGAAATATTGGGGGAGCCGGTATATACAGCATCACCTGTGCGGTCATCTGCATAGCAATGAATGCCGCTAGTCTGCAACATGTCATTGATATGCAGTAAGAATAGAGTAGGCGATATCATCTCCACACGTCTCACACTCCAGCTTTGGGTAGAAAGGAGTGTTCGAGATAATACCCTGGGTGGGAAAGGTATGATGTGTGACTCGGAGATGATATCTGCGTCTCGGTTACAAAGAGCAAAGCCGGCTTTGCCGTCTCCAGGTGGTAATGGACGGCATTAAGGTTTGAGTGTAATCCCCTGATATTACAAAATTCCATGTTTAAAATCGAGGGGGGTGCCTTAGTGTGTTTGCTCTTGCCCCGAGCATATTGGAGCGCAGTTTTCAGTTTCCCCAGAATACGAGGGGCAGCCTGAACGTCCACGTTCAGTTTCAAGGGTTCCTGAGCATGGACGTCCAGAGAGGGATTCTCCAACGCAGTTGGTACCCTCCTGGGGTAACAGATTGTTTTTCAACTGCGGCATTTCTAGGGAGAAGAAAATCCCCTACCCCCCTGGGTAGGGGATTGTGCCTCCGATAAACTCACTCACTCGGCGAAACACAGCGCAAGCGCTGTTTCACGCCGGTTTTCTGTGAGGCCGTGGTATTTCTCCGGTCGAGCCGGCCCATTCGTGCAGAAGCATGGCTCTCCCACGGACAAAAACCTGTTTATCTCTAGATTTAAATGCAGATGAGTTTACAGTGCCAAATGTTAAATTGCCCTCACCCCTTTTGAAAACGCGCTAATCGATATCGTATTTACCATCTTAGGTCTTTGGTATTTACGAAGCTGCAGGTCAGGTGTAAATGTATGCTTCCGTCATATTTTGATGTTATCAACACGTCAGGTAAAAAAATGAAAAAAAAATTGTAAAAAAATTTTCGGTTTCTAGATTTATTTTCCTACTAGATGACGCTCGCAGCTCCGTTGCGCCAAAATTCGTTTATCGTGCAGGAACCGTACATTTTTCCGGGATAAAAACTATCCTATGTCCTTTCCCGGGACTCAAAGTATCTCCGTACCAAATTTGTGCAAAATCGGTTAAGCGGTTTTGGCGTAAAGATATAACAAGCAAACAGACACACAGACAGACACACTTTCGCATTTATAATATTAGTATGGATATGGATGTGAAAGGTACATTGATAGTGATCAAATCATTCCGAACTCTCGATCAAATATTAGAATTGCAGTCGATTGTCATCAATAATGTTTGAACTCTTCATTTGCGTTTCAGAACAGTCAGATTGGACTGTGATCAGTCGGAACTCGTACCAAATCGATCAGTTTCCTCGTACCGAGAACGGATCTTCTTTCCAACGGAATTTGTTCGGATAAGGATCAAATTATAATAGCCGGGAACCATTAGTCGGAGTTGTAGGTACGAACATAAAGCCCGTAATATTTTCTGTAATCATATCGATTGTTTGTTTAGGGCCGGTGAGGGGCCCAAACACAATGGGCGGGTGTAACGGCCCACCGCGCCTTTTTATTATACATATTGTACCCAGAGATAACAAAAACGGTGATATTTTCATAATGGCGGGAGAGAAATATTTTTGGGTAGATGTATCTAATAAATAATGTTATCTGGGCCGTGCGGTTTGCTTCAATTGACACGAATTTCACGTGTGTATACAGTGTGATACAGCCTCTGCGAATAATCGTTCCCTAGATATTATTTTGGCCTTGTACTGGCACTGTACATGTCGCTTTATCTGGGTGCAATATAAGGTTTACCCTATGAAAAATAATATGAGATCTCATGTAGAGCCAAGCTTCTTAAATCTGAATCTAAACAGCCTAACTCTACTGACCCACTATCTAAAACAAATTCTATAGGTACATCAGTAAATATATTGTATGGTTCGGCTGTTTCGTTACTTGCCTCAGATCAGAAACTAAATCGAATATTTAGTATCTGATCTGAGGTCCTCCGCGACCTAGCGAAACGGCGAAGCCATAGTATGGCTATATAATAGACAGTGGGTGGCCAAATTAATATACTCAGTGTAAGATTTTTACATAGATTCGTATTGGTTGATTGTTTAGCCATTTTGTGTTGTTAATTTTAGTTTTATCTTTAATTTTTTGTTACTTTAGGCTGTCTTCTACATTTTGTGAGTCAGTAACAATTTATTATTCAATGATTATCTTGTAATAATAACTCCATTTAGTACGACAGTCACTTTTGCCATATTTTGCGTGCAATAGGGAGTTAGACACAGGCGCTAAAAATGTGTTATAAAAAGCAATACTTAAGTCTTATCTATTTTATTATAATGTGTAAATAATAGGTATTGATACATGGTTATAGTGTTTTTTGGTTATTTTCTGTGATAATGTAATTTTAAGTTAAAATATGAAAGATGTAGCCATGGGAAAGAATTCAGACATTTCAGCTGGAAATAAACCTAAAACTTAGACACCTTCGAGTCATATCAATCATACCCGGAGAGAAATTGCGAGATTAGTAGGCGTTTCCCAGTCTACACTTTGAAATATAAAAAAGTGTTGAACCTGAAAAAATCTTTGTCCCCATAGCGAGATGATAAATGTGGTAGAAAACGTCTTTCGACTGCTTGAACAGGAGAGGAAACAAGGCATTTTATTGTTGAGAACAGAAGAAAACCCTTGAAAGTCATAAAAGTTTTGTTAGATGATGCTGGCGTAGCTTTATCTAACAGAATGCTAAGACGAAACTGAAGAAACTTAATTTCATTTGTTTCCGTCCTTCGAAAAACCTAAGTTTACCCCAGATGCATGCATGCTAAGCGATTGGCGTTTGCTACAATGTAAAAACACTGGTCTGAGGAATACTGGAAGGAGGAAAACAAGTTATTTTAATTTATTTATTTTTAATTATGAAGATAAATGCGTGACCTTAATATGACCCAATTGATTCAGATCCTCCAGGACAATCCCTAGTTTGTTCACCGAAGGCGACATGAATTTTTTTATAAAAGCTGTGTTATTGAACAAGTGAAACCTCCTTCGTCGGTTACGACATGGGGCGAGATTAGTTCAAACGGGAATGGTCGACTACACGTGGTTGAAGGAACCATGCGTTAAGACCAATATCTGCTAGTTTTACAAAGTTATCTCCATCCGCAGATGGCTGAATAGCAGCCAGACGGGACCTGCATATGTATGCAGGACTCTGCACCTTACCATAAGGGTAAAAAAATTATTAACTTTTTTAAAGATATAAATTTTTCCTTAAGAGGCACAAAAACGTATTGTTTTTCAAGTGAGAATAATAATTTGGCCACCGATGGTATTTACTGGTATGTAGAATTTTTTTATGTTAATTGTTAGGTTAGGTTAGTGAGTTAGGCCGGTGTAGATTCAGAAGCTTGGCTCTACATGAGATGTCATATCTTTTTCACAGGGTACACCTTATGTGGTAGTTTTGGCAACATTTCACAAGAAATGTTTTTGGCGGTATTAATGTTGTATTAAAAGAATCGTGCTACGGAATAAGTATCACTAATGAAATGTCAGTGATTTTTAATACCGACGAGTTTTTCAATCAAATTAATTGATCTGCAATTTTTTCATGTATAAGTACATCGAAAGTATCAAATTCTATAGCTGTAGTCCTTAAATATTTTAAGCTTGTGGTCACTTAAAATATTGAGAGACACAAAAACTCCAGGTAGTTCGTCAACATCCTCATCTTAAGCTGCATAGTAAAAAAATCTAAACCCTTAAGCAGATTGATATCGATGACGTTCTCAGTGATTCGATAGATATATTATACGAAAATAGGATGAAGAGTCCATATTGATTTGGAATTCTCGACATATTCCGCCCCAAAGATGACATCGAGACCCGAGATTGAAACATTGCCGAAATATTGGGAGATCAATAAGAGTCACAACTCACAACCCTTTATTAAAATTTGTGATCTCGCTACGACTCGTCGCTTTTTGCGAGCCTGCGTAGAAAATTGGCAGTTTTATTAAAATACAGAGTGAATATTAGCTGAATAATTAATTGTATTAAATACGCTATGTAACTAATTTTGGCGCAACGAAGTTCCGGGCGTTATCCAGTTTGAAACAATTGAATTAAAGTGACATTTATTAAACACGCACTGCTACAAATATTGCACAACGCATTGTGAGACAATTAACACATAATTGGTCAATTGTGGTGCCTCAGACACGATCACACGAGAGAACATGATGATTGACACTTTTGTGTTCAACAACTGGTTCAGTTGCACACATTTGATGTAATTAATTATTCATAAGTAGCCGTTACCACTTACCGCGTCAAAATAAGTGATAACACACGTTGGTTTACTATTATTTTGTCTAGGTTTTTTACGTAATAAAAAACTTAAAAATACACTAAATTGCGTGAAAAAGAAGAGTTCTGTTATTTTAAAAATCTAATAAGTTAATTTGGAATATTCTTACAATTTTAACTAGAGATGTGCCGACTAGTCGTCGACTAGTCAGTAAAGTCGACTATCCGGCCACTTTTGTAGTCGGAGACTAGTCGGCGAATAATTGGTAAAAAGCGCCGACTAGTCGGCTTTTTACTTTTTTACTATTATTGAAATTACATTAAAGAAAAACCTTGATTAATATATTTACAATGTGTACATAACACTCCCAGTCAGTGTTAGACATTTTAAAATAAAATGAAGTGTTTCTGAGATTACTTAAATATTTTTGTAATTAATATAATTTTAACATGATATGGTCGCCGTCAGTCTCGAGTTGTAATAGATTACAATTATTTATTCAACAAAATGCACTTACCAATATAAAAATATATATATACTAGCTGGCCCGACAGACGTTGTCCTGTCTTAACCATGATTATATAATTCGAATTGGTATTATTAAGAAAACAATAGATTAAAATTAGTATCTTCATGCCAAATTTCATCAAAATAGATTAAATAGTTTAAGCTGAAATCATAAAAGTTTATTGTGCTGGAACCGTACATTTTCCAGGACCAAAAGTATCCCTTGTCCTGTCCCGAGACTCAAAGTATCTCCATACCAAAATTCATCAAAATCGATTGAATAGTTTACGCGCAAATCATAAAAGTATATTATGCAGTAACCGTACATTTTTCCGGGATAAAATGTATCCTATGTCCTTTTCCTAGTTCTAAGCTATATCTCCACTAATTTTCAGCCAAATCGGTTTATCCGTTCTTGAGATAAAAGATTATTGTGCGGGAACCGTACATTTTCCGGGACCAAAAGTATCCCTTGTCCTTTCCCGAGACTCAAAGTATCTTCATACCAAAATTCATCAAAATCGATTGAATAGTTTAGGCGAAAATTATAAAAATTTATTGTGCGGGAACCGTACATTTTTCCGGGACAAAAAGTATTCCTTGTCCTTTCCCGAGACTCAAAGTATCTCCATACCAAAATTCATAAAAATCGATTGAATATTTTACGCGCAAATCATAAATGTATATTGTGCAGTAACCGTACATTTTTCCGGGACAAAATGTATCCTATGTCCTTTTCCTGGTTCTAAGCTACCTGTCCACCAATTTTCAGCCAAATCGGTTTATCCGTTCTTGAGTTATAAGTAGTGTAACTAACACCACTTTCTTTTATATATATAGATATCCACAGCCGAACATATAATAACCTCCTCGTTTTTTGGAAGTCGGTTAAAAAGTAGCCAGTTATAGCCAATTCTCAGACCTACTGAATACGCGTATAAAATTGACTATAAAAATAATAAAATGACTTTGTGTTAAAAATTTTAACACAAAGCTATAATAATTATAAAATAAAGGAATCTATTGATACATTTACTGATTGTTGATTTAAATTACAAAATAAGTTGAAGGCTTGGCTTGAATGTGATCTCAAAACTTTTTACGACAGAAGTATTGAACAGCTATGCAATATTTTGCTTGGCTCCTTTTACATTTCATGTTTTGGTGGGATTTCATTACTTTTTTGAAGGTTTTTATTTCTTTTCTTATCAGGTCACGTTATAACTTTTCTGTACTTAGCTTAGCACTCATTCTCTATGTCCTTTACTTATATTTTTTCTTTGAGGCTTCGTTAGTTCTATAGGTGGACAACGTAACGTAAACAACAATTAACATAAATACTTCTGAGTTCTGAGTCGATTATTATATTCATATATGTATAATTGACTCTAAAGGTCTATTTTTGACGTGACAACGTCTTATAATTTTATTTTTAACTAAGTTAAAGTAACTTAAGTTAACGTTGAATACTATTTTTATTTACTTAATTAATACCATTTCATTAAGTACATAACTAACTTAGTCTTTTTTACGTAAAACAAATATGCAGTCAAAACTCATACTGTTCTTGCAAAGTTACAAACATAAAAAATATTTTCTCTTATTTAATAAAGTATTATATTATTTTTCAGTTTTAAGGTTTCCCTGCCCAAAGGATGAAAATGGGACCCTATTATTAATGTCTTCGCTGTCTGTCCGTCGTTCATCCGTATATCACCGGGCTGGATCTCGAGAACCGCATTAACTAGCTAGTTGCAATTTTCACAAATTATGTATTTCTGGTGTCGTTATAAAAGCTAGTAGCCCAATTAAAATAAAATAAATCAATACTTATAAAATTACATGTCCTGACTGACTGACTGATTCATCATCGCTGAGCAAAAACCGTTAAAGTTACAGCCACGAAATTTGGTGAGTAGGTTTGCTTTATTAAGTAAACATCCACTAAGGTAGCAATTTTGAAAATTTTACCCCGAAGGGGGTGAAATAGGGGTTGAAAGTCTGAATGAAAGTCTGTCATTTCTTAAGTTAGGAAGATGAAACTTTATCTTTGGGTTACTAATTAAAAATGAATGGATACGTATTTAAGCGTTTTTGGAAATTCTTCCCCCAAGGGGGTGAAATTGGGGTTGAAAGTTTCAATGGAAGTCCGTTATTTCGACTTGAGTTAGTAGCATGAAATTTTATGTTTGGGCTACTGATTAAAAATGATTGGATACGTGTTTAAGCGTTTTTGAAAATTCTACCCCCGAGGGGTTGAAACTTTAAATGAAATTAGTATATATTATATAGGTATACTATGTTAACGCGGACGAAGTCGCGAGAAACAGCTAGTTATTTATAAAAGGCCTCATACAACAAACACGATTTTTTCCCCTTTTTTGCTCTATATCCATTATGGTAACAGTAAGGTTTTTGAAAATTTCAGAAAACACTTAACTCTATTTTAAATTTAATAGTTAATAATAAAAAATAAATTAAATTATTATTTAAGGGGGGCTACCATACAAATTTACGGTACGGAACCCTATGTACGCCAGTCCGACTCGCACTTGGCCGGTTTTATAATTCTTCCTTTCATTGTGAATAAAGACCTATCCGGGTACCAAATTTCAACGTTCTAAGTCTGCTAGAAGTACCTTAGAATTTTGATGATCTGTCAGTCAGTGAGTGACAAAATGTAGTAACTTTGACCATCTGTAACTTTTAAACTATTTATCGAAATTTCATGTAATTTGGAGGTTAAGCTAGTTTCAATATTTGCTCCTAGTGATCGAAATTGTAAATCCCTAGCTTTGTTAACATCGAAGATAAAGGGGGTGTGAAATAGCCGCGAACCGCTTCGAGAAAAGTATGGTACGGCCGTGCCTTTGCTAAAAAGCTTGGCTGGGGCACTGCCGTGCCCCCAGATTATTGTGCATCTTATCTAACTGTGCACCTGAAAGTGATAACGAAGATAGTTTTATCTATGAGCCTTCGGTATGTGGAGCACTATTGGATAATTTTGTTT
This sequence comes from Polyommatus icarus, assembly GCA_937595015.1. Classification (NCBI taxonomy): domain Eukaryota; kingdom Metazoa; phylum Arthropoda; class Insecta; order Lepidoptera; family Lycaenidae; genus Polyommatus; species Polyommatus icarus. The sequence goes on from OW569324.1 coordinate 12,069,686, forward strand.
ACATGTCTGTATTACTGTTAAGTGTTTACTGAGCATGATAAGGATTGAAGTGTAAAAGGCATTAAAAACCAATTTCTTATATGAAATGTATAGTTAAACAAAAAACTACGAATAATAAATACTACGGAAGATTAACGCAGTCAAAAAAATTGGGGATTGTCCATTTTTTTTAAATTTTGCTCATTACAAAAACATTTCGAGGAATAAGGTCAGTGATCGTTTTTCTGTATATAAACGAAAAAAATACCCATTAGTTACTTATATTTTTGAAGAAATATGTTTAACCTTAGTTTGACCTTCAATGGCGTTAAATTAGCAATAAATTCGACCAACATTACGTTTCGAACTTTTGGTAAGCTTTTCGTATCAGCTTTCACATGATGAGAACTTGTATTTGACGAACCAGCCATTATAACTAAGATTCAAAGGAAAAAAAACATTCTGCAGAGGTCAATTGGCCGCCGATGATGACGTCAGAGCGAAACTTTAAAAATTTATTGAGAAAAAACTAGCCAATGAATTTCAAAATTATTGAATTTATATTCTTAAAATACCCTATTTTAACGAAAAAAAATATAAAAAGTACATGTAATTTTTTTTGGACAATGCCCAATGGAACTTACGCTGTGCTATTAGTTATTACTATTACCTAGGTTTGTATTCAGTGGCGTCCTTACCGTTGGTAGTCAAACTCGGGTCTATTTGTTGCATACTGAACTAGCTACAATGTAGCTGAATATGACTCTATCTACTGTCACTAATACGTGTTAATTGCAGAAAATAGAGTCATATTATTTAAGCGGTCAAGTCCAAGTGTATGAGTTTATTCTATACTGTAGTCTATCTTCTAATATATATAAATCTCCTGTCACGATGTTTGTCCGCAATGGATTCCTAAGCTACTTAACCGATTTTAATGTTTTTTTTTTTTTATTTAAACGTGTGATTTTTTCCAACTTGAGACATAGGATAGCTTAGATCTTTAATTTTAGTCGCAATTTTATTTTATTGCAAATTATTTGTCTATATCTATGTAAGTTTAAAACTTCTTATTTAGAGTAGGCTGGTATGTTTGCAACAGAAAAGTAAAATATTTTAATTTTGAAGGACGGCAATGTCAAGTTTGTTAGAACTGAAAAAAATGTTTCAAGGGAAAATATTTGTGTCCGATTTGGAGGATTTATAATTATAAACGTAATTGTCGTTTCTTTATTTTTACAGGTACTTATGTTATTCTATTATTATTGTATTTAGTTTTGTACATATAGTTTTCAATGTTTTACTGTTTGCTTATATACATTAAATCTTTATTTTTACAGAGAAACAAAATTGTTTATATTTTCCTCCTATACGTCGTAATAATCTTATATCTATACTTATAAAATTACATGTCCTGACTGACTGATTCATCATCGCTGAGCAAAAACTATTAAAGTTATAGCCACGAAAGTGAGTAGGGTTGTTTTATTAAGTAGACACCCACTAAGGAAGGAATTTTGAAAATTTTATCCCGAAGGGGGTGAAATAGGTCTGTCTGAATGAAAGTCCGTCATTTCTTAAGTTAGACACATGCAATTTTATGTTTGGACTACTGTTTAAAAATGATTGGATACGTTTTTAAGCGTATAGGGGTTGAAAGTTTAAATGAAAGTCTATATAGGTATACTATGTTAACGCGGACGAAGTCGCGGGCAACAGCTAGTTTATCTATAAAGAGCGACCATTGTTTATGCGACGCGGGTCACGGGATAGCGATGGACGTTGCCATGGTGACATACATATTAGTCACTAATTCAATAAAATAATACGGGCGATATACTTTATATTATATTATATAATATGGCAAAGAAACGTTTGCCGGGACAGCTAGTATATTTATATGACAGTCCCGTACGTAAACTTTGCGATACAAACTAAGTATTTAAAATAAACTGAATAGCGTAATAGTTAGATTGAGTGATATGTTTACGAACATCATTCGAAATTCAAACTAAAGAGGGAAGTTTATTTGAAAGTAGAACGGCGTGATGTGGGTATGGGTCGGACCTCCAAGTATTATGTGATCAGCTTTGTCCTTAAACACATCTCAAATATTCAATACGAATCAAACAATGTGAATTATTCATTCGGTCTTCGTTTATATTGATTTGGTGCAATTTTCCCAGAATCAATACTAGTGTTTCTTTTGTGATGTCATTAGATAGATTAGTGGTTTCCCATTGTTCATTCCTTTTTGTCGTTTTTTAACCGACTTCCAAAAATAGCTTATAATATTCAGCAGCAGCAGCTATAATAATCATCAGCTGTGGATATTCTTTGTAAAATGTATTTTCAACGATTAGGCCGGTACTCCGCCGTTTGTTGACTGTTTTAGGGTTCCGTACCCAAAGGGTAAAAACGGGACCCTATTACTAAGACTTCGTTGTCTGTCCGTCTGTTCGTCTGTCCGTCTGTCTGTCACCACGCTGTAACTCGAGAACGGTAAAAGCTAGAGAGTTGAAATTTTCACAGAATGTGTATATCTGTTGCCGCTATAACAACAAATACTTACTAAAAACAAAATAAAATTAATATTCCCATACAACAAACGTGATTTTTTTGGCCTTTTTTGCCATATCAATAATGGCAACAGGTAGGTACTTGACTTTTTCACAAAATTCTTAGTTATATGTGTACTTTAATATTTAAATAAAATAAAAAATTAAAGGGGCTCCCATACAAAAAACACAATTTTGGCATAATTTTGTTCTATACTGGTACGGAACCCTTCGTGCGCGAGTCTGACTCTCACTTGGCCGATTATTTAATCCTCTTTTTCTTAAACCCCATTCTTATGAGTTATCATGATGTCACTTTAAACAAGGAACCAGGGTCAAAAAAAATTCTCATAAAAAGTTACCTTATTAAAGCACGATTTTTGAGGTTCTTTGGAGTTTTTTTTCAATAGGTTTAAATCTACTCAAGGGAATTCAGAATAATGACCTTAATCCTGCAGTTTATGTGAATAAAATTTTAAACTTGATTAGGTAGGTACTAAATAACGCCTGATCTAAAGAAACATTGCCAAATGACTTTGTCTCAGAGCTCCATCAAAATTGCCTAAACTTAAAATAATCGGCCAAATGCGAGTCGGACTCGCGCACGAAGGGTTCCGTACTAATATAGAGCAAAATTAGGCCAAAATTGTGTTTTTTGTATGGAAGCCCCCCTTAATTTTTTTTTTTTTTTAATTATTATTAAATATAACTAAGGATTTTGTTAAAAAGTTAAGTACCTACCTGTTGCCATTATTGATATAGAGCAAAAAAGGCCAAAAAATTACGTTTGTTGTATGGGAGTCCCCCTTAAATATTCATATTGTTTTGTTTTTAGTATTTGTTGTTATAGCGGCAACAGATATACACATTCTGTGAAAATTTCAACTCTCTAGCTATTACCGTTCTCGAGTTGGAGCCTGGTGGCAGATAGACGGACAGACGGACAGACAACGAATTCTTAGTAATAAGGTCCCGTTTTTACCCTTTAGGTACGGAACCCTAAAAATACATTGATTAGACACTCGATTATCCGGCCCTCAGTTATACGGTTTCGCAATTATCCGGATACAGGACTGCCACCGGAAAGTACATCAGCTGTTAATAATTTCTTAATAAACATTGATTTTCTGTGTTTTAATACAAAGGCACAACACAACATTATGTACTGAACTTATGCACCGAATGCGATTTTATTCATACATTCGATTATCCAGATTTTCGAATACTATCCGAATCCGACAACATATTTTATTAGTCCAGTTAATCCTTCGATCGCGGATTCTATAATTAATTATTGTTCTCACGGCCACAATATATTGTGGCCGCTTGGGAGTTGAAGCATTTCGGGTTCCTACTGTACTTTGTTCTTAGAGTATGTAGAGTAGTAAACAAGTTTAAAGTTTTCAAATAAGATGTAGTAAGCTTGATTTAATAACACGAGCCGATGCGGGTGCTCTCTCTACGTTAAGTATTTATAGAGCTGGAATGCCTCGCCCACCCGACTATAATATCACCACTGTCAAGTTCATTACTCACTCCCGGCTGTCGCGTTAGGTATACGAATATCACTCTTACGTCCAACACGCACGATACAAACTCTGAAAAACTCCTTTGTTATAGAAAATATTTTACATATTATCGTCGTAAAAATGATAAACATAATAAAGTAAATCAAAAGTAGGTAAATCAGAAGTAGAGTGTTACGGATATATTTAAGTGTTATATTCGGGCTTTGTCCTCAAAATAACTGTCCAAATATATTTTATGAAAACACTTTACAGAAAACATACTTAATATTATGTTTTCTGTTATTATAAAAAATATTATCATTTTATTACCATAAGCCAGGTAATGGGGATTGTCCATTTTTTTTTAATTTTGCTCATTACAAAAACATTTCGAGGAATAACGTCAGTGATCGCTTTTCTGTATATAAACGAAAAAAATACCCATTAGTTACTTATATTTTTGAACAAATATGTTTAACCTTAGTTTGACCTTCAATGGCGTTAAATTAGCAATAAATTCGACCAACATTACGTTTCGAACTTTTGGTAAGCTTCTCGTATCAGCTTTCACATAATAATAACTTGCATTTAACGAACCAGCCATTATAAATAAGATTGAAAGGAAAAATAATAATGAAAAAGGTATGCCCATATATGCCATAATAATTATCTTAATCTTAATATATATAATTCTTCTGTGAGTGTGTATGTCACTGAACTTCTCTCAAACGACTGGACCGATTTTGATGAAATTTTTTGTGTGTGTTCAAGGGGATCTGGGAATGGTTTAGATTCACAATTTTGTCCGCTGGACAATGTTTTTTTAATTAATTTTAGATGTTTTTCAAGTATTTTTTTAAATAACAAAAACAGTTACTTTTTACTTGCATACATGCCGATGTTCGGTAAGGCTCAATTTCTATGCAGACTTATTTAGTTTTAAGGCGGAGACAGCTGCCAATTCGACATCTTTGTGCAGTTTTCTAGACGTATGTAAGGCTGACATTAACACTGAGTGTTAAAAGCCTCTGTAAAATAAAAAGATTAAAAAAAAAAATAGACGTATGTATTTCATTGATTGGCACAAAAATAATATATGTGATTTTTGATTATATTTGGAAAAGCTTGTCGAATTTAAACAATAAAATAATGTACTCCTACTGGATGAAAAAAAATAACAAAGTCACATCTTTCAGGAACATTAAACAGTTCTAACTATGCTTTAAAAATTTGTTTATTTGATACCCTGATACCTTTTACAAAAATCCAAAGATCCAAAGATTGTCGGATTTAATTTTCGGTTCTGACATCTAGATTTCCCATAATATTTTTTTTTCCTCTAACAAACGAAAAATGTATCCACGCTACCGAGTAAACACTTCACATCTCTGTCCCTCTGGCATGGAAATCGACAGTGGTGCGAGAGTGATGCGAGATCAAGGTCATTGGCAGTTGTCAGCGCCTTAAGGGGGTGACAGACATGCGAGTAAGTACGCGGACTTATGGCTCGACGAGCTTAATCGCCTTTGTGTCAGCAAAGAGCCGCGAGCCGCGAGCCTGGGGGCATGGTAATCCAGTGTGAGCGATTCGCGTGTGTCACCGACGCGAGCCGAGTAAGTTCGCGAACTTAAAACCGTTCGTACGTCTATCAGGCTTGTTAGTCGTACTAAGGAGCATTAAATTGTTTATACTATATATTTTAATAACGTGTCAACTAAAGACATTTCAACATTTTTATAGTGACCCAAAGTTTTCTCCAAATAGGATTTCAAATACAGCATTTCCAATATATCCAATTCCGAATCCTTCTCTCAACAAAAGATTCTATTTGATCAGTATTGATCGTATTTTTAATGTCTCTGGGGCTCCCGATTTTTCTGTCATACTCATAACCCTACTCTGCTATAAATTTTACTTAAAATCATATTGACATTTAAAGGTACAAAAAGGTTTATGCTCCAAGGGATTTATGTTTATACCAACTATGTATAGTTATGATAAGAGAATTTTTACGGCGGAAGATAAGGTAGGCACTGACTACTGTGTTAATTTCAGGTTTTACCTTTTTTTATAAAGTTCTGTCTATATTTTCTTTTACGACTACCGTCGTTCTAAAGGTGGCTTTCTAATCTTTGGCGTTTGCAGCAAACCATTTCAACCATTTCATTTTGACCCATGCGCCATACCGCTGCTGCTTTGTAGTAGCGAAGAGCAAAATGAAACCCATAGCATCTAAGGTCACAAAGTAGTATTTTATTTGAATTTTTGACGGTCGTGGTCGCTTGCATCAAGGATCAGAAAGCCACCATTAGAATTCGTACTTAATTATATTATTCCTGTTAGCTATTGATATAACAACGCCAAGAAAATATAAGAAAGTGTGTATGGACACAATGATACTTATTTATCTCAATCACTTAGATTGAGACTCAATAGTAAATTAGATTTTCTATAGCAAAATCGATTCGCTATTTAATTTCAAAGTTGCACGGATTAATTACTTATTGGCTTTCCACGGCATAAAGTTTTCCAAGTGTTGAACTTTCTTTTCTCTCTGTCTAGTTCTTACTACCTTCTTCTACTCATTTCTTTTAATAAGCTCTCTAGCTTTAATACATTAATTTAAGTACCAAATTAGTTGAAAAATTAAGATACTAGCTGACGCCCGCAATTCCGTTGCGCCGAAATCCGCTTATCGCGCAGGAAGCGTACATTTTTCCGGGCTAAAAAGTTTCCCGAGAAAGGTCCTAGGACCCAAAGTATGTCCATACCAAATTTCAGCAAAATTGGTTCAGTCACCTTGTTTGAAGTTTCTTTCAGAATTCACACACTTTTAATAAAATTTATTCTGTATGTCCCGGGATTCTCTACCTGTTCGGTTTTACCATATTGCGTGACTGTGTGCAGTTATATCTGTATCAAATAACAGTTTGTACATTATGCATTCTATGGTTTCTTAGGTAATGCAATCAAACTGTTAACGAAAACAGAAACACGCAAATCCCCGCATGATATGCGTTGTAATAAATTTACCTCCGATCGAAGATTGATCTGTACTTAGTCAAATTGCATTCGGCAATTTTAACATACGGTCTGTATAAACGTACTACATAATATATAATTTATATTTTTGAGCGCAGATAAATTAGGTTTAAATCCAGATCTGTATTTGACTAGATAGTGAAAAGTGACCAGACCTGTGAAATTTTATGTAGAGACTAATAAAGTCTGTCTACTCAAAATATGTTTTAATTTTTGTTTTAAACAAAATTTTTTTTGATTTTGTAGCCAATATCCTACAACATCGACTACAAAACTTTGTCTTTACACCTTAGGAGACTTCAAAATATTTAAACACCAAGAAAATTCGCACGATCGCATGGGTCTACTGCTAGTGTCCCTGTCAAACGGCAACATTGTCGATTTCACACACAAATACATATACATAAAATTCCCTTAGTATATTTCGTACTAGCGTTGCTAATGACCCGACAGACTGTGCTGACTGTCGGGGGTTTTAAACGCTAAACTGTGGTTAATTTACCACAAGACCCGTTTCTATTCACCGACATCTTAACAATGGTTTAATACTCGTAGCAGTAAACGTTTAACTACAGACAAGTTACGAGTTAACCGATGTCTAGCCGTTACATAAACGCCAGTAATACTGGACTAAACGCGCTCAAGTATAGAACTAGTCCGTCGCGCTTACACGAAAGTTCGCTTAGGCTAGTTTAACATCGAGTTAAACTCTGGGCCAAAATAAAAAGTATAGACATAGTTTTGCAACAGCAGCAACAGCAACAGCAAGTGAAGCCAGGTTTAATTTATATGTGTGAGTGAATCTACATTCTACGCTACAGCTCAAAGTAGCGTAGTTCTTTGCATGTGTGCGTAAGCATGGGTTTTAATAAAATGGGCCTATAGTTAAAATATAATATGCCAAGCGCTTTATTTTTATAACAGGCAAGACAAAGAAATAGACCAACGTATTGAGAAGGCATGGAGAAGCTTTTGGTCAATGAAGCATCTGACGAAAGGGACCAATATGCCTAAAACGTAAACTCGTGGACATGTGTAATATGTATCTTGCCTATTCTGACCTGCGGTGCCCAGTCCTGGTCTTTGACAGCTTCACAGAAGTCCCGACTCGAAGATTGCCAACGAGCTATGAAACGCAGCATTCTAGGTATAAAAAGGATTGACCGCGTCCGGAATACCACCCTGCGTTCCCAAACGAAGCTCGTTGACGTAGGCAGAAAGGCAGCTAGCCTTAAGTGGAGCTGGGCAGGGCACGTCTCCCGTATGCACCCGGACAGATGGGCGCGTCTGGTTTCGGAGTGGCTACCGACTGGTCGGCGTAACAGAGGCCGACCCAAAAAAAGGTGGCGCGACGAACTGGATGCGTTCGATAAAGAGTGGACAGCAACATCACAGGATCGTGAACTTTGGAAAGAAAGAGGGGAGGATTTTGCCCAGCAGTGGGAGACTGTAGGCTGACAATAATAATAATAATAAAGCGCTCTCTTGGTTTTTTAAATATTATAATATAAATATTATTTTGGATATTTTTTGTGTACTACATGATTTAGAGTCTAAATTACACATTCTGTGTTTAACCCATCAAGATTCAAGCAACATACGAGCACTGGTAATCGCGACAACAATCTAAGAATACAATAGCATTTCTAAGAATCCCCGATCGAAGGATTGATACGTACTTGACATAATTGTAGTTTGATATCATTATTATGCTTTAAGAAAGGTGTGAACATAGAAAACCGCAAACTAATGAATGAACCTATATTTTTAACCGACTTCCAAAAAACGAGGAGGTTATATGTTCGGCTGTGGATATATTTTTTTTATTTTTGTATGTTCAACGATTACTCCGCCGTTTGTGAACCGATTTTCGAAATTTTTGTTTTTTTGTATTAGGTTTCACTCCAATTTGGTACCATGTTCACAAAAGTGGTGACCTGATGATGGGATCCAGGAGTAATCGAGGGAACTCCTCAAAATTTATATGGAAATATATGGTACTTTTGGTTTTATGTGAAGTGTACTAAGAATATGCTACCAAAAAGTCAAATATTGGGTCAAGGTATACCATGGTTTCGAAGATGCTGAGAGAACTCCTGACTCCTTATAGATACACGTTTGGGAGTTTCGGCGTTGTTTTAAGAACAGAAAGCATATTATGCTACCACGCAATTAAAATTCATCATCATCATCATCGTCATCATCATCATTACCACGTCGTCTTAAGGTCACCAATGTCTCATGGCACAAAATAGATAATAGTACAACTTACAAGGCATAGGTATGGATACAATAATAATAATTATGAACATAACAACACCAATTATTAATATAGGCTGTTTATACACGGCGGTCGGTGCGGCGCGGCGTAAACATCGCGGCATTGCGTCGTACCTATTCAAGTTCTAATGTCAGGGCATGCCGCGCTGCGACTTTATCTTCATTAATGTAGTACAATATAGTATCGCTTGAGAAAGGCGCAGGCGGCCGCGAGGCCGGCTTTCCAAGTTTCTCATGCGATAGTACTGTGTATTACAATAATGAAGGTAAAGATTACTATCATAATATTATTATGACACTGAAAATATACTCGCCGCGCCGCTGGGTGTGATACGGCTCATCCTTCGATCGCGGATTCTTGGAAATCCATTGTTCTAGCGGCCGCTTGGGAGTTGAAGCGTTAAATTGTTAAATTACCTAGCACGCATAGGGTTGTGTTCACTTAGATTTTTTTTCATGTATTGTTTAAATTTATCTACCTGATATTTGGGCCTTAGGGTATGACTCTTAACAGTCTTAACAAATTGTAATAAGATACGTAGAATAAACGCAGTAATTCGACGCGTAGGGTGGTATGGTCACTAAGTCACTACTCACTAGTTCACTACCACCGACGACCACTTATAAACTCGCGGACTATGACGGAGGTCATCTTGGAGGGTTAATTAATATTTCTAATAACAATACAAGATCAATAATTACCACTCAAAATGTTGACAATTCAAATTTCAATGCTCACTGCTCACACCAATGGTAACACATTTCAGTTTTCACACAGCCAATACAACTACATAAAACTCCTACGTACAAGCGATACTGCGATTCAGGAGCACCTCAGCGAAATCTATTGAATACATCGTGTAACTAAAACTATATCAACAACAATCGGACTTCGGACAAGCGATAGCGCCGACAGAGCGCCTCAATGACATATAGTGAAGACAATATAAAACTATTTTTTATACAATTTAAATTGGCACTAATTATAGTTTATCTACTAGGTAACTAAAAAGAGTGAAATTATTATTTTTAACAAATAATTAAAACCGACTTCCAAGGTAAAAACAATAATAAAATTCTTATAATATGAACTAAAAACTAAAAAGTATTAAATAATTTTCCTCTCTAAATGTGCCTTTTTCCGAATTCAGCTAAACCTCAACTATTTCTGTACTCAACCTTCATAATTTTGAAGTCGGTGCCAGTTCCATAAGTTTCAAATTTTCTGTCAAAGAAAATATAAAGATTCAGCTATATCTGGTACCGACTTCAAAATGATGAAGGTTGAGTACAGAAATAGTTGAGGTTTAGCTGAATTCGGAAAAAGGCACATTTAGAGAGGAAAATTATTTAATACTTTTTAGTTTTTAGTTCATATTATAAGAATGTTATTATTGTTTTTACCTTGGAAGTCGGTTTTAATTTTTTGTTAAAAATAATAATAATCTAGATGTTTTATAGTTGAAAGTATAAAGTTCGCATGTCAAAACATAAGTGAAAAAAAATGTTATAATTTATAAATTATAAGGGCCGATTCACACCGGATCGGCAGCGGCCGGCAGCGAACGGCAGCGGCCGGCAGCGGCCGGCAGCGGCCGGCAGCGGCCGGCAGCGGTCGGCAGAGGCGCGATCGGCGGCGGCAAAATAATTTTAAACTTTATTTACATACTTATAAGTACTAGTATCGCTTGAAAACTTCTAAAAGTGCTCGAGGCGCCGCTGGCGGCAGCGCGGCGCCGCGCGGCCGCCAGCACTTTAAGAAGTTTTCAAGCGATACTAGTACTTATAAGTATGCAAATAAAGTTTAAAATTATTTCACACTAAAAGTGCTCTTCGCGCCGCTGCCGGCCGCTGCCATTCCGGTGTGAATTGACCCTAACTTAATTTTTACCGTTACTACCATTATAATATTGTGATTTCAAATTCTATTTATTAAATGCAAAATACTGCATAAGCTCTAGGCTCGAATAAAGATATACCTATATTTTAAAGTTTAATATATTATTTTATTTAATTTGTTTAATAATAATAATAAAACAAATGTTAGCCATGTGCTATGTCAAATCCCAAATTATAATTTTTGAGGTCTTTCGTCGTCGAACTATCGAACGTAATTTGACTAACCGCCGCACTCAGAGACGTCAATTAAGACTTAATGCTCATTTAACATGAAATGTACCTCTCAGAGATGACAATTAAAAATCGCTAATTGCGGAGTTTGATGTTCAAGTTTGAGGTTATTCTTGAAATTTTTTCAGTTTTAATTTTTCAAAAGATAAAATTAAGATAAAAATAAAATTTATTTGAAGTGTTCATAATAAATAATAATAATATTAGATAATGCCACAGTAATCAATATAGAACTACATAATTACTGTGATAGTACTAAAGCATTTTTGTGCAATACATGCCTAGTTACTTAGTACAGCTGTTTTTACCTTTTCTTGCTAATAAATAGAAGTATTTCACATGAAAAGTACCTATAAGTCACTTCCATACAAACTAGATATACCTACAAAGAAGTATGAACATTGTCACCAAATTGTGTAATTACGGTATTGAAATTAAAGTATGTTTACTATAGGTATAGTTACAATATTATTACGAATAATTCCTAATAGCAATGGTTTTCTTATATTAAAACGGTAGGTAATAGTAGACATAAGACAGGTTATTCACACAACCCAAATTGTAAAACACAGAAACTCCAAATGTTGCAATAAATACTTAAATACCTAGTACCTATTATAAAAACAATATAAAACATATTTTTTTTCTAACACCTTTTATGTTTGTTACATAACTGTAGTAGGTAGGTACGGTGAAAGGTAGGAAAGAATGAAATTATTTTAGTAGTAAGTATATATTTTATTATTCCTTCGATCGCGGCAAAACGAGACACAATAGCCTTTCAATTGTTATCACTTATCGCGGCCCACTTGGGCCAAACTGTACGGGAGTTGAAGCGAGCTGCATCAGTTAATTTGATTTCTTGTTATTTTTTTCTGTATTCATTATTCTGCCTAGCACTGCAAACTTTGTAAATTTTTACTTCTTCTTGTCTTCTTGCATTTTTAACTAAAATAAAAGTATGACGTGATAAGAATTGAAACTGGTACAAAACATTATAAGTAAGTACTTTATAGTTTATTTATAATATAGTATATACTGACCAATGAAATCCTGTTGAAATGTATTATGTTAAAATAAATTATTATTATGTTAAATTCGCCAACCAAAAACAAAATAAAAATTACTATATACCTACTACTACTTCTACTTTTTATTCTTCTTGCCGCTATCACAGATTAATTTAAGGCCGCTATGGAGCGGCGTACGAACACGGAACAAACTACGTCATAGTACGAATGATTTATAGGGGACAGAAATTAATCAGTCAATTAATTTTGTCTCTGAGAGGTATCTGTAATGAAAGCATTAAATTTCAATTTGTTAAATGATGTTCAGCGCTATTTTTTTAATGACCGACTTTGACGGCCGCAGTCACGACTCACGCCCAATAAAAAAAAAAATGAAACGAACACGGCTTGACTTTCCAAGACTAGAAAGCCGTGTTCGTTTCATTTTTCAACTACGCATGCGCGGCTTTTTTCGCAGTTTGGCAGCTGACTGTCAAGTACTGTCAACTTCATAATAATTGAGTGTCATGTTCTAAAATATTAACAATTTCTGTCAGATTTTAGAACATGACACTGACACTAATTTATACTTTGCGCATGCGTAATGTGCATTGAAAAACGAAACGAACACGACTACAGTCTGTGAAAAAAGAGTAGACACAGAACAAAATTTTCTAAACGTAATCACGCTCAAAAGGTGGTTTTTCTCTTTGTATTTCCACAGAGAACGCTTAAACACTTAAGTAAATATTATTTGCCTTGCACATTTTTAACTCGATTGAATAAGGTTTTCGTATATTTTGTTACAATATGATTTAAAAATTGCGTAGAGTACACACTCTACGCAATTTTTAAATCATATTGTACGGTATTAAATTAATTTAGTAATTTTTAAATCATATTGTAGGTACGGTACTCTTTTTTGACAAGCTATAAATAAAATCATATAAAAAGAAGAAGAAGAAGATCATGCCCCCCGTGTATTATATTTCTCTATCGGCCTTCACTATCATTCATTAAATAGAGAAAACAAAGAAATGGCTGTATGGGCAACGCTCCCTTTGCCTGTCCCGACCGGGACAAATTAAAAAAAATCTCTATGTCATACCTCTTTGACAGCAAAATCCACGATTAGCGACTCAATGGAGTTAAATGGTGCTTCTTCTGTATTTAAATTTAATCGCCATTTTAAGGTGTTAATTTATCATTAACTGACTCTGAGAGGGAATTTCATGTTTAATGTGCATTTAGTGTTGCGGTTTGTATGGGCAGCGGATAATTTAAATTTTTTAAATGATGATTTAATGAACGACTCTGAGTGCGGCTGTAAGCACTTTAATCTTTAAAATGCCTTACTTACCGTAACGTTTTATTGCGTAAAGCTATCTCATTTTATTGAAGAGTAACAAATTCTGCGGCTCATAGCTCATAGAAACTTCCGTCCAACTCGGGCCGCCCACTACAAAAGCTCAGCATTAAACTTTGTCCTTTCGTATTACAGTAAGTGAAACGTAATACACTTGTACAGTCGAAGACAGATCCGGTGTACTTTTGAGCCTTATTGTCAAGGGATAAGGTCGAAAAGTGGTAAGCCAATACAAGAAAAGCGCAATTCAAATCTCCCGCTGCGCGGTACGGAAGTGCCGACGAGACTTTACGTTAGTAAATTGTATTAGGTATGAGCTGAATAGAAAATTATTTAATACCAATATACTTTCACGGTATTGTACCGGCACTTAAATGTACTAACAGCAACTATAAAACACCTTAACCTATCAAGCCCCATAAGATCACCGGTGATCGCGACAACAATAACAATATATTTCCAAGAATCCGGGATAGAAGGATTAAAAGGCTAAACACATTATGCTAATGTAAGCACCTATTTGGTAAAGGTTTTAAAATATTCTTAATTCTTTAGTTTTTCTTTTTTGTATTGTTTACCAAATAAGGTTTCTTTCTTTTTTTCTATGTTCTATTTGATATTAACTTTGTATTAATCATTCTCCTGTGGCAAAAATATGTAATATCTGGGTGAGGCCGTGGATTTTGCCACTTTGTAACGTATAGTAACGCAGAATATTCTACGTTACAGTAACACTAAAGTAACGCGAAAGTAACGGTGTTGCTTTGTTAAGCTTATGTCATACTGACGCGATAAAAAAAAACTAGTGGGTACAGTAATAAAAAAAAGAATTTACTCCTTAAGTACGAGTATCTAAACATACGCAAAAAGAGTTTATTCAACTGAAAAAAGATTAATATCATATGAAAGGGTAAATTCACAAATTAATGAAAAAAAAATCCGAAAGGCCAGGATCGTATAGAGGGGAAAAATCCAGGAAGAACAAGCCGAAGAACCCCAAATCCAGGACTTTGTCCTGGATACAGTTGCCAAGTTATAAGCACTCAAACTTTGACATTGACAGCTCGGCAACTGTCAAACATTGAACAAAAGCGGCCATAACTCCGCTTCCAATCGGCCTAGAGGAACGGGGTTTCTTCTAACATCAAAGGAAACACCTTGGCTACCCCCTTCCTGAATTTGAACTAAATCAGAGACATCAATTTTTTTTTCTCAATTCTAAGGCCAGAATCGAATAGAGGAGAAAAATCCAGGAAGATCAAGCCGAAGAAACCCATATCCAGGACAAATAGTTGCCGAGTTACAAGCATTCAAACTTTGACATTGACAGCTCGGCAACTGTCAAATGTCTTACTAAAGTAGCCTTAACTCCGCTCCCAATAGGCCTAGAGGAACGGGGTTTCTTCTAACATCAAAGACAACACCTCGGCTACCCCCTCCCCGAATTTGAAATAATTATATTATTATATTATTTTATATAATCTAACATATATATAAATCTCCTGTCACGATGTTTGTCCGCGATGGATTCCTAAACTACTTAACCGATTTTAATGTTTTCTTTATTTAAATGTGTGCTTTTTTCCAACTTGAGAGATAGGATAGCTTAGATCTTTAATTATAGTCGCAATTTTATTTTATTGCAAATTATTTACAACCTGAGACTGACGGCGACAATTGTTTACATGCGACGGGATAGCGATCGCCGTTGCCAGGGTAACATACATATTTAGTCAATTCAATAAAATAATATGGCAAATACATATTAAATTATGGCAAAGCAACGTTTG
The DNA here is from genome assembly GCA_937595015.1 of Polyommatus icarus. Taxonomy (NCBI): domain Eukaryota; kingdom Metazoa; phylum Arthropoda; class Insecta; order Lepidoptera; family Lycaenidae; genus Polyommatus; species Polyommatus icarus. Next base: position 12,085,349 of record OW569324.1, read on the forward strand.
CCGGGACAGCTAGTATTATTATATAATTATATTATTATTATTATTATGTAAATTTTATATAATAATATAATATAATTATATTATTTTATATAATATTATATTCCGATAGGTATATTACCTTTACGGTCTTAATACACTCACAGCCAAATTAGAAAGTTTCCGTCGTCCAAAAACGTGACACATTTTTTCGTTACTTGTTAGTAGGTTTTACCCCTCGGATTTTTCTCATACCGGGTGCCTTATAAGTATATGAAAATCGATTCTTAAGGAGTAAACTCCAAAAATATTTTTTAAATTGTAACAAATTGTGTGTTTTTTGATTATTGTCGATCAGAATAATCAAGGAGACAATTAAGTAAATATTTAAAAAGTTATAGAAATTTTTAATTTTATTGAAATAAGAAGTGTTTTTTATTGTTCATATTAAGACATTAACGCATGTAATTACTAATCAATTATTTACAGAACATTTCTTTATGAGATTTCCAAAAAAAAGGCATGGCCAATTTTTTGGATAAAAAATACTGTGTAAGTATAGTAAACAGCGAAAATGACAATATGCATTAGTCTTTACAATGCTTCTACGTTACGTAACATAGAATATTTGTTACCAGTAACATAGAAGTAACGTTTAAGTAACGTAGAAGCTCGATTTTCAAGGCTATTGCAGGTTATAATTTCTAAATTAAGCCAAATTTGGAATAAATCTATAAACTGTCATCTACATTATCCATTTCGACACATAGTTTTACGTAAATAATAGTTAAAAGTCGATATTTACCTTTAATTTCACCAAAAAAACTCTTTTGATTTTGCGCTGCTGAAACACACGTCATAAACTTGTCACTTTAGGTGTCACAAATTTTAACAAACAAGGTGACTTTTCACTTTTTTTCTTGGCCCAATAACTCGGTGTTTTCATAATAATTCCGAATTTCTACTTAAAATTACATTTACATGCTTGTGTCTCGAAATACTGGTAACGAAGAAAACAGTAACGTAGAAGCGAAAAAAATGAGACAAATGTTTAAATGTTTATAAATCACTGATTAATGCGTGTTTTCAATAGTTTAAAACCACTTTATTGTGTCTCAACTATCAGACAATTAGATTCAATTAAATTTGCTCAGTAGACTCATAAAATAAAAAAGTTAAATAGCGACAAGTAAGTAACTTACCATCAAAGACATCGCTTTTTTATCTAAAATTAGGGCTCTAAAATATTCAGATTGGCGTTTTAGCATGATAATTTAGCAAAATCCGCTTAAAACTATCCTGAAAGATATAAAATATAACTGAAAGAAGTTATACAATGAGATCAGTGTTACAGTTTAACTGGTATTTTCTGTTTTATTTTCTTTTAAAAAAACCGGCCAAGTGCGAGTTGGATTCGCCCATGAAGGGCAGCAGCAATAAAGTTTATTTCTATAAAATTAAAAGGTTTTTGATTTATTTTCATATTTTAGTTGATTAAATGAAAGTTAAATTAAGGTTTACCATTTATGGCGTATAAAAAAACTACTTGTTAGATCTCGTTCAAACCAATGTTCGTTGGTAGTTTTTATAATAGTGTACATCATATATTTTTTTTAGAATTATCATGATTATTACTTTAGAAGTTAGAGGGGGGACACACATTTTATCACTTTGTAAGAGTCTCTCTCGCAAACTATTCAGATTAGAAAAAAATGATATTAGAAACCTCAATTTTGAAGACCTATATACCCGACACGCAGAGGTTAGACGAAAAAAATTTTTTTTGTTTCAGTTGCACCTTTGGGGACCCCTAAAATTTTTAATATTTTTTCCATTTTTGTATCAAAATCTTAATGCGGTTAACAGATTATATCTACTTACCAAGTTTGAATAGTATAGCTCTTATAGTTTCGGAGAAAAGTGGCTGTGACATACGGACGGACAGACAGACAGACATGATGAATCTATAAGGGTTCCGTTTTTTGCCATTTTGGCTACGTAACCCTAAAAAGTGGCAAAATCCACGGCCTCACCCATCTTCGTTCTTCATAGCCATGCCATGACATGACAATATAAAATAGCCATGACAACAGACCACAGTCCGCTCAGTGTCTAAATTATTATTCTTCATTTTATAGCAATACAAAAATATTTTTGTGCAGAATTAACAATCATTAAAAGACAATTCGATACGATTTCTGCATCTATCAATATAAGTTTTTCATAAATCAAAAGCAATGGATACCAAATTATCTACAAAAATTTTACGCCATTACAGAATTCAAATAATAAATTTCAAATAGGAATAAATCTCTGAATCTGAATTGTTTCCTAAAGTTATATTAATTTGCCTTATTTGCATTATCTTTTCAGTTTTCTTTGCCCCGACTCGCTGCTTTTATGTAGGACTTTGGAAAGTTTACGAATATATTTGAAGCATTTTGCATTTATTCAAAGTCAATGCACCATAATATTATTTTATATCGATTACCATCGTCTTCACTTTCAAAACTGAGTTTCTATTTGATCGATTTTCACCAATCATCTCTCTAATCTAATTTTTTACGTAATTTTGAGATTCGTAATTTTAAGATGACACGATTGTTTGGATGGAAATTCCAGCAATCTCATACGAGGTATTTCATGTCCGAACGTACATTTCCCTCTGTAATCTAACCCTAGTAACTGGTTTTACATAAACATTGCGTGTAGCCATTTTCAATTCCAATTTCGTTGCCGTCGGTACCACGTGAACTGGAGTAACTATTCCGCGATAACAGGGGTGAGGTTTTGCGTGCCTGCCACGCCTGCACACCGTATACACCTCTCATGTAACCCCTATGCCGACTACATACGGTTTAATTTCATAGAATTAAATGTAAAATAATTCCGAATGTACTCGCTCTAAAATAAACCTGCGTTTAATTAAAACTTGACTACGTATTTAGTTGTAAATCTTTGTTCTCACGTTAGTAAGTTTATTACTAAGGTATTATGTGGAATATTAAATTATACTAAATTACAATTATTTCGCTTTTCTTTTTACGTAATTGTATTACAATAATATTTATTACCGCTGACCTATTTTGGTTTCGTATTTTCTCTCTTTTAATATTAACGGCACCACGGGATACAATTAGCGGACAATGAATATGTAATAACTATCTGAAGATGGGAACCGTAATAGAAGGGAATATAATAAAGCTTACGGCGATGCTTTAATACTATCTTAAATCTGGCGAATCTCTTAATTGCCAGCCCGGGGTTTCATTACTGCACAAATTGCCAAATCCTTTTTCTTTACCTTCCATTTACTTTAATGTAACTGCCAGCTTCTCTCAAATTATTTTCCGTGGAACTCTTATCATAACTAACGCCATATTAGAAGCAATTTACAGCATTGTATAATGTGAAAACTTAATTTCGTATTTTCGCTTAGTTCGGTAAATTAAGTGTTCGGTTATTTAATTCTTTAAAATGATGACATCATGTAGATTTATAGTCAAAACAAATATTATACTGCAAAAACTTTGCATGACATGATATAAATATTTTTTTTTTATTAAATTCGACACTAATTGCATAATATTAATATAATATGCAAATAATGTATAGTTAGATATTAGAAAATATGTAGTATCTTAAAACGAAAATATCACTAAAGTTGACATTTCCTAACAACTGTAAATATTGTAAGGACCTACCAGAGAAGTTGATTCATAGGCAGATGGCGGAAATACGTAATTTGGTCGCGTTGAATTGACTTAACCCGACCAAATGACTTAGGTCTATGGATCATCAATAATTATTTTAAAGGTAAGTATTTTAAAAACACTCCTCTCTTGTTGTAGGTGGAAACGGGAAGCGCATCGGGTGCGCGTCCGAGGATTGGCGCGATGCGGGCGGCGGGACCCTCGTGAGGGCCCGCCTCACCATGGGCTCCAACATCAGCCAGCACTCGGTGAAAGGCCTGAAGGGACGGCGCGCGCGCTCCAGCGGGGACCTCTGCAATGGTGATGCCAAGGAGACGGAGTCTTCGGTGTGCGGCTCCGTGGTGGGCGACGTCATGGGCTGGAACCGCTCCCTGCCCAATCACCTGGACGGAAACCGACATCTAGCGGACTACAGCCGCGTCAACAATAACTACGCCGAGTTCGGAACGTACCGCAGCCAGACCAAGGGCAGGGGACTGCGGTATCGCGTCTCCAAGTCAGGTGAGTTGTCTTATGGTTTTTGAAATGAAAACTTCTTTAGCATTTTTTATGAAAATCGATTTTAAAAAAATCGATTTTCATAAAAAATGGGTTAAAAATTTAATCGATTGGAAGGGATTCGATTAATTTAAAAAATCGATTTTTTAATAATCAATTTTCATAAAAAATGGGTTAAAAAAATGCACAACGTTAATAATCATTTTTTCACTCCTGCCGACACTCCCGGAGTGCAACCCGACTTTTTTTTTTTAAAGAAGGCAGGTCGCTGTAGCCCTGACGTCACTGCGATCCATGAGGATCTATTATGCCTCTGTCTTATGGGTACTGGTGCAGTAACAGATATTAGATACTGAAAGTATGTACATACTAGATTATCACACGTAGATGTTAATGAGTGCAAATCCCAGGATAACGGCACTTGCTACCTACTGTATCGATGTTAGACGTTAGTAAACAGTATCATTTACCTCTTACAAAAACATGGGTGGTGTTTTTCTAAGAGGTAAATGATAGGTCTAGGATACATCTATTATTAATCTTTCAAGCCCCATAAGAGCACCGATGATCGCGACATTTCCAAGAATCCGCGATCGAAGGATTAATATAAGCTTTCTCTAAGCTATTTACTTGCCACTACTTACTAATTATTCTTACAAATATCATAGAATTTCTGGATAATCTGTAACACAAAAACTCAATTTCCTATAAAATATGTTTTAAAAATTAGCCTGACTTGCAGTACCCTTAACAAAAACACTAACGATAGTGCGGTGTGAATAAAAACAATATTTACGTTAGCGTCGTGGAGAGCACTCTCAATCTGGGGTGTTATCCTTCGAAGTGATCGAAGGTGTTATCGGATAAAGAGATAAGGCTAATGCCTCTGTCAAGAGAAAAGGATCGGTGCCACACTCTCAGCCACTAAAATTTTATTCTCTTTAAAGTAACTTTAATTTAACGGTTTTGGGGCAGGATATTTTAGGGGCGATTTCATCAAAGAAATGGAACGCGTTCAATGTACATTGAACCGGTTCAAAACGTATAAACGCGATTATAACATCGAATTGCATTTCGCCAACATAAACTGAACGCGTTCACAGCAAATCCGAGTTTTATCTTCTGAACGCCCAAAGTCCGAAGTTTAACGTCATAAAACCCGTTCAAGCCCTGTCATGGCGGAACGAAAAACATAGACAAAATAAATGTCGAAATAACAGTTTTGACACATGTGTTTGGTTAGTTTATGTATTGTTTCTTACTAATTTGTAGTTAAATTAACGTGAAAAGGCTTTAAAATGATGAAAACATGTAAAATAATCGCGTGACGTCACGTAAACTTAGATTTAATAATCGCGATCAATAGAATTTTGTGAAATCCATTTGAAAGAGAACGAGATTTACGTCGCTGCATGAACGCGTTCAATGGGAACTAAGTTTTATAAATCGAAGTTTTATGTGTTTTTGGTGAAATCCCACCTTAGTGTTAAATATTATGGATATCGATTTCACAGATAAATGGGAGTATAGTTTACATGAGAAAGTGCTTGCTTATGCATAGTACCACTTTATAATTTTACACCATTCGCGGAAGAAAGCTAGCAACTACATAACGCGGTCGTTAGATTTGCATAAAATGTTGAAAAATAGAAAAATTACCGAGTCTGACTCTATATGAATTTATGACTACAATATATCGTACAATCTATTCTAGAAATAAAGATGATTGAGTAACAAAGTCTAAAATAGCAAAATAATAATTCTAAAGTTTTTTTTTTAATTCGTAGACTAGCCAATAGCCATCAATGCCATAACTAAACTGTATGGAAAAAGAACAAAACTGTTATGCATATAATTTTCATTTAAAACTAATTCATAACTAAACAAAAACTAAATAACTATCACTTCGATTAATATAAAATATCTGTTTTTTACTATTTATATAAACGGTAATGAGAAAACTGAAAAATTCGCCGCCATACATTGTCGCATTTCGGAATTGAGTCAATAGTCGAAACTGCGTCATCTCCAGCTCGTGTCGCACGTGTTTTATAAAGCTCTCCGTAATTTTATTTCCTTCATACATTACATTCCTTTTAGCGAGATACGCTAAATAAAATCATCGATGTGTATATTTTTCGTAGCCCGCCTCGCCCGTTATTAATTTAGTAAAAAGGTTTTATGTTTTTCGTGTCTGAATTATAAAACACGTGCTTGAGTTTCCACTGTGTACAGCGTTAGTCATACAACGACACACGTTTTTGAGTTCCCGAAATTTAACTTTACTCCATTTTCATAAGGCTTCATCACGTTGGCCCATGATTGACCCATGAACGTGTAAAGTGGCATATTTGTCTATAGTCCATTCGATTGTGCATTGGCATATTAGGTCATAGACATTTTCCATAATTGCCCAAGGTGGATAGGGACCAGAGGGCAGAGACACACAGTCTAAAGGCACCCACACCGCTTCAAGCTCCAATGACGTCATTCAATAAAATATGTGAGACCCGGTATTATGACTCGTATTGGTAACGTTCATAAAGCCGGTGATATGTCACCAAACGGATATTATGATTCAGCGTATTTGGAGGCTATCGAAAAGAAATTTCTCTGATCTTTAGTATTATTTATGAAGAGAAAGTTCCTATGGTATCGTCCGAAAGTTAGACATTGGTACTACATACATTCACTTTACGTTCGTCCATTTGTTATATTAGTTTGGCTATGTAGGTACTAATTATTTCCCTAAGAAATCTTAAAAAAGCATTTCTTTCAAATTTCTTTTCATTTCATTCTCGGCGCCCAATTTCAGAATGTTCTAAGAAAAATTCAGCTGGGATATGAAAGGAAAGTCTAAGCAAATTACGTTGAAGTTTTGATTCGGTCGAGTTTCCTTTGTTCGGTCGAGTGAGCTAGAATCCTAACCCTGTGCTGAGTTTGTTATGGCTTGGCTTTTCGCAGTACCGGTTTTGGGGATCAGCGAAACTGCGGTGACGTCAGACACTGCGCTCCAAATAACTTTGGGTCAAGGCTGACTTCTAAATTATTAGAACTAAACGACGAATATTTTAATAATATTAATAAATCTGAGCGTTCTGACCTTATTTTAGAAGCTGCGATAAATCTGCGTAATTTTGTCGTTAAAGGCAGTTTATGGCACGTGCTTTTAATATTGGAATTTTCGGCGATCAATCTTGTTATGTCAGTCGATGTGAAGCAGTTTTACGAAATAGATTAAATTTTAGTATCGACTAACATTACGCTGATTTTATCCTTTGGGTAGATGTTGCTGCTCTACATATTATATTCTATATGTAGTTGGAGTATCATGTAGTTTTATACAGGATTAAACTACATAATATTTATTTAATTATAAGTAATTTATTGTATACCATTTTCTTAGTATTTCGTGCAAAATTAGACACCTTGATAATTATGCAATTATTTTAAGACAATATAGCTGTTGGAGGACATTAAAACACATGTTTTTGTTTAAGATTTGATTTAATTATAATATTATGAATCTTAACTATACAAAATAGCATCATCTACTTCGTAGCATTTTCTTAGCACAAAATCTTTTACTAAATTAACTGCTTTAGAGCTGGTATAAAAAATTCTATTGTCCTCTTAGAACGCGTTTGCCGGGTAACGCCACTACCGTAGGGATTGCAATCCGGATACTTCGAAATCCGAAAAATCCGGATAATCCGGATTTTTTAGGCCTATGTAAAATCCGGATTTTTATTTTTCAAAATCCGGATTTTCGGTTTTTTCGAATAAAAGATAAAATTATGAAAAAGAAGCTTTTACGTAATATAAAATTAATTTAAATATATCGTGTAATATCTGACGTACAAATTCACATTTGTTTAAAGGCGCTATCGCAACTTTGCGTGGTCTACATTGTGCAGTTATTTCACACGCACATTTTACAAGCACATTTACAGAAAAGGTATTAATACTTAATAGCATTACGACCTGCAGATTCTGTGACACACCTATTCACCTTTTACTTGACTTTACTGCCCTACTACAGAGCAAAAACTCTCCTAATTTACTAAAGAGGAAATTTGTGGCACCAATCCCAATAACATCGTAAAATTTATGAGCAGCACTGGGTTGGACGGTACTTTTATACGAAGGAGTCACAATAGATCATCAAGGATCATCGTAACGTCAGGATTGAAGTGATCTGCCTTCGGAGGAAAAAAATACCTCCAGAGCATAGCGCTATCTTTTCTTTGGCCTAGGTACCCACTCAGTCGATATCTAGCCTAGATGTATGCGGATAACGTGACCAGCCCAATGCCACTTTAGTTTCGCCGTCTTGATTTGTACGTCTGTGATTCTAGTTTGGGATCACATTATGCTATTTCTTTTTTTTTTAGATTAGAGCTCTATTGCTCTGGCAGACCCTGAGTTGGAACTTTTGTAAATCGTAAATCGGTCAATGATCGAGTTTGCGCGTCGTTGGTTATGACGAGCGAAATATACATATCAACGAGTATGCGCTTCAGTGAGATTGGTAAGTCACCATTCTTCATGGACCAGTTTTTCTGCATTTCTGTTGTCATAAGAAACGAATTGGCTCAACTACAGGTACTCGTTGACATAGTGAATTACTTGCTCGTCTACCTCAACCCTACGTCTCGTACTGTTGATCTTTTTTTTTAATTATTTATTTAGAAACTTTGTCAAATACTGTTCATCATTGTTTGTGTCTTTGACCTATTTATTGTAAGTTTCACCCAATGATATAATAATAAAAAACTCAAAGCATATATGTTACTACCGCGCGCGTTGTGAAGCTTCAAATACGACTGTTATTTAGTATGTCTCTTTTATGTAAATGGCATTTCGTATCTTTTGTTTCACTTATCTATCAAATTTGTCAATGTTGTTCGGAAGAGATTTAAGCCGGAAAATAGTATGAACGTAACAGATCTGTATGATTTCAGATCTGGAGCATAATTTGATGAGGTGCGGGCGGTGCGGCTGACGGCTGTAGGCGCAAAAATGACGTAGCCGTTGATTTTTATGATTCATGATTTTTGATTGATTGCTTAGGATTTTCTTGTTAACTAAAATTTCACAATTTGAAATAGTTATAAAATCATGGTATTTTTAAGTTGTTAATAATATTGCTAGATATTGTAATTTTTATCTCTTCCTTTGTACACCCATTTGAAAATCGCTTAAAATTAAGAAAAATCTCAATTTTATAAGATGATTTATTTTGCACTTTTAAAAAGAATGTTAAATAAAGAAATAATAAGCCAATAACTCACATTTAAAGCTATTTATCAAATTTATTTAAAAAAATACAAAAAATCCGGATTATCCGGATAATCCGGATTTGAGGATGAAAAAATCCGAAAATCCGGATTTTTTTAAAAATCCGTTTTTTGCAATCCCTACACTACCGTAATCCTTCAATAGAAAGGGCTCCAAAACTCTTCAATGTAAACGTAAATTGCTCTACAAACAGCATTAAAGTAAATTAGGGCAGATTTAAATTCAAAAGTTTGAGTACTAAAACGAAACGGCGGAATGCCACAGCTATTTAACTCAATGCAAATAATTAGCAAATTACCCTTTGTAGAGCGCTCGCAGAATCAACAAGAAGGTACAATTACAATCGTCATTCCAGGAAATTTTTATTCGCCTCTTGGAGCCGATTTCCTGAAGTTTAAACTAACTTTAATCTCTATTTAACTTGTAACTGTAAGTTTTATAATAATGTAATTGAAGAGCTACTGGACTTGCTATATCCCGATCATGGTAATTAATTATTAATCCAATATTTATCTAAATATGAAATATTATGAAAAATCAGCCAAGTGCGAGTCGGACTCGCGCACTAGGGGTTCCGTACCATTATAGAGCAAAATTAGCCCAAAAAATGTGTTTTTTGTATGGGAGCCCCCATTATTTTTTTATTTTATTTTAATATTATTATTAAATATTAAAGTGCACATAAAACTAAAGACCTTGAGTAAAATTCAAGTACTCAATACCTGTTGCCATTATTGATATTGAGCCAAAAAGGCAAAAAAAATCACGTTTGTTGTATGGGAGCCCCCCTTAAATATAAATTTTATTTTGATTTTTGATATAGGTACACAATCTGTGAAAATTTCAACTTTCTAGCTATTACCGTTCTTGAGTTACAGCCTGGAGACAGACAGACGGACATACATCGAAGTCTCAGTAATAGGGTCCCGTTTTTACCCTTTGGGTACGGAACCCTAAAAATGAATAGGTACATACTACACCCAACGTTGTTTATTCAGTTTTATAGCTTAATAGCGAAAATATTATACTAAATGTTGCCTACTCAGCTTGCATTGAATAGGCTCCGAAGCTGGGCCGATTTCGATGAAATTTCACATAGGCATAGAGTAAACCACGGGGATAGACTTAAGATAATTTGATGATTAGCCTTTTTTTATTGGTCTGAGGATTAGTCCTACGCGGTTTTGTGCGCATCTGCTATAGTATATTAATAACTCAGACCAATATTAATAAAGTAATAATCAAAATATAATATTTAAAGGTTGTAATTGTAAATGAATGTATTATACTTCCTATGAAGACATTAGTTTAAGCAAACCCGGCCGTTTAAGTACAAATTTATCTCACTAATGACTACAATGAATGCAAAAGGTTTTCGTTGCTCCGATATTAATCCCAATTTGCCGAGCGGGAGTCGGTCCATCCCTTCGACATTGATTCATGAGCAGGAGAAAAAATCTTTGTTACGCTCGTACGAATACGATTTTACTGCTTATTTGCTAGCTTATATGTATAATCTTGCTATCCATAATCTATATCCATACATCCATCCATATCCATCCATTCATTAAAAATTCTAAAGTGTCTGTCGGTCTGTTACCTCTTCACACTCAAACCGCTTAACCGATTTCGCTAAAGTTTTGTATGAAGATACTTTATATCCCGGGAAATGGTATAGGACTATTTATTATTTGTAGACATAGGATAATTTTTATCCTTGAAAAATGTACGATTCCGGATCGGATAAACGTATTTTGGTTCAAGAGAGCCGTATCGGGGCTTCATCTAGTCTTGGATAGATTTGGCAGCATTTATGGTACTTTAATATCTTCCGTTTAGATTACTTTATTTAAAAAACGTAAGGCAGCCATCTGCGGAGTATACGTGAACTAAGTTTCGCTCGAAAACTTGGAAGTAGGTAGGGAAGTCATAAACTTTTAAATGTTGCGATCCTTCGACAAAGGAGTTTACAGCCCTACTTTCTCATTAAAACTTTTTTTGTTTTAGAAGCTTGCCGTAATGAAACTTTTGTTGAAGTATATAAATAATATTTATTTAATTAGCATTTAAATGAGTTCTTCTTATTATTCTTCTTTTTAATGGCTGATTCGGTAAGTTGCCAGTGTCAGAGTTTATTTTTGCAGAAGACCAACATGGGGCGTGCTTTTTACTCACAGTATATTTATTTATATTTTAAAGGGTCATAAAATTATATCCGGAGGCCAGCCAAATACCTTGTCTGTATATTTCCTCCTTGTCAGTAAAAAGGAATGGCAGGATATTATGTAGATTAATAAATAGCATTCCGAAACCAATCCTTACACACCACACACATAATATCTACTAAGCACAAGCTATAAACTTTTCAGGATATCCATTTAGACTCTTACGTAACACACCATCTCAATTCACTATCGATTTCAAAGAGCAAACACTGTAACAAATATCGGGTTGTATAGATGATAGTACACTTAACGCTGAAGTACCACTTAATCAGCCTTTGGTCCGGGAATCGCGTCCGCGTCCGCAATCAATTGCGTCCGTCCGACGTCGGACGCGATGAATCGATATGGGTCAGTTTTGCCATTTCGCTTGTACAGGTTCTATCGATTTTCGGGTAGTACTTTCGGGTTCCGTACCCACGGGATGGCCTTTCGGTCTGTCGCCAGGCTTAAAATATGATCACAGGAGATAAAACTTTCACAGACGATAAGTCGAGTAATGTCGAGGGGTATTAAAAAGACACATAACAGCCAAACGTATTACCTCCTCCTTTTTGGAAGACGGTCAAAAATAGAATAAAATAATACGCCCACGTATTATTTTATTCTTGTCTTAGTATTCTTTTACTTTCTAATACAATGTTATTTGTTGTAACTTATGTCTTAAAACAACAAAAATAATATAAGTTAATGTAGGTTGCGCTCAGACGAACAATGAAAAAAGTAGAGACTAGAGCTAGATGAAACAACGGCATACTACCTGTTATATTACTATTTACACATGACTCATGAGTAATATAATATAACATGTAAAACCCCATGTTTGAAAATATCTGAATATTAAAGGCTTTATTCTTTTTTTACGGTAGTTGCTACAATTTTAAAGGTACATACTTAAAGATATCGAAAATCTTCTATTTTGTCAAAATTCCTAACGTGAGAAACTTCTATCAATAATACAATTTCCAAAACCCGATATTATTCATTGCCAAGCATATTCCTTGCATGACGAAAAACTTTGAATAAGGCTTTCCAAATCACGAACAGTTATTTTCCGAATCACAAACAACTTCCGGTTTTGTTAGTGTAATGTTGGTATTATGCGGACGATAGACGCTCATTTCTGTAATGCATTTTCCCTTACTTACAAAATTGTGCATACGTTACGTAAAAAAGAATATTATAATATCGCATTAAAACAAGCTCGGCTTTGCTAAAGTATTATCCATTACATTTGCGTAAAAATTTCGAGAAAAAATATTATTAATGGCTGTCGCTGTACTGAATTATTTATAAGGGAGCGAAAGAAACGTAAGCGAGGCTAAAAGGGTGCCATTTAAAACAGCGCTTGTGTCATTAGAGCGGTGGATTTGCATTTCGCTCAAACGTAAGGTTCCTTAATATCAGCTTAGTTCTTAGCTCGTGTCGTGAAAACGCTAATGAGGTCCTCGGTTACGATGTTTTTAAAAGTCTTTATATTGTAAGCAAAAACTGCAATAATGCAAGGTGTATTTACTACTGCTACTGTAATTTAAAAGGTTTGAGGAACGACACCTAAATAATACTTGGAATATTCTTTAAAAAATACTGCCAATTTTACATTAGAAGATAGGGGACAACTTTAAAATGTAGCAAAGCGGCAAAATAGAGATATTGGCATGAACAATAATTTAAATTACAATACCTATCCTACAAAATATCACGCCGGTATTGTTAGATAAATTGCTGTCGTCGGATACGTCCCACTGTATGTAGGCACAAAGACTTCCGTTCAACCTGGAGCGGGAAATTGTGCCGTCTCTGGATTTGCATACATTCATAAATCCTTTTACGTAACAAAACGTATCCACAGCATACTCGGTAGTCGGTATAAATCAAAGCAACGGTATAGAGAATGTACGTAAACACGCGAAACAATATTTTACACGGCCCTCCATGATCTAATTTTTGTGGGTTATTGGTTTGCGTGAATATAATTTTTAGAATTATTTATCGTCTACTAGATGTTGCCTGTAGCCCTGGAATTCTCGGAACCGAACAATTTCTAGGGACTTAAAGTATCACCATACCCATCAATATCAGTTCAGTGATTAAAGCGTCGTTACAGTCAGACAGACACACTTCGCATTTATAATATCAGGTAATTTTTGTGGATTAATGGTTTGCGTGAATATAATTTTTAGAATTATTTATCGTCTACTAGATGTTGCCTGTAGCCCTGGAATTCTCGGAACCAAATAATTTCTAGGGACTTAAAGTATCACCATACCCATCAAAAGAAAATCGTTCAGTGATTAAAGCGTCGTTACAGTCAGACAGACACACTTCGCATTTGTAATATCAGGTTTCTGAAATGTCTATTCAAAAATTACCTTAATTTCAAAAACTTTGAACACCACCACAACCAGATACCTCAATCGCTACCAACTATAAGTATATTGTGTAAAAAATTTCATGTATGAATAGCGCCGTACTCAACAGTTTAATACGGACTAAAAGTGGTTCCGAGTTCCGAAAAGGAAAGCTTTGACTTTGATTTATAATATCCATTGATTAATGATTATTGCTTCTAATCGCCTTAATGGTGTCAGCAGATTTAGACCGGGATATAAATAACCTTACTACATGACTTCCAGTGAATAGCATAGCGTCCAGACGGGGAATGAAAATAAAAATCGATCTAGTGCGAGTTGGACTGGAGACAGTCGGACATCGAAGCTTTAGTAGCCGGATCCCGTTTTTTCCTCTGGGCACGGAACCTTAAAAATACAGTTTGTTTTTATCCACTTTAGTGTCGCCGCACACGGGCCACACGCGACAAACACCGTTTTAAGCTAGTCTATTGGTTGTAAAGTGAATCGTTATAGCGTGTGGTGGCCACCGGCGTCAAAAATGTATGAAAACTACAGGAAATAATATGCCGGTAGCGGCGTTTTGTGGTTGTAGCCGGTGGCCCGTATGCTGCTCGCTCTTTGTATTGAACAATGTTAAGGGATTTGAACTTTTTCCTCGTCAATTCATGCCTTAGGGCTTAGAAGAATTAGTGTGAAAAAAAAACCTTGATTAAAGTTATCCGTCCGTAAGTTATTCAAATTATCTGGCCGAATTTGTAATAATTTAATAATATTTTTTGATAAGATTTATGAACTCATTAGGTATTTATTAGATAAAGGGATGATATGGACATATCCTAGTGCGTATTCATAGCCTGTATTTAATAAAAAATAATACAATGTACTTACACTCATAAATTTTCACTCAGTGAATCCAATAAAACATAATATCGTACTTCAATTCGTTCGGGCGCTCGAAAAGACGAAAATAATAACAGAAGTAATGTGTATGTAACGAAGTTTTTCTTTTCTTATATCCGGAGGCGTTCCTTTGTGCCTATCTCATTTTGTCTGGTGGTTCTGACAATTTTCCAAATTGAAATTGTGTTCCAAACTCGGTCTATTTCGGCGGGAGATTTCAGGGCTTTTTCAGATAACACATTCTTAGGGCCTAAGTACACGACGTTTTGTATTGTGTTGAATATTCATTGGAAGTTCGTGTGAAAGTTTTGGTGGGTTTTGAAGTAAAGACTTTTTATTTAAAACTAGCTGTATCCCCCGGTGTTGCCCGCGGTTTATAGGGTGATATTTTCCCACCGTCAAAAGTAATCCAGTGTATCAACTAACTCCAGACCAAATATCATTAAAATCGCTCCAGCCGTTTGGACGTAAAGAAGTAACAAACATGCAAACTCACAAACTTTCGCCTTTATAATATTAGCGTGAAGTACGCTCTAGTCAATGGATAACTAATAATAATTAATCTTAACGTATACTATAAGATACCATAATTAGAAATCGTACCTTTTTCCTATTTGTATTTTTCAAAAGTCCATGCCTAAAGGATAAGAAAGTATTGTTTTCTAAGAAAAGTGTTTAACGCGGGTGAACCGCTGAAAATTGCTGTTTCATAAATAATTTTTTTTTTTTTTATAAAACAAGCCTTTCCAGCGGTTTTGTCCGATTGCGTTTGCCCTAAAACCTAATAAATGAACCTTTATTTACAGGTTCAAATGCGGAACCAGTATGGAAGCTCCAGGACCCGGGTTTCGACCAGGGCTATGGGTCGGAGAGGTCGCCGGAGGAGGACTACCTGCCGCCCATCGTCCCTCCCATATCCCTGGAGCAGTACGAGCAGGAGCTAAGAGCGGTTTATCCCTTTATCACTGAAGGTGAGAAAGAGATACATGTATATGAGTGAAATAGCAATAATCTCGTAGATTTTAACCCCTGATGAAAACAGAAGGAAAAGTTTAACTTATCTCTCTGTCTGACTGTGTCGTAGCATCCTTGAAACGGGTTGGCCGATTTTCATCTATTTGAAAGCTAACAGAGAGTGAGACAGAGAGTCGAGAGTGTTTTTGGCAATAATATAAAACTTTATCATCAGCTTTTTTAGTGGTTAATAACAATTAGTAACATAGAATATCATATTTTAATTAATATTCATAAAATAATGTGATTCGATGATCATTATTACAACTTAATGAACGAATAGATTCTTCGATTGCGCCACTTATCTTTATCCACTAGTCCACAAATTACGTGAGGTGTTTAGGGGGGGAGGGGGTCGAGTAAAATCTCATCTAATCTCACGTTGGGGAGAGGGGGGGGTCTCGGTAAATCTCACGTAATTTTTTTCTCAACAAAATAATACTATTTTGGCCCATTTCATCCAGATTGTACATATGCTTAAGATTTAATCATAATCGTTATACGATTAAGATCATTCACAAATTCGTTCGAAAGAAAATCTACTGACTGTCAAACTAAACGTTTACGTAAAAACCCACATTTTGAAAAATCTCACGTGAGATTTCGCAGGGGGTTGAATAAATCTCACGAAATCTCACCAAGGGGGGAGGGGGGGTCTAAATATTCAAAAAAACACCTCACGTAATTTGTGGACGTAGTTTGTGGAAATTTAATTTCAAATCTAAATAATATATTTAATTCCCCTATTCTACAGTTTCATGATACGCGATATTGAAATTAATTAAAACGCTAGGCTTAATCAACACATATTGCATTCGATGTAATTTATTACACTGAAATACTAACGAACGAATATTGAAAGCGAATTTGTTTACATTTATTTTTGCATGTTATCTGAGAGTTCTGTTTTTATTTTTTTAACCCCCGACAAAAACAGAGGGTTGTTATATTGTCGTACATGTATGTCTGTATGTACACACAGACAGACATACAGATCCCGTCGCATCGAATCATCTAAACGGGAGGACCTAATTCGATCTAGTTATTTTATACAGCTGACAGTCGTGGTTAGTGAAGAGTTCTTAGCAGTATTTCTTAATCATCAGCCTCCTGACTGTTAAAAGTCTGGGGTTTACCTGGGTAGATTTTTTCGGAGGTTTTTAATTTATCTTTATTTCTTATGGAATCTCTTTTTATTCCTTAAAAGTTATATGTCTTATTCCATATTCTTTTCTCATTTGCATTCTAAGTAAATCGTATTTTAGACGGGATAATGTGAGCGAAGTCATAAGCTTATTTAATTCAGTAATAGCTGTGAGTACTCCATGACCGGGGATAAACTTTGAATATTATGTGGAACAGGTGCGTTATGCTTAAGCCGGATTTGCAATTTTCCCTCGGTAGCAAATTTTGACGCGTCTAAAATATTTAGGCGTTTTATACCATTTACTGTATCTCGGATGCTTTAAGTAATTATAGCCGTCAAGACGTAAGCCTTTAAGACCAGCGAAATTAATATAGTATATAGATCAATAGAAACTAAGACTAAGTGCATTTTCTAAGGACTAACAGATGCAATCGCTGTAAATTTCCCTCCTGAAAAGATACCGTCATCTTATCCTGAAAAATAAAATTAATGGGGAAATTTCCTGTTGATATAAAGAGCATCGTGATTCGTGATCTATTTAATGTACGTGTATTTAGTGTAGGATGTCGAATAAAGACTTAAAACTTAAAAGGACTAAAAAAAAATGTATCAATATCTATACTTATTATAAAACAAAGTCGCTTTTTTCCCTCATGTCCCTTTAATCTTTAAAACTACGCAACGGATTTTGATGATTATTTCAGTATTAGATAGCCCATTTATCAAGAAAGGTTATAGGCTATATTTTCTCACGCTAAGACTAATAGGAGCGAAGAAATAAAGGAAAATGTGGAAAAAACGGGGAAAATTATTTGAAAGGGCTAACTTGAATGCGCTAATCTCAGGAACTACTGGTCCGATTTGAAAAATTCTTTCAGTGTTAGATAGCCCATTTATTGAGGAAGGCTATATGCATATTTTTTCAGTGGCTATATATTTTATACCCGTGCGACGCCAGGGAGGGTCGCTAGTTTAGACTATTTAGTGTATAAAGTAGGATGTCAGTAATTTTATCAGACTCTATTTAATTTTGACGCTGATTTGCTTATGATCCCACAAAAAATTACGTATCGAGTTATGAATGCAGTCATGTTCTTTTAGCATCATAACGCAATAAAAAATTGTGGGTTAATACACAAATGCTTAACAGTGACCACTTAATCTGATCACTAGTTATTATATTTATGGCCTGTTTCACCGCTTCCTGATAAGGTGCCCGATAGGGTTATTTGACAGATTTTCCATACTCCATCTGTCAAATTAAGTGGTGGATAGCCTTATCAGGAAGCGGTGAAACAGGCCCTTAATCTAGTGGATTTAATTCCAGACATAAATAAGAGGTTAATTTACAAATAGTTTTGCGTATAATAATCATCAATCAATTCACGATGTCAGATTTAACTTTAATCTGACTTTGTGTTGGGATCAACTTGGGGGTTTTGCGTCATCCAATTCAATTTCGTCGGCCGACCCGTGTCATCCCACTATCCAACTTGACTGGTTCCGTACAATAAAGGTAGCACGATTCGACAATGCGAAACCCTAAACCGAGTCTTAATCTTATGAATACGAATGAGATGTTAAATTGTTTTGGGTTTAGTTGACATTTTGGATGGATTTAAAATAAATTGGGTCTTAGATTACTTTGAGTTTGGATAGATGCGATTTGAATATTACGTAACTATTTTAGTATGAAACACTAATATAACGTTTGTTGGTACCGTAAGCTACCACTTGTAAATGCGAGAGCGGCC
Source organism: Polyommatus icarus (assembly GCA_937595015.1). Classification (NCBI taxonomy): domain Eukaryota; kingdom Metazoa; phylum Arthropoda; class Insecta; order Lepidoptera; family Lycaenidae; genus Polyommatus; species Polyommatus icarus. Next base: position 12,104,228 of record OW569324.1, read on the forward strand.
TCTCAACTCTGGTAACATTTTAAAAAAGGCAAGAAACCGTCTGAACGTGGAGCATCATATGAGATGCGTCATGCGCGTTAAGTGTAACTGAAGTCTGAACCTAATTATATTAAAAAACAAAAAACTTGCGAATGTACCAATACTATATAAAGGGGGAGGGGGGGGTGGGGGGGGGTATCAGTTTCTCTAATAGACCATAGGGGTAACAGCTCTAAATAGTTTGGGAACCACTGTAGCACTAGACTCTTTGAATCGTCTCACGGCTCTCACCTACTTGTTGCTTAGTCGGTTTCGAAACCATGAGGAAACATTGTTTCTAAGAGCTTTTTTTGAACATTTTTATTACTTATTTAAATTTTAAATCATAATTTTGCTCAACAAAAGTGCTACCTACACTTTAAAGCCGTCCCCCGAGCGAACGACCTTGTCCATACATTTGCCGCGTTGCCGAGATCGCGCCAAAACCCTATTATTTTTACTTAACTTAGTTCAAAATTGTCCTAAAAAAATTTAAAACGGCGAATATGTAGTTTATTTATGATATTGTCGATCTATTGGCGTGAGTTTCAAATAAAAGTAATTTGTAAATGCTAAGGAGATGCTGAATGTATGCTCGAATTTTAACAAATTGGTATTACTTTGGAAACTGATATCATGAGTATAATAAACAAAAATAGAAAATTTAAAACGGCAAAAGGAATGTTGATATACTGAAGATTATTGCTGTATTTTTATTATAACTTTGTAGCTTTCAGATTATGAGTTTATAAGGTTTTAAATACGGTCAATTACGGAATCTCCGGACGGAACGCCCTTAAATGACACCCCTTTATTTCATCAACGTAACTAATTATTATTATTCTCACCGTCGCGTCGTCGTGACGTAGCGCGTACAACGTCATGTCGTATTCCCGTGCGTCCAAAGGTCAACTCCCTCGGCGTCACTAAGCCTGGTGTTGACCCGCTAATAATAGAGTAATGCTGTGACGGTGTGACAAGACCATCACGGTGAAATGCATTGAGCTTTTAGTGTGCTCATAGCCTGCTTACGTCTCTTTCATAGAGACTCTACATGGAACAGGCGTTTTTCAAACTTCTTTACAAAAATGCCAAGTTTGTTCTAATTATCATTAACAGTATGTATGTTACATACAATGGGGATTGTCCATTTTTTTAATTTTGCTCATTACAAAAACATTTCGAGGAATAAGGTCAGTGATCGTTTTTCTGTACTTATATAAACGAAAAAAAATACCCATTAGTTACTTATATTTTTGAACAAATATGTTTAACCTTAGTTTGACCTTCAATGGCGTTAAATTAGCAATAAATTCAACCAACATTACGTTTCGAACTTTTGGTAAGCTTCTCGTATCAGCTTTTACATAATGAGAACGTGCATTTGACGAACCAGCCATTATAAATAAGATTGAAAGGACATTTAAAACATACTGCAGAGGTCAATTGGCCGCCGATGATGACAGTCAGAGCGAAACTTTAAAAATTTATTGAAAAAAAACTAGCCAATGAATTTCAAAATAATTAATTTATATTCTTAAAATACCCTACTTTAACGAAAAAAATATAAAAAGTACATGTTTTTTTTTTGGACAATGCCCATTTGCCTCTTCATATATTTTGGATACTATGGAATATACTCTAATATACATAATTTACTTCATACAACTTAAAAGGTACGTAGAACTTTTAAACTTCTATAAATTGGCACTTAAGTTGGACTTACCTTAAGTTTGTTATAGAAATAACTTTAGAAAGGTAGAGTAAACTTGGCTAGGTGGCTACAGTAAGTTCAGAGTTATATTCACTACGTAAAGACCTTTATTTCAACGCCATAAAGTCTACTCTCGAAGCAACTCTACTCTTTACGAGGTAAATTCTGAATGGACTTAGTACCTACTTGGCTAGCAACAATACAATCATGAATTCCTAAACGCTCGCTAGTCGCTACATACATCTACAGACGTACAGACTAGACGTACAGTCTGACCCAATTACTGCTTAATTGAATAAAGTATAAATCCAATAATTAAATAATTATCTGGAATTTATACGGCTACGACTGTTTACTTCTCTAATCTTATTTCTGTGCAATGGAGTAAAATATAACGCACTCAGTAAAATTATTTTTCTTTCCCGCCTACGTCGCGTCGTAGCTAAAATGGAGGGTAATGATTTTGGCCGGCTGTGTGCCTCCTTATAGCAGCTCCGATTTTAACAAATGAGATATCAATAGATTAATAATGATGCCACCGGTGGGCGATGACATATAATACCTTCTTTATTAAAAACTTATTACTTGTGTACAAAACTTAATTTGTAACTTAAACTGTAATTTCAAAATTTACTTCAAAATTAACAAAACACATTAAAATTAATAAATTCATTACACCTACATACGTGCAATTGAATTTGGAATCGTCACAAAATCCGCTAAACCAAAAACATTACAAACAAATCTAAATAACAATAGCCGTTTCTAAAAATAAGGTGTCAGCCGAATATACCGTACAATGATTCCAACAATAAAGTCCCATACTAAGTGTTTTAATTATTCACTCATTTTAGCGCTGCCTCGTGATATTTTCTGTGAAAACAGCTATTATAGACCCAACGCGACAAAAACGTTAACAAAGAGAATTTTCTTTTTCTCATACCGCTTAATAACAATTATAGCTCTTCGATTTGTGAGCTCTATTTTACTAAACTGAAGCTCACAACGTCGCACCTCCTTTTAACTATGGCAATATATATTCTGTGACTATGGCAGGTATGACTATAAATTGGATCAAGGGTGATTTTATTTCACACAATTACAAAATATAGTATGTATATTATGTAATTTCAGTATGTCTGTCACTTAATTAGGTCGCGGATCGTAGTGTCTTTTCTGTATGAACTGATCCTAAATCAAGAACTTTTTATCTTGCTGCGTGAGAAAAGCTTAGCATTTACATGGAAGCTTTTTCTGTGCAACATCATTTCTCTCGAGAAAAAACGTCCAATATTACCCCTTGTTATGTAGTAACATGTTCAGCATCAATTTATTACCGTGAATAGGAAGTGTAGGTATATAATATGCGTATAACAATGAGTTTTTTTGTCTACGCGCTTGGTAGAGTCGCGCTCCGCAGCGCCCGTGCGTGATGATCCAGAACGCACAACGTGTTAGAGATACATGTTAAAGTATAGGTTGCGTGTTACTTTATATAAGGTTCCCTTTGTATATGCGAATATTCTTCGTAATTCTGTGAACTACTACAGAACTACTATGACACTCAAAAACACACCAGCTATCTATCGGTGTTAATTTTTTTTTATAATCGGATCAGTAGTTTCAAAGATTAGCTACTACAAACTAAAAAGTGTAGATAATAATTATATACAATTAAATACGTCCTAAAGCTATGGATATTTCCAGAATCTAGTGGCATTGACCTTGTTAAAAAAGAAATTGATAAGACTAAAACATAATATCACATAATGATGAATACATAAACCGAAGTATTATGAGTTATGACTGAAAGCATATGCCATGGAGTATTCTGTGCCAAAAGATATAAGAAAGGCGTAATAAATTTCTTATTAAACTAGAAGTGTTATCGTACTGAAAGCTTTAGACAATTCCGTGTGTATTTTATATTGGTTAAGGAGATCCTAAACTTGAGAGCATATTGAATACAATTTTAATTAGCACCCTGACACATGTGAGTCACAGCTATACGAGCTCCAAAACGCCTTCCTTTTGTGTCGGGCGTCAAATTTCATTCTATATTAATGTCGGCGGTCGCGCTACAAACCAAATTAAAATGTGAATAAAGAAACTTGCTATTTCGTTGACGGATCGCTTATTTGGGTTATTTAAACAAAAACAAAAACCTTATGACTAAAAGAGTGAAAAACAATATGGTAATATTTCTGTTAGATCCACCTTTGTAGTCGAGGTTTTAACGAAAGCATGATACTATTATATTATTACACCGGGTTAAATTTTGCAAAATCTTTACGCTTGGTAGCTAATATTAACACGGAGTAAAAACAAATAACCACCTAATAATACTTGATTATTTGGTGTAACAAGATAATGAGTTTAAGCAAAAAAATAATGAAATTAATAAGATGAAACCAAGCCGTTGACTTAAAGATCAAATTAAGAGTTGATGAATGATAGTGATCATTTTAACGGCACAAGCTAACTCGTAGAGTACGTCATTAAAATTCGTTATTCGACGTCACACTAATGATTTTTATCCGGAAGCTTTTGAGCCCACTACAGCGTGAAATATAATGTAAAGTACGCCACAATTTGATTTACAGCTAATTATATTGTATGGAGTACCAAAATGTACTAACAATAGTATTCATTTTAATTAAGCTTGTAAACAAGTACATTATAATGAATGATGACATTATACGACTACATTTTAATAAAGGTAGATACTTGTAAAGCCAAAATCAACATCAATTTAAACCGCCCAAAATAAATCCATTTAAATAACAGTATCAATAAATTCTAACACAATGAAATCACGGGCTAAGGGTACGGAAGACCAATAAAACTCCACAAATTGCCACAAAAATCGCCTCATGTCAAGAAAATGGCAAGAAAACGGTCTGGATTGAATGAGATCATTGGCAAAATTGTTTTTGCGGATTCCCTTTGGCGATGTTTAATTCATGACTCGAAACTCAGCCATCCGTCGGTGGAATAAAATTTCATCCTATATTAAACTGTGCGACTCGCTCTCGATTCATACAAATTGATCATCTGTTCTATGCGCCTCAATTTAATAGTAAAGCAGCTGATTCGACTTGTTGTACTAGTTGTAGTGGTTAGTGCTTTTGTGTGGCGTGGGGTTTTAACAACACAATCCCTATTGACGTCTCCTACAGTTTAAACTAAATCCCTACCTTTTATAATTGACTCATATTTTATTTGAAGAAGAGCCATCATAACTACATATTCTATCGACAAGACATTTTTCCAAAGTAAAAAGTATCCTATGTCTTTCCCTGTAATCTACTCTATGTATATGCCACATTTCATAAAAATCAGCCCTGTAGTTCCGGAGACTATTCGATGGAAACGAGCAAATTAACTTTTCCACTTTCTAATAAGTATCAATATAGGGATTATCCTTTCGTTACCTTTGATTAAGCCATTATAATAATATATTCTTCCTTTGTATACTATCATAAACATTAGTGGCTTAGAGCGTGGCTCTTGACTCGGAGGTCGTGGGTTCGACTCCCGCGTTGGAAACATTTTATTTCCAAGTTTGGTTAGGACAATGCGAGCTGATCACCTGATTGCCTGACCTGATTATTATTATTATAAACATTTGTTGCAGATAACACCTTCACTGTGGTTGTGGAGAAGGACGGGCGGGGTCTGGGGATGTCGGTGTGCGGGGGCGGGGGGCTGGTGCGGATCCGCCGCCTGTACCCGCCGCAGCCCGCCTGGCGGACCGGCCAGCTCGCACCCAGGGACCTCCTGCTGTCCGCCAACAATGTGCCATTAGCGGGACTTAGTACTTACGTGAGTTTATTTTTAATAAAATATAGGGGCAAACGAGCAAATGATCACCTGATAGTGAGCATCACAAAATAAACAATAATTTCATAAGAATTCTGACTTAATCTCTAGTACCGTCAAATTGACCGCTGCAGTCTTTGAAGGTATAGCATGAATCCCGGCCCTTCTAGTGTTAAAGGTTTGCAGGTCATATTTGTCCAGAAATACTGCATGCTGGTGACAGTTCATTACATTAGCTATAATCTGAAACCTTGGAGACTGATTTTTGTACTTCCGTTTCGATGTCAAGCTCATTTGAATGTGATATGGTGTGCGTGCCAGTAAGAGCTGTAAATACGAGATTCTCAAACTCAAAACTCAAATTTTTTTATTCAGAATAAATTTTTGCAAATATTTTCTGAAAGTCTACATGATGCCTACCACCGATTAACCTACCTATTCGATTAGCGAGTTCCTAGTACGAATAGAGAAAATCCCGTTTGCCTTAGGATACCTAAGGGCCTTATCACACTGGCGATTAGCGAGCGATTTAAAAGCGACGCGACAGCGCAGCGTTGTCGCGGCTTGGCGTTTACGCCATGTTGTACACTCGTATTTTGTATACTCCCTAGACGAGTGTACAAAATGGCGTAAACGCCAAGCCGCGACGACGCTGCGCTGTCGCGGCGTGCGCGCTGCGCAGTCGCGTCGCTTTCAAATCGCTCGCTAATCGCCAGTGTGATAAGGGCCTAAGATTTGAAGTATAATTGTTGCACCCCCGAACATTGATGCGAAAAGCCAAAAATTAAATGCTAGGACATTTGAGAGCAGCTGCTACATACAGTTTACATTGTGCAAATACATAGTACAATGTTTACAGCAAAATATAGCAGCGAATGAAAAATATTATATTCTCACGTTCGCAGAAACTTGAATACAATTAAAAAGCCATTCAGCAATATAATTCTCATTAAAACCAAACAAAACAAAATTCCTTTTAAAATATTTTAAAACTTCTCTAGAAACATTACATAGCAGCATTTTAAATTAAGTTATAATAAAATTGTAATTAATTACCCTGAGATTGTGTGATTATAACTCGACTCTTGCTTTCGCTCGGCTCGTAGTATGTTAATAAACATTTAAACTATTCATAATATTTATAATCTTGTTATCATTTCGAGAGATTAAACATGTAAAGATTTAAATAAGTGTTAACTTAAATTTCTACTCAAGTATTTCATTTTCCATGTAGCTTTTACTTATGTACGTTTCTTTTGACATTAAGGTCAGCAACGCTTTTCAAGGAAATGCTATCTATTCAATAAAACGCTATCTTTCAGGCGTAAACTCAAGGTTTTTGGAATTTTGCGGGTGGCCTATAAATATCTTGTATAGCCTTTGACAAAGAGATACCCGAACAGAGGGCCGTTGTTGATGTCACTTGAAAAATAGATACGGTCCTTTGTCACTTTGAATTAGACACCCCACAATAGGAGGTATTCTGCGCCCGCCTTTGTATTAAACGTACGTCAATAGCTTTATCAACTATACGACGTGAATTCAATATTACAGTTTATCGCTTTTAAAGATTTTATGGTGTACTAAATAATATTATTAATGCATAATATTACCTTTTGATTGATGCACCTCTAGCGGTGGTGTAGGGTTGGTCCATTGCCGTAATGCGGGACGGCCACGGCCCACGGGCCAAGAGCATTCCGAATGCCATTTGTTCCACGCTCATTGGATTTTGTGTATACAACACCTGTTACACACTCACCTAGGTGTGATTTTATAGTCTCTTTAAGGAGCCACTTAATGTAAATAAGAGGTTATGCCACGTAAAACCACGTGGTACGTATATAACCTTTTTAATTTATAGTACACCTCCATGTTTGTTTTGTTCCCGTTTCCAGACGTCAAATTTGGTGAAATGTCATACCCATAGACAATTATCAGTTTTTTTTTTTTTTCTCTTCTTCATGTTTTGGCACATAATTTATTTTTAACATTAATAATAATTACTCACCTTTATTTTTTACTCTCTTTTTTATGATTACTTTATTAATTTATTATGCATCTTGTTTGTATATTTTGTACTACTATACTGTATTATCATTGTGATGTCACTTTTGGTTCCAGCAGAATATCAGTGCAGCAATCTTGCTGCTAATGCTGAGCTGGGATCCATTTTTGGCATCACACAATATAATGTTAAATTAATTGTACTTTGTCCTTGTTCTTGCGTCTGTTTGTAAATATTGTGTTGTGTGATGTGCAAAATAAATGTTTCTTATTCTTATTATTAAATATGAAGAGGTTTATCATCACTATGTTTTCATTTTAAAACAAGAAATTCTAAAAAAAGCATCTACGCGTTTAAATTTGCGAAGAGTTTGAATATGATAAAATCGGTTACGGTTTAGTATATCGTTGTACAAGCGACCTTTTCAAAACTTCTTTAAACGTTCTTTAAAAACTTAAAGATTCTACAAACTTTTCTCGTCGACTTAAATATTTGCGCTATTTCCTTACATCGCTACTGTAAGTAGTGACTGAACTGTTCGCAACAACGGCAAAACTATTTTCATTTGTCAGATGTGTAAAAGCCATAAAAACAATTTATATAATGTGTTTTGTGGTTTTCATTTGGTTAATGTATTTTCTCTACGAATGTGAGATAAAAATGAATTTTATGTTCGAAAATTAATGTTTATTTTTGGTAATATTCTACGTTGATGAAATACACGTCATACATAATATTAATTGTGCTGTGGATTGTTTTTATTTAATGTTAAAATACATGTTATTATTAATTAAATTTTGGGGCCTTGGTTAAGAACATTATTAACAATTTTGTTTTATTGCGTACCAGTCTGGTTTTTTCACAGATGGTATTTTGAGAAGTCATTTAACACCATGCTTTAATGTTTTTTTTTAATTGCCGGCTAATCTAAGTATGTGAGGTTCGTTGGATATAGTTGGATTACCTGCTATTAGTCGACAAATTATTCAATAGAATATTAGGGTTAGAATTTAGTCGTCAACCGAGGAAGCTTATATCTAAATGAGGAAGTCTTCAAAAGTCCGCTGTAGGTTGATTTAGTTGTTTGCCTAACTTATATTGAAATTATTGAAAATTGTCGTATGAGACGTGCAAGCCATCAAGGTAGTCCCAATTCCCAACAGACGGACCTCAATTAACATGTTGATCTTCTCTTCATCTTCTCGCCGGGCCAGAACCGGTGGTAGGCTAGTGGTGTTCCTAACGGCTATATTTTCCTAGCACGCTACATCGAATATGCTACATTTTTCAAGCGCGCTATTTTTGACGCTACGTTATAACGAATGAAATTAACGATTCTTGACTCGTTGTTATTCAAGCGCGCTATTTTTGACGCTACGTTACAACGAATAACGATTCTTGACTCTTTGCTTTTCAAGCGCGATATTTTTGACGCTACGTTACAACGAATAACGATTCTTGACTCGTTGTTTTTCAAGCGCGATAGTTTTGACGCTACGTTACAACGAATGATCAATGAAATTAACGATTCTTGACGCGTTGTAAATTGTAATGTTACCAACGTTATTGAAATTCTTTCGTTATGTTACAACATGATGATTATTAACGTCTACAATTTTTACATCTTCTCTTTAACAGTTTTTTTTTTTTACATTTTATTTAAGTACTTTTAAAAATATTATTTGCGCCACTTTTGTCTATGGCATAAAGTCAACATTAGCTTCCAAATCAAATAATAGTAGTTATAATTTACGTATGCACGCAAAGCAACACTGCATAAATTATGACAGCCGAATTCACCCGATTTGACAACGAAACGACCCGACAACGATCGAACGAAAATCGCGCGCGATCGGCCGGCGCGAGCGGCGCCGCGCCGTGCTAGCCGCTAGGTCAGTGACTGCGCGATACGTTATAACGTAGCGTCTTGTGCATAGATTTATAGCGCGCGCTATTCGTTGCGAAGAAATAGCGCGCTACTTTTTTCAGCTATACGTTATATTAACCACCACTATGGTAGGCATCGTAGACTTTCCCAAGAGAGTTAAGTACTTTGTAACCTACTCGGGGATAAAACTTTTTTTTTTATTCAGGAAGCCCTGGAAGTGCTGCGGACTGCATCAGCGCGCGTGGAGTTGCGGGTGTGTCGGCCGCCTGCTGACGTGGTGGAGAGCATCACGCCGCCCGAGCCGCCCACGCCGCCCGCTCGCACCCCGCACCCCCCAGTTGACCCGCTCAACTGCCATCCGCTGCATGCCAGGTAACGTGGACCTTAGGGCGCCTTTTCTGTCACGCGGGTTCCGCAGAGATCTGGGCCTTGATTCCGAATCCGTGTCGAAAGGGAATCATAAATCGCCAACATGGTACTGGCTGTGCGCGTATTGCCCGCTTGATAGGGATTTTTGACGTGATAACGTCTTATAATTCGATATGGGGTGCGCGCCCGAAAAACATGACAGTTCATGCGGCGTTACGTCGCTGACAGCTCTGAGGCGTTCCATTTACACTTTCAAGTATTTCAACAACCGTTAGGCCCACCTGGGCCGCGCTCTTTATTTCGATTATATTACGTATTTCGATGACTTAGAGAATACTTTTGTATGAAGAAGTTTGGTTAGTTATGACCTTTGATACATTGACCACACTCTGAATGAATATAAACAAACAATCTGTGAGCAATTAGTATTATTTCGGCTATTTAAAATTGTGCTCTATTTCCTACGTGTCAAGGTATGACTTGTGCTTTGTTCGAAGATTTTACTGGATTTCACGAATGTATGTAGCGTTTTGTATTGCGTATAGTTTATTTTACTCATTATAAATATTTTTAGACAATCATTTGAAAGAAATACATCGAAATAACTTTAGGTAACAGTCGAAAAAGTTTGTTTCTATTTATAGAGATTCGGAAGCGAGGGTTAGGGAAAGTTAAACATGACAACGTCATACGTTGTCACGTTCAACTATCGTCATTAAACCGACTTTACAGACAACCGATTTTTTTAATGATAGTATGCGGGCACCTTTCATGTGGACCGGAGACCAGGCTTTGCGTTTTTGGATGATTCTAAGCACACAAAATTTCAAGTCTTTTCGGAGGCGTTTGGTAACAAACACCACGACACAAGAATTTAATATTAAGAAGTGTGAAATGTTTAATAAAGAAAAATTATATTCACTTATCAGTTTTGTCTGACGGACTTTCTTTTGGCGGGCTACTACGAAGTGCTCCACTCAACTAATAAATTTTTTCAATCAAATATTTTAGTGTAAAAGCTCGTAAAAGCGTGTTATTTGGTATAGCTTTTTTACGTACAAACAATAATAAACTTTTTGAGAGCTTTTTTACCGGCGTAATTTAGTCAATTTACGGATTCTGTTTTTATTTTGAATCTGTTCTATTGGAAAATGTAAGAAAACTTGAATTACTTAATACTTTCTAGTTTGTTTTAATGTATAATGTAATAGCAATCTTAATATTATAAGCAACGGGCTCCAGGAAAAGACCTTTAGGGACTAACTCATCTATTAAAGGCCCATCGTAAAGTTTAGTGGCCAATACATCTTGGCCCCAGAATCGTAAAAATAAATTGAGGAAATTGATGGTTAACATTACGGAATCATTTGATTTAATAGAAATATAGATTACAAATTACAATACATTTTATATTCATGCCTATAATATGTATAAAATTTATTAAATATACTACCAATGTTGTCCGAAATTTCGTTGCGCCGAAATTTCCCAATCATAATATTATTAACTAGCTGTTGCCCGCGACTTCGTCCGCGTTAACATAGTATAAGAAAATAACAAAGATGGATAGTTTTCCCCTTTTTGTGGTTCCTTATACAAAGGGTAAAAACGGGACCCTATTTAAGCAACGTCAAACGCAAACGTCCATAAACTTTCATGTTTCTAACTCAAGAAATGACGGACTTTCATTGAAACTTTCTACCCCAATTTCGCCCCCTTGGGGGGGGGGGTAGTATTACCAGAAACGCTTAAATATACGTATCCATTAATTTTTAATCAGTAGCACAAAAATAAAGTTTCATGTTTCTAACTCAAGAAATGACGGACTTTTATTCAAACTTTCAGCCCCAATTTCACCCCCTTGAGGGGAAGAATTTCCAAAAATACTTTGAACCCCTATTTCACCCCCTAAGGGGTAAAATTTTCAAAATTCATCAAATTTCGTGGCTGTAACTTTAACAGTTTTTGCTCAGCGATGATGAATCAGTCAGTCAGTCAGTCGGTCAGTCAGTCAGTCAGGACATGTAATTTTATAAGTATAGATACAGATGTTTTAGGATGTATCTTGCATAATATACAGTGTGTAACAAAAATAAGTGATAATACTTTAGGGTGTGTATGTGTTCCTTGTAGAGAGTTTACTGTAAAAGTTTCAGCGTTGAAAGACCAATTTTTTTTTTACTTTTGTATGAAGAAACTCGTCACGCTCGGGCCCTTGCCCATACAAAAGTGAAAAAAATATTTGGTCTTTCAGTGCTGCTACTTTTACAGTAAACTCTCTGCAAGGAACATATACACACCCTAAAGTATTATCACTTATTTTTGTTACACACTGTATAGGTCCGAAAATACAATAAACATTAAAACAAATGAACGATCAAGTGGTCAAAATTAACTTCAACTATCGTCAACCGCGACACCACTGACAATGTTGCGTTCATAAAATGTTACAATAAAATTATCCATAAATTCCAGGCCAGCACGACGTTATTCGTGGAAAGTATTAATTATTAAATATGACCCAGTAACCTGTTAAAATAATGCACGGCTCACGTGTTGCTTGTAGAATGCTCGGTAAAATTTACCATGTTAGGGAATTAGCCAAACTTACTCAACACGGCACTTACCACTCGTATTGAATATTCAAAAGCGCATTATAAAAAGCGGCCTATGATTTGTTTATTTCGTCTATGATTACGGCTAGTAATAAACATGCTAGCGGCTTTATGCGAGTCATTTGTCAATAGCTTTTCCAGGCAGCTAATCGATTAATGTTCAGTTATGCCGTACGTACTACCACAGAAATTGATTCATAGGCATATGACTTTATAATTAAGTAATTAAGTCAGCTTCCGTGGCCTAGTGGTTAGACCTCGAGAGGTCAAACTCGAGTGGGTGCAGGTTCGATCCCAGGTGGTGGTGTGTACTACCAATGAATAAATAATAATGATACATTTTCAGATCTCAATAGCACATAATACGGACGCTCGTACGGTGAAGTTTAAACATCGTGAGGAAACCCGCACATGGTTAGTCCCAGACGCAAGACGTATTGACCTATTCACAGTCATAATAGATCCTCATGGGTCGCAGTGACGTCAGGGCTATAGCCTTCTTTAAAAAAAATTGACCTGCTCAATCCTCTGGACTAGGCTGACTGTGTTGCGAGAATGCCGTATGTGCTTGGGCAACCAATAACCATGCGGACATTTAAAACCTTGCCCCAGGCACTACAGTATTTGAAGAGTAGTTACTTCGCTCTGAAAATACTGTTTATTTAAATCATCCACATAACGGATGCAAAGCTAGGCCTTGTTTTTTTTTGTCAAGCCCACGGCCCAGTCTACAGAACGCCATAATTTTGAATTGGCAATAACCCAACCAAATTATTTAGGTCCGGTAGATGCATATTGCATATTGATCAAATTATCTTATAATGGAACATTGAAAACATAATATTTTGACTTGAATTACTTATATCGATATGATTTTATATATTCTAGTTGATTAAAATAATATTTTCTAAATTATATTCTCGCTTTCGTCTTTAATTTTTAATAACGTTCTGACTTCTGCGTATTTGTTATTGTTTGAAAACAAAATGTTATTTGATATAATATTTTCAGTTAAATTAATTTCAGTTACGGTTTCTCTGAGAGAACTCCCACTTCGGAAATAGACCTTTTAACGTTCTCGATGTCGTGAAACTAAATTCTCGCTTCCTGAACGAAATCGAAAATCGAATTGCAGTCGACTTCGCTACGTGTTTCAGTTCTATTTGTCTTACTTCCGCAGATATTTCATCTCGTCATGTCCGATTCGTTTTGAATGGGATTATTCGGGTTTGTTTGTAGCTCTGCTGGAATCGAATCCATTTTGCTGACTTTTAAAAGTGAAAAGGCGATCTATTCTCTTTTGTGCGAGCCGTACATGGTTAGCGTTTTCCAATAGTACCGAGCTTACAATGCGGTTTGCTGCTATTTCTATTGATAGTACACTTTTTTCTTGTCGACGTGATTTGCGGAGAAAGATGAATTTGATGAAATACAAACTGTGTTTGTACTTTGAATTTGTCTGTCTTAATTTTTCAAGTTAAAGCTTCTGAGCAGATTTAGATGTGTATGGAAATGTCTGAGTCCGAGAAAAGACAGGAAAGCCGAAAGTATTTATCCCAGAAAAATATACCTACGATATCGAAGCGAGTAACATCTGTCATCAAGCTAAATATTAAATAAAACATCTCTGAATATTATAATATCCAAGCAAACAATTTCAACAGATTATCTCAAACCACCAGCAGTGCTACCACTTCATCGTCGGAGGGCAGAGGGCGGAGAGAGGCGAGTCCGGAGCACCACGCACGACAGGACCTGCGTCTACCGGGGTTAGAGCAACCTCTTCCGGTCTACAATATACAGTATGGGGTAAGTTGATCGTGAACTGATTTTAGAGTAGTATGTCTGTGTTCCATCGCAGATTACAAATAGTTACTTGGTCCCGTGGTCCCAAAGTTTTGACCTAGTTAGAGAGTAGTTCCCGGCAGTGTAATGATCGTGTAGAGTTTGTAAATTGTAAAATAATAGGACAAGTTACGCAATAGTTGACAGTGATCCTTACCAAATCCATATAGCACTGTAAATAATATTTCATTGTATTTGAACCTGCTCGAATGGAATACCAAACTGCTCGTCAAATAATATTATCTCATAAACAGAAGGAAAGTTAAGTTGGCACGAGCCAAGAATTTAGTGGATGCTAAAATAGCATGCAACAAAGACAAACAAGCTGGCTGGAGAGCATAAGCCACCTGACGTCCGCTGTGCATTCAAGTGCAAATGCTCGAGGCGAGAGTCTTGCCGCCAAACATAGATATAGTATGCCTCGTTACAACTGTAAAATAACTGCTTTATCTTGAATTTTATGCGAAAGTAATCCTTGTGTCATTGGTATAAAGATCCTGTGAGAGTTAGAGAAGTTCTCAACGAATTTAAGGGCTTAACCATGCAGATTGTGCCATTAAACAAATTGATTCATAGTCATATTTCGGGATTCGGATATTACTATAATATATTTTTCAGTTGCGTTACGTAAAGTCAATGTTAGTACTTGGTGGTGACTCGTGTTTTAAGTAGGCTGGCCTATAATTCTATAGCTCGACCAAATAGCGTAGGCCCACCATCGGAATCGATTTCTGTGATGATACAATTTACAACTCGTAATGCAAAATATGACAGTTACTAAACACCTTGTCGGTATTACAATTTAAGTGTTTCTATAAATTACTTGTATGTAGTTACATTTTAGCTAAATACAGTATAGGCATCTTAAAAATTCACTGTTTTATTACACTTTATTTTAAAAATATCTTGAAAATATAAACCAAAATAAAATAAAAATAGACCAACATTTTATGATAACATAAAACTTCAGGAATGCACTATTTAGATTGTTAGCACCACTTGTCTCCTTAGAGCTATAAAACGCTCGTCGTAGTCGAGATAGAGTTTATACTTTACTATATTTTATAGTTTATACATAATTTATATCACCTACTTACGTAACACAAAGAATGAAGGAATAAAACGGAAAGGTTAGAGTTAAAACATCGTACTTTTCTGCAAATAAAAGCTTTACTATTTTAATGTAAAATTAATACAGATCTCTTAAAATATACTTCGGAATAAATTGTAACAAGTTACGCCATAAAAACTTATGTATACAGACTACAGTACTCAACATGCAAAAATAATCTTACTGTACAATAAAAAAGAGAGTTTTATACAGTGTTGTTTATGTATCGGTCGTGTTGATTGTCTATCATTTATTCACGTCGCAATCTTTTCCGAGTGCTATCGCCTGTTTGTACATTTGTACGACCGCACAAACTTTTATGCAGATTTTTAACGTACAATAGATTCAACACAGTTCGAGTCGTACTAACTTTTTAAGCTTACCACAGACTTTTCAAAACTCAAAAGTATGTTTAAGCCTCTACTGCGACAGAAAACTCAGAGTTTTCATTACACGTTAATATAGATCAAGCCTTTAAATATTCTATTTCTACGTAGTTTTAAAACCTTTTTGCTCACCCACTTAAAATAAAAGAAAATCTTGTTGTATTCGTATACGAGTACGCGCTACGTAACCTAGTAACCATCAACTCCTAAAATTAGGATAAAATAATAATATTATCTATTACTGTATGTACCATTCTACCCCTACACGAATAACCTTAATATTATATTGTATTCATATTCACAGTTATTAAATGACTCTCTTGGCTTCATTTTCAATGTTTAATGTATTTTGCGACATGCGGTATTTAATCAAGTACGCATTCGATACATAATTAAGTATGCATTAATATTGTATGATTATAATTAATTATTAATTATAATAAATTAATGACTAAAATACCCACAAAGTGTATAATAGACAAATTGGCATTTTCACAATATGAATTACATATGCGACATGATGTTACGAAAAATTCGTAGCGGGCTACGAATTTTTCGAGTCGTCTTGCTATTAGGATTTTCCGCAACTTTTATTATTATACTTTTTAATTTTAATGAAGCCAAAAATGTCTTTGGTTTTATAGACTTTAGATAAATAAGCTCCTGACCCTCTCCTTATTATGAACCTCTTTGTTAACGCATCCAGGACGATGGTGCTTTGGTAAGTAACATTTAGTTATTGTGTAAAATACTTCATATTACTATGTTGAAGAATTCAATTTTTTTCTTTTCTTATGTACTTAACCCCTCAAGCCCCATAAGGACACCGGTGACCGCGACAACAATAGAATAACAATAGATTTCCAAGAATCCGCGATCGAAGGAATAATATGAGATTTCATCATTTTTCATCGTCACACCCACAAGGGGTGTTGTTTCAATGCTTCACAAAGCTAAACTCAGTACTGTGCTCGGCATTCAGTACAACAAATCTATATATATAAAAGAAAGTGGTGTTAGTTACACTACTTATAACTCAAGAACGGATAAACCGATTTGGCTGAAAATTGGTGGACAGGTAGCTTAGAACCAGGAAAAGGACATAGGATACATTTTGTCCCGGAAAAATGTACGGTTACTGCACAATATACTTTTATGATTTGCGCGTAAACTATTCAATCGATTTTGATGAATTTTGGTATGGAGATACTTTGGGTCTCGGGAAAGAACAAGGAATACTTTTTGTCCCGGAAAATGTACGGTTCCCGCCCAATAAACTTTTATATCAAGAACGGATAAACCGATTTGGCTGAAAATTGGTGCAGAGGTAGCTTAGAACCAGGAAAAGGACATAAGATACATTTTTTCCAGGAAAAATGTACGGTTACTGCACAATATACTTTTATGATTTGCGCGTAAACCATTCAATCGATTTTGATGAATTTTGGTATGGAGATACTTTGAGTCTCGGGAAAGGACAAGGGATACTTTTGGTCCCGGAAAATGTACGGTTCCCGCACAATAAACTTTTTTGATTTTCGCCTAAACTATTCAGTCTATTTTATGAAATTCGGTATGGAGATACTTTAAGTCTCGGGAAAGGACAAGGAATACTTTTTGTCCCGGAAAATGTACGGTTCCTGCACAATAAACTTTTATGATTTTCGCTTAAACTATTTATTAATCTATTTTGATGAAATTTGGCATGATGATACTAATTTTAATCTATTGTTTTCTTAATTATACCAATTCGAATTAAATAATCATCGTTAAGACAGGACAACGTCTGTCGGGTCAGCTAGTATTAAATAAATACCAGTCGATAAAATTGGCACTCACAAAGATATTCGCGCAGTATTCGCACGAACGGCCCGCTTTTCTTTAATTAAAACGCTCATTGTTCATTGTTTGCGCTGTACTGGCGTTTATTAAAGAGAAAATAGATCAAGAGCAATTATAATGAACTGTATTAATCCAATCAAATATAAGTATTTAACGATCTCGAATACGGATGAAATTCGCGAGCCGCGTGAGCGGAGATCGTAATTATCTTTATACTTCGTTAATTGAATTGTTTGACTAGGAAACTGATGTATTTGAAGAGTGGTTACTTCGCTCGGGGAATAGTCTATAAATCATCCAGAAATGATGCAAAGGCATCAATTTTATTAGAGCCATTTACATTTTTATATTTTTATTGATCACTTTATTTATCGTAATGAAAATGACGAGGTAGCCTTTTAGTTACATTCAGAAAGCAAAAACACCTTCTTAAGTAAGTAGCCGAAGGAAGTTTTTGTACGTTTTATAATATGCATCATAGCAAAAAACGTAGATCTGGCTCCACCAAAAGACTCTAAATTCTACATAATATAACAAGCAGATATTTTATATTAGCACAAGAAATAATATTGGATAATACAAATGATATGGAGGGATGTATAAAAATCGTCGTTCTTTATTTTATTTATGCTCGCTACATGTAATTCTGTTTTTATTTCCCGCCGTTTTGTCGAGTGCGGCAACAAAAGTTTACGGGCTTATCCCTAACATAAGTTAAGATTTTACATCTGTTGTCTGATAGCCTAAGAACAGATTTGATTTCTCCGAACTCGAAGGTAGATATGATATCAACTTTTGTGTATGAGAATCGTCTCTCTAATCGACTTTCTACGAGGCTTTGTAGAGTTTATAGAATGAGCTTTACTTTCCAGCGAAGAAATACAATAATATCCACAAAGTAAGATAAAGATAATTCAGAGGGTCACCCGGTAACATAAAAATAGATTCACCAATTCTCTATCCACATGACTGGACGCCCGTAATGGCTCCGAGTATCCTCCATTTAAACATTAGTTCCAGTCGCATGACTCGGGAGGGCGGAAGTAAATAATCGATCGTTTAATTCCAGGAGTTCGACATTGTTATGAGCAAGGTGAACGGTTCCCTCGGGTTCACGCTGAGGAAGGAGGACCACAGTGCCTTGGGCCACTACGTGCGGGCGCTGGTTCGGGAACCCGCGCTCAGCGACGGCAGAATACAGCCGGGAGACAGGATAGTCGCAGTGAGTGTTTTTTTAAGGGCGCTACTCACACACCTGCCGCAGGGTGCATGGCGGTTGTGGCGATATCGGGAGTATCTCTACACACTTGCCTGCCGTGCAGTGTTTCCGAGTAAGCTGAGCTGAGCACACGTATTGAGAATGGCACCCATATTATCGACCAATTAAAAGATTGGAGTAGCCTTGGCGCTTTCTGTGGTGCTACCTCAAAAAAAAGGAAAAGGAGATACTGGGTGAAGAAATGGCTGTGAATGTTTGCTGCCGCATGTCGCGGTTAATAATGTTTATGATTTTTATCCCACATGTGAGGTCGGTCTTGATAAACTTCTATAATTCGCGTCCAAACTTCGCGTTCGTTGTCGGCCGCCATTTTGATTGTACGCCTTGTATACGTGCACTCCGTGTGACAGATACTGACAAACTCACTGAGAAATTGCCCCGCGCTACACACGCAGCGACGGCAGGGACGACTTAGGGATCAAGGATGGTCTCGCGCCTCTGCATGCCGCCCTGCCGCAGGGCCAATCCTCCAAATTGCCCCTGCATGCCTACACATATCACAAATAAGGATGCAATTAAGAGTCATCCCCCTATCCTACACCCTAGATTGCCCCTGTGGCAGATGTAGGGCGCTTTATGAATCAAAAAACAATTTGACAGATTGATGATGTAGTACTTGGATTTTTAGCTAAGTTGCTTACGATAATTTCATCATTGAAGTTAGAACTTAGGGTGGGTTGCACCAACTTTAACTATAACTTTAACTATAACAGAATATCAAATGATCAGTCAAATCCCTAGTTAAAGTCAATGATGGACACCATATTTAACGATAACCTTAACCTTAACTATAACAACCCATCTGGTGCAACCCACCCTTAGAAATCAAAATTGCTATGTTACAGAGTAGTAGTAGTAGCAGAGTGCTTACGATACTTCACGATTATATCAAATCAGTGGAAATTGGCGAGCCCGCTCTTTGCCTCCTCACTTTACTAAACTGGACTAAAAGCATAGTCAAGAAACAATAACCTCCTCCTTTTTGGAAGTCGGTTAAAAAATACTGCCCGCACCCCTCATTTCGGAACAAAATATCTCCGAAGAATCATACAACTTTTTCAGCGCTGTAATAACAAGGAAACAATTTATTACCTTGAAAAGCGTTTCATTATAAAGTGAGACGATTTATCATAATTTTCCTAAAACAATCTTTCACTTCTCAGTTCCGGAGATCAGAGCATTTTTGTTCGAAACATTTCGTGCTCTTTTAGTAGAAGATAAAGAATGTATTTTGATTTCCGCTCGATCTTTGTAATTAGTGGGCCTCGGGAATGATTTTGTAAAAGTTATATAAACTGACAATGTTATATTAAGTATGAAATATACTGATATTATTACTAAATATATTATATTGTATGAAGCTTATGCGACGCGTTTTACCTATTATAAAGATAGTAATGCCCTTGTTTCGTGTGCTTAGGCCTTAGATCAATGAAAAATTTCGATTGCTATCCTAGAAATACGAATGTGGAATTCTATCTACTTGGTCTTGCGTATTAAACAAAGTTAATTTTTTAAACATTCGCGTCGTGCCGTTTTAAAAATTCTGCGTTGCTTTGCATTAAAATTCACAGGACGACCGCGCCAAAATTCGTTGATCTCGCGGGAACCGTACATTTTTTGGGATTAAAAGTATCCTCAGGTGTCCTATCATAGGACTAAAAGTATCTCCATACCAAGTTTCAGCAAAATCGGTTCAGCGGTTTGGACGTGAAGAGGTAACAGACACACACTTTCGCATTTATAATATTAAAGGGCCATGGCAATGTTTCACCACTTTCTGATAAGTGCCGAATAGGCTATCCACCACTTAACTTGACAGATGAAGTATGGAGAATCTGTCAAAAAATCTGTGAATAGCCTATTCGGCACTTTATCAGAAAGTGGTAAAACAGGCCCAGAGTATGGAGAATCTGTCAAATAAGTTGTGGAAAGCTTATCCGGTACTTTATCAGGAAGTGGTGAAACAGGCTCTAAGTATGGATTTTTTTCGCAATTTTCCAGGTAAACGACACACCAATGTCGAACATGTCTCACGCGGAGGCAGTCGCGTTTCTCCGCGCGTGCGACTCGGAGGTGCGGCTGCGGCTGTACCGGGACCACGCCGCGACGCCGTTGTCGCCCATGTCGCCAAAGGACGAGGGACCGACGGACTCCGATGCGCCGCTGAATAGACCGAAACCACCGTTGAGGTACGGGAAATTGGTAACACACCGTTTTTCATGAGAGAAGTAGCTCCCACTACGAGTACGACACAGACGCCGCTGTCGCACATGTCGCCGAAGGACGAGGGACCGACGGACTCCGATGCGCCGCTGAATAGACCGAAACCATCCCTGAGGTATACAAAGTTCCGCTTTTGAAGAAAGAATTATTATAGTTGTCACAATTTATTGAATTTTCATCATGTCCAAGTGGGTACGCAACACACAAATTGTTCTCTGTTTCAAATAACCCAGTTTTTTTCTAGGGTCAATGTAAAGCTTTTAATTTCCAACGTAGATAGTAGGAAATTAGATCTGTATCCTAATAAAACACAGGGCTAATAAATTATATTATCATTGTGACTGCATAGGGGTTGCCATTTCCTAAATCACAATTGAACTTTAACTTCTCTGTACTCTGGAAACCATTAAGTTCAGCCCAAAGGTCGTTTACTCACTTGGGGTCATTAAATTCCTTCATTCATCCATATTATTTGTAAAATATGAATCAACAATTTCAGGGCCGAAGCAGTATCTATGCTATGTGACTTGGCAGCGAGACGTCTCACCCCGGACGCCGGGGATAGCCCCCGCTCCCCCTGCCTCTCCCCCCGCAAGTACCGCAAACTCACCAAGGACAACAACCACTATGAAACACCTAATGGTAAATACTTAAATCGGGACTTTAGAAAGTGTATCGTATAGCATCGCTAGTAAAAATAATTATATTATTGAAATAATTATTGAAGTGACTACAGAATCGTAGTTCGAGTTTTTACAGGATTTTTGCTCAGACATCCTAGAGTAAATCTACAAGACGTAGTGTCTAGGACCTAGGTAATAATACCAAAAGTTTTTTTTGCAGCATTATTGCCTCATAAATGAAACTGAAAATATTTATGTTTATGATGTCTGACATAACCCAAAACTATTTAATGTAAATGCCAGACATAACTATGTCGTTTAATCACGCCTGATATTGTCAGTAATATAAAACGGCTGAAATATTATAAACTACGTTCTCACCAAACATGTGTAAATACACACGCAGCTAAGTTAGGTTTTCCGCACAGATGCTCTCAACCCACTAGAAGTTGAAATAAAACGATCAACGTGCACACACTCGGAAGCGAAAACCGAGGTCGAGCAAGACGCTAAAGTTGACACGAAAGCCGAACCGGCTTCAGATAACCAAGCTGGTCAGGAGACGAAGCGGCAGCGCTCTATTTCTATCACGAGCCCCACGGCACCGCCCACATGTAGAAAACAAAAGCTAAGCCTGACAGGTGAGACTCTGTCGGCGCTCTGCCCCTCACAACACCTTGTCGACTGGTCGAAGGCTTCACCCACTGTAGAAATCCTAGTACTGTACTATCACTGAGTAATGAATTTTGCATTTGAGCAGCTTGCTTTTAATTCAATTACGGTCGCACTACTATAATTGCTAGTATTTTAACAGAGGTTCTTTAATCCTGTTGTAATGTTAAAAAAAATTAAACAAATGCCAGATTTTGGGATAACTGTCGATTGAGTTCTCAAGTCTGCACTGGTTTCAAAGAATTTCATTTTTTTTTTTGAGTACCCGCATAAGATCTAAACTGTATAGTAGTCATGTAATCTGCTTTATATCATAGCACCTAACGAGTACATCGTATAGCAGCTAAGCAAAATTTATTGGTCAGTTATGAACTAAGCGTTTTATCGTATCCAAAACAGCAATGAACAGTCTGTAGGATCGGCACCATTTCACGCTTGTGACTTAGTAACACCACCCGATGCAAGCTAATGTTTACTACTCTAATGACACAAGTAGCTTTTTACGTATTTCCACCCAGATTTTGCTTGGATTTATTATTTTTTAAACCTATTTATTACTGCTAAGACACCTTGTCAGAACCTTTTTGTAATGTAGGTTAGGTAACCAATAACCATGTTGAAACATAGAACTCAGAGCCCAATATTTTTTTGTTTCCTATTTAATACAATAATTGCAATTAATAAAATAATGTATACTTTTGTAAGGATGACAGCCTCTTAATCTTATTCTAATTTAAATTTTAAACACATATATGTATAAAATGTACCTACCCGCTTTAAATCTCTTCACTCTTGAAAAAAAACGCAGGCCGTTTTCAAGAAGAAGTTTTTCCTAATACTTAATTCGATTTTTTGAAACCTTATATCAATTTCTAGTGCCTCCACACGGCTACGAGCTGAACAACTTGGACAATGACACGTTGGACGCACCGAACATATACCAGGAGGACATAGCGCTGCAGAAGCTCAAGAAGCCGGCGTTCCCCATAGACTCGGACGAGCCAGTGTCGATGCCAGCGGAACTGTCCAGTGACGAGAGATTTAAACACTCCAATCCAGCGTACCAGAGTGCTGTGCTACATAGTTCGACTAGCGAGAGTGCTGATAAAGATGATGGTTAGTATATCCATGTTTTATGTACCATCGAAGAAATTGAATTATAGGCAGTTGACGGACCTAGTTCATTTGGTCGTATTATCTTAATTCATTGTGAGTCGTCACATGTCGGCTGGGTTTGTAGTAGCCCGACCGAATAATGTAAGTCCTCCATCTGCCTGATTCGTAGACTTTTCATTAACTTTTCCGATAGTACATTTGACCTTGAAGTGAATTTAAAGATTTTTGACTAAGAGATCCACTTCTTACTTCCTTGTTCCAAGGCTTACAATTGCTACGTATGAGCTGTTTGTGATGCGTATTAAATACTAGTAGTATTGTTGTATAATATGTAACTTAATAGTTCTTGTGCTGACTTCCAGGTTTAAATTTAAAGAAATGGAAAGGTGTTGCTCTATCTCCAGACAACGAGCGTAAAGTAAAAACGCCAGTCGAAGAAAAACCAAAATCAGCAGATATAGAAGTACAAAAAGAAAACATCAACCCGGCGCCAGAAAAAGATACCATTGATGCTGAGCCTACGGTGAGCAATCACAATACATTAACATACGTGCTTACAAATCTTACACCCGGTTTCTGAAAGGTCTGTCAAATCACTGATCAACTAACACTGCCGTTAATTTAGCATGGATGTCAAATCAATTTGAGTTTCTGATACATTGATCAGCCAAAAATTAACTAATCTATGATCATTTTTAATTTGACTAGCGATTTGTTATTTTTCGTTCATTGCGATGATTTTAACTATCAAAAATGCCAATGAAATGTCAAAAGAAGGAATTGCAGACTGTCATTGCTATCAAAAATGTTCTGGGAATTTGAAATCTAATGTTTTCTGAATCATTGATCATACGAAAATTAACTAATCTGTGATCATTTTGATTTGACATGCGATTTGTTTATCTTCGTTCATTTGTCAGAATTTTGATTTTCAATTTTTCAGACGTTATCGATTCCTAAATTCTTCTTCATTATAGAAATGAAATTGATTATAATTTACATTTTTTGAAAATAAAACGAGTATTGCAAATAAAACAGTTTATTTGCATTATCGACGTATTTATTACGAAGTTTTATTATAACTTCATGATAAATGTGGTTACAAACCTTATAGTAACGTAGGTTCAAAGAGAAAATGTAGATTTACATAAAAAATCAATTGAATTCATAAGTTAATTCACCCACAATTACCGATTAGTTGAAATAGCTTTTGACAAACGCTTAGTCTATGATCACGGCTTGACAAGCGTTTCGGAAACCCAAAATGGCGGTTGACATATGATCTTCATATGATTCACGATTCAAATTGAACAGCCGTGTCAACTGACGCGCTGATCAAATTAAACTAACTAATCATGCTTCTAGCAACCCAATTGGTACTTGACAAGAGATTTAACAGGCGATAAGTTAATTTTAGTGTTGATCAGCCTTTCAGAAACCGGGTGTTAATATTAAATACTGATTACTGAAACAAACGACAATAACACTGAGTAACGCTATATAAGCTCCTCGTAGTTACTTTAATATCTAACTAAGCAACAATTTGTTAAATGAGGGCAGTATGGCGCTATGTAGCCGTCAGGTTTATCGTGTCAAAATGTCGTGTCAGACAGACATAAGACAGCTATATCGTGGTATGTGGAAGCTATTTCGTGACATATGCTAGCTGTTTGACACGACAATTGACACGATAGACCTGACGGCTCCATGATAGCGCCAAACAACCCTCATTGTAACGAAGTAAACGACATCGAAATGCTTTCAGATCTTAGACTATTATGCTAACTACGTAGTCAGCCGATTGCTGGATAACCTCAATCAATAATTCACGTATACCGTAACATCTTAAGCTCATTTGTCAATAATTAATTAACGATGCCGAATAACAATTAACTCGCATCAATCATCTACAGACTTGCGGTAGCGTTTAATTATTTACGCCGTACCGATTAATTACTATGTATTATGTAATGTTATCTACAACATATGTAGTATGATGTATTTTCAAACATAAATCATTAGGTCAACACATTTGCTTTGTAAATATTGTTATTGTGTTGAGTACTTTTCTTTTACCTAGTAGAGTAGGTTTTGTCTAAATATGGGCTGTATTTTATAAATCTATCTTTTTAACTAATTATTAATCCGGCCTAATTTCAGATAGTGACAGTTGAGCTGAATCGGGGCTGGAACAGCCGGCTGGGGTTCAGCGTGCAGAGCCACCCGGACTCCGGCCAGAGCTACATCTCCGCGGTGTACAGCGACAGCGTCGCCGCCAGAGACGGCAGACTGCGCCGCGGTGACGTCATACTACAGGTGACTACAGAGTGACAGTGGGCCTGAACCGCGGCCGGAACAGCCGGCTGGGGTTCAGCGTGCAGAGCCACCCGGACTCCGGCCAGAGCTACATCTCCGCGGTGTACAGCGACAGCGTCGCCGCCAGAGACGGCAGACTGCGCCGCGGTGACGTCATACTACAGGTGACTACAGAGTGACAGTGGGCCTGAACCGCGGCCGGAACAGCCGGCTGGGGTTCAGCGTGCAGAGCCACCCGGACACCGGCCAGAGCTACATCTCCGCGGTGTACAGCGACAGCGTCGCCGCCAGAGACGGCAGACTGCGCCGCGGTGACGTCATACTACAGGTGACTACAGAGTGACAGTGGGCCTGAACCGCGGCCGGAACAGCCGGCTGGGGTTCAGCGTGCAGAGCCACCCGGACTCCGGCCAGAGCTACATCTCCGCGGTGTACAGCGACAGCGTCGCCGCCAGAGACGGCAGACTGCGCCGCGGTGACGTCATACTACAGGTGACTACAGAGTGACAGTGGGCCTGAACCGCGGCTGGAACAGCCGGCTGGGGTTCAGCGTGCAGAGCCACCCGGACTCCGGCCAGAGCTACATCTCCGCGGTGTACAGCGACAGCGTCGCCGCCAGAGACGGCAGACTGCGCCGCGGTGACGTCATACTACAGGTGACTACAGAGTGACAGTGGGCCTGAACCGCGGCCGGAACAGCCGGCTGGGGTTCAGCGTGCAGAGCCACCCGGACACCGGCCAGAGCTACATCTCCGCGGTGTACAGCGACAGCGTCGCCGCCAGAGACGGCAGACTGCGCCGCGGTGACGTCATACTACAGGTGACTACAGAGTGACAGTGGGCCTGAACCGCGGCCGGAACAGACGGCTGGGGTTCAGCGTGCAGAGCCACCCGGACTCCGGCCAGAGCTACATCTCCGCGGTGTACAGCGACAGCGTCGCCGCCAGAGACGGCAGACTGCGCCGCGGTGACGTCATACTACAGGTGACTACAGAGTGACAGTGGGCCTGAACCGCGGCCGGAACAGCCGGCTGGGGTTCAGCGTGCAGAGCCACCCGGACACCGGCCAGAGCTACATCTCCGCGGTGTACAGCGACAGCGTCGCCGCCAGAGACGGCAGACTGCGCCGCGGTGACGTCATACTACAGGTGACTACAGAGTGACAGTGGGCCTGAACCGCGGCCGGAACAGCCGGCTGGGGTTCAGCGTGCAGAGCCACCCGGACACCGGCCAGAGCTACATCTCAGCGGTGTACAGCGACAGCGTCGCCGCCAGAGACGGCAGACTGCGCCGCGGTGACGTCATACTACAGGTGACTACAGAGTGACAGTGGGCCTGAACCGCGGCCGGAACATCCGGCTGGGGTTCAGCGTGCAGAGCCACCCGGACACCGGCCAGAGCTACATCTCCGCGGTGTACAGCGACAGCGTCGCCGCCAGAGACGGCAAACTGCGCCGCGGTGACGTCATACTACAGGTGACTACAGAGTGACAGTGGGCCTGAACCGCGGCCGGAACAGCCGGCTGGGGTTCAGCGTGCAGAGCCACCCGGACACCGGCCAGAGCTACATCTCCGCGGTGTACAGCGACAGCGTCGCCGCCAGAGACGGCAGACTGCGCCGCGGTGACCATACTACAAGTGACTACAGAGTGACAGTGGAGCTGAACCGCGGCCGGAACAGCCGGCTGGGGTTAAGCGTGCAGAGCCACCGGATTCTAGCCTTCGGCTTTCGGAGACTTTAGTCGGAGCTACGGTGACGACAGACTACAGAGATCTGCATATTATGTTATAGAGTTATAATGAAGTAAAGATGCCCACGGGGCTATCTGGCAAGTACTTCAATTGCTACCGTGGACGTAGAAAGTGGTGTATAATAATGGTGTTAGGTGTACAAATTATACCGACCTCCCTCAAATAAATTTCGCATTTCTTGTCGAATTATATCGCATGACTTAGTTTTTATTATTCGTAGGCATGACTACTTCCTCCCTTATCACGATGATGTCACCAATGTATTTTGATTTCCAGGTTAATGATGAGAACGTTACATCCATGAAGACGCCGGAAGTGATCGACTTGCTGCGAATACTGCGGGGATCCATCTGCATCACCGTGCTACGGCCGCCTAATCTACAATGAACCTTTATATCATCAGCTCAGCCTTGAGAGGCATTCGATTTCGGTTTAGGTATACGACTAAAGTAATTTTTGGCCAAACTTGTAAAACCATTTCAAGAACCATTTAAACCTACATCAGTCTGACTACACAAGGCGTAAGAACCACACTTTTCTTGAAGTTCATTTGAAATCGCGTTAGGTCAACTAGTCGTAATCGGTAACCTTTATTTAATTGAAATAACATTAATTAAACTAAGACATAATAGGTCTATTTCATCATAATAATTAGCACTTTCTCAAATCGCAGTAACACGCAAAAATCGCACCTCAACTACGTCACGTTTAGGTAAGAAATTAGAAAAGCAAATTCTATAGAAACTAAATGATTATACTTCTGTATAATATATTAAACGTTACGACGTGTGAACTAATATAGAGGTATATTATGAATCGCCTAATAAGTATGGTGAAAAATTAAATAGAATTACAGCAGTTTCACACTTTGGTTATTACTTATGGAGCTACTTAGTGACTTGTATTCTCTATCAAAGAGTTCAATGAACGAATACTTAAGTAATCATTAAAAATGTCTGGTGCGGTCGTTAGAACGGAAATTGAGGTTGATTTTATCAACCGCAGCAAGGAACTCGTAGAAATCGACTGCGTCACTATTATACAGTAGAAATTATAAGAAGCAGTAGACAAAAATATCATTCCAAGATTTGTTGTTGTAGATAGAGTTATCTGTAGTTACCATAAATTGTAAAAAGACTTAACTAGACACAAAAGTTTGATGTAAAATTTAGAACAGAATCGGGCGCGAAATAACTAAACTCCTTATAAGTAGTAACTATATTTTAATGTTGGCCAACCTGCTTTAGCAATGAAAACGATAATAGTATCACGCTTATGTATATATTTCTGTCTGTATGTAACTTGTGACTGTTTAGTTCCTAAACGTATTTAGACATAAATAGCAAAATATGTTTTTTAAGACTTGTATTTTGCTTAGCGGTCTGACTTCAACGTATGTCGTTGGGTCGGGACTTTTAAAAACTGTAAATTAATATAAAACTTTATAATCACGCAAAAGACATGCAAATAGATAATATTGCTCGTAACTAAAATGTCTCTTTTGGACGACCAATCTTGTCGTAGTCGATCGTAAATCGTAGTCTTCAAGTTCACATTTCAATCGAAGTAGATTAAATCAACACTTTAGGGAGCATGGACACATTACTTAATACTTAGACTAAAATAAGGCGTAATAAAATCATCAATTTGTTTTAAATGATCAATTACTTAGAAATAATCTCAACTAAACCGCTTAAAGCACACAACAAAATCGTATAAAGCTCATACACAACAAATATTTTCAATGTTAGAAATCATTAGGATTTAGAACTTATGTCAAGATAATATTAAGTTATGGGAATGCTCAAATATGTAAAAATAATCCGTCTATCTTAGTGAGAGGAATGTAAGTACAGTTGAATTTGAGATTCAACTGTACTTACATAGTCATCTTGTTACTACTGTAGCATTCGAGGTTGAACAAGCGTTTTATACATTTGAGCATAACTAGCTGAGAGCGAGTGTTATAAGGGTGCATGCACATGCCTAAGTATAAATATTTACTTAACTATACCTAAGTGATATTTTTTGACGATTAGTCTTCGTGAGTAAAGTAACGTTATCAATTAGATTATAAACCTAGAATAAATTCTTCCCTTTTATATTTGATTTGTATCTAAAAATTCTGATAAATTATTATTATTATTTAGGGCAAAATTTTAGGTACTGATTAAATCTAGTCAAGTCGAGATAGTATTTACAAAAAATCTTTTCTTTTAAACGACTAAGTAAACAAATACGACGTCATATTCTTTTATATAAATAATAATGTATGTTCATAATATAGAATAGGACACATATTGCGGTCTTTGTTTCTTGTATAATAATGTTATGGACTAAAAGATTTTATCAACAAATCCACTAAATATTATATTTTAATATAATTCAACTAGAATTAAGACTAGTAGTTAAACGGTACGCTTAGAGAATTAAATCCTACAATAAAGTCCTACGACGGATATGGAAACAACATATATTCTAAAAAAATGTGATGGATTTGTGTTAGTAGATGTAGAGTTAACACAATGTTGTATTAATACAAGTATTATATAATAAACTGGGGACAGACTTGAACGAGATCTGATTGAAATTACGTATGGCCATACTCTATGCCTCAAGCTTGCCTTCATTCTTAAATTATGTATATTTTAAAAATACGTTTTAATAAAAGTTCTAAAATTATATTTAAATAAAGTAGACAATATTATAACAAAAATTATAATTGTACAAACAATAAAATATCACTGAATATTTATTTTGAATTTGTTGTAAACTTGAGATATGTACTATCTAAAAATGTACGAATTTTGTTTAATGACGATATAAAGTATATTTTTTTGACTATGACATGAATAGTTTGGTGCTACTACCTCATATATTTAATTTGACATTCTATATTAAATCTATCTAATTGTTGTCAACAAGTGCATACTCCCACGTGATTCTTTAATTATTGAAAATTATGTTTAAGGAAAGTTATTTAATTATCATCAAGTGATGATAATTAAAAAATCTAAATAAATTATAATATCATACTTATATTTAAATTACAATCTCTTAATTAAATATTTCCAAAAATTGAAAAAATTCAGTAATTATTATCAATGTATCAAAATTATAATGTATTTATTTCACTTTCACTAAAATTATTTTTATGCAAAATATGCTAAAAATGCCTGTGCAGTATCAGCGTTTCGTGTCATTATGATTCCTATTTCCGGGACTTCATGTTTCTCGTCTGCGCAGGCCATTATGAAGTATTATATTATGAAGTGTGTGAATCTCGTTGGATGCTAGATTTTTTTTTAATAAAATAAAATCAGTCATAGTAATGTTAAAAAAGTTGTATTATATACCTAAAATTAAAATAAAATTATTAACAAAGATTTTGTTTTGTTATTTATGGCATGTCAAAACTCTTTGCTCTTTGCTACGCTTTTCTTCGGTTCCTATATCAACAATACCAAGATGATTATGTTGAAATAATTATTTTATGATTTATATTCAACTGATAAAAGTGATATATCGTCGCTGCGCGTGCGATACCGCGCATGAGCAGTTGGTAAATACCGCGTATCTGCTTTTTGATGATTTTACAGGTGGAAGAAAAAACAGAATATCTAAGCTATTTTGACTCCTATTACCGACTGAACTTAACAGCTAGTTCTTTGTACTTTCCTTTAGTGGTTAGAAACGTAATTTTGTTCCCAATTGGCTTAGGTTTTGTGTAAAGTCATTTACGCGTTTTTGTATTAAGTAAATTACAAAATAAGTAGGCTTTATATTAAAGATACGCGGTTTTGAAAGCAGTAAAAGGTTGCGTTTTTTATTAGAAAAATCAAATATTTTATATTTTTTACACAGTAACATAGCAAAAATATGATGTGTTAATTACCAAATTCATTTTACAATATTATCTATTCTTAATTTTTGATTGATATTCCAATTTTTCATAGATTTTTGACTTTATCTGACAGAGATCATAATAATCATTTAAAATTAAAAAAAAAATATTTATTACATAAGTACATACTAAAACCCTGCTCTTCCATGGACCTGAAGAAAAGGTCCACCTGGAGCACTTCTTATTAGAGGTTCGAAGGACAAAATGAGTCTGACGCTTAAATGTAGGGATCACAGGCCACAGCAGCTGCAGCTATACTCTCCAGAGTATAGCCGCCAGAATCCAGTCTGTCGGAGCTTAGCTCTGTACGGTGGTTCAATAAGGGCAGATTCCTTCACTAATTTCGTAGTAATAAGGTGGGGATTAGCCGGGCGGCAGCTACTCTTTGCAATGTAGGAAAGCAGCCTCGAGGCGTACAATCGTTGGGCCATAGAGTAACGAAGATAATGAGCTATTCTCTGTTCCGGATCGGGAGTTTGGAGGCGTCATTATGCGAATCTCCAAATTTCTATGCAATTGGGGCTCTGGGTGAAGCTGGGAACCTGCCCGGCTTAGCTAGTCCCGACGCCGAAGGGAACTGTACAATTTACCGAAGCGTTCCCTTACTTTGGTGGTAGTCTGCTCCCTTTTGAAGAAGACTATCCGGTCGTGGAGAGAGCCCTGTGTTTGACAAATCCAGAACATCCCTCCGTATATGGCTGAAGGCAAATCGCAGGTGGTTTTAGTGGGTAGGTTTAGCACTACTAGTCGCCCATATCCCCGGGATGCTTTAGCTTAACTGAGCTACTTCCCCAACCTGGTGATCATATTTTATCATGACGATTAGCTGTCACTTACAGCCTGTATTGTTAAGGTAATAATAAAAATAAAATAAAAATTTGTTTGTTTATCTCACCACGGGTACAATACAAGATGTTTTACACACTCTAGAAAGTTAGCACAATTTATGTGGGAGACTGGTGCCTAAACTAGGCATAGCCTGTATTTCAGGACACCAGTATCTCTCTCGTTTTTTCCAGCTAGTCACACAGAGTAGTGAAACTTATTATAGCCCAGTAGAGTTAGATTTTTGTCGAAAGGTGAAGATATAATGATCACATGACGTAATCTTCCTTGATCTTCAAAGCAATGGCGATGGTGGTCAATTAATTGAAACATTCTAGCTTGAAAACATAATATGAACAATATTAAAAAACAATTAAAATATACTCACGCGCACGTGGTGGTTTATCTCACTAAAATAGTTATTTCTAGGAGCACAGTTTACTATTTTCGATATTTTTTCTTGCCGCTGTTGTAAATACGCGGAATTGCTTCTAACTTCCGGCCGCCTACTGTTCCGCGGTATTGTTTCGATGGCAAAATGTACGTTTCTAATTGGATAATTTAAATTCTGTGAAGCCTAATATATGCCGATATG
The DNA here is from genome assembly GCA_937595015.1 of Polyommatus icarus. Lineage (NCBI taxonomy): Eukaryota > Metazoa > Arthropoda > Insecta > Lepidoptera > Lycaenidae > Polyommatus > Polyommatus icarus. Next base: position 12,137,154 of record OW569324.1, read on the forward strand.
CGTTTCGAATCGACTGGCACAATATCTCAATTTTGCGCATTTTGCTGTTACGCAGTATTTACCAACTGCTCATACGCGGTATCGCACGCGCAGCGACGATATGCAATAATACGCATAATTGATAATGTTGCGTGTTTTGCTGGATACATCAAAGACAAACACAGCTGGTGATAACCTATGCAAAGTTTAATTGATTCATTCGATCGATTACCATAATATGAAGTTTAATTTTCTTTGCCTTGAATCAATAAACAAGTGTGTCTGTGCTAGCTGATAAGCTGAATTCGTTATTATCGGCAGCAGGGCCGGACCGTGATCCGTAAGCTTACGGGGCCCTGGGCTGAAACTATTTAGGGCTACAACATTTTAACTGTCAGTTCGTAGTACCAACACCTAAATTGTATAAGAAACTTTGATCGTAGGAATCTCTGGGATACCAACAAAAAATTAATAAAATTATAAATTCTTTCGCATTATCGTCTATTTTTGACTTGATTTAGCTGGGCGGCGGAGGCCCTTGAACTCATGGGGCCCTAGGCTTAAGCCCAAATAGCCATATGGTAGATCCGGCCCTGATCGGCAGATTTGAGATATTAGCTTACTTACTTACTTACTACGATGGCTCAGCGACCCAAAGTGGATCTTGGCCTCCGACACGAGTTTGCGCCACTTGTCGCGGTCTTGCGCAGTTTCTTGCCACTCTGTGACCTCAAGATCGCGCAGGTCCGACTCCACGACATCTAGCCACCGGTACCGTGGACGGCCGACAGGTCGTCGCCCGATCGGACGCCCAAGGAACGCCTTTTTAGTGGCACGATCCTCTCCCATTCTTGCAACATGGCCGAGCCATCGGAGTCGCTGGGCTTTTGTTACGCCAATAATATTGGGCTCAGCTATGAGGTCTTCAACTTCGGCGTTGGTTCGGATTCTAGTTCCTCCATCTTCTATCTTCACCGGGCCCAAGATCTTGCGGAGGATTTTTATTTCATTTTTATTTCGGCTACCAGTAGTTTATTCTCTTCATCGAGTGTGAGCGTCCAGGTCTCGCATCCGTACATTAGTATTGGCCTTATTACAGACTTGTAAATGGCGATCTTACTTTTTCTACTTAGGAGATTGGACGCGAACACTCCATGAAGTGCCGCGCTGCATCGTAAGGTATTTTGGATGCGGATGTTTATATCCTCCTGTCTCGTGTTGGTGTCGGTAATGGTGCAGCCTGAGTATTTAAATTTGTCCGTCCCTTTATAAGAAGTCCCTCTCACATTCAGGTCTTCTCGTTTTGTGCGCGTGTTTTTATAGCGTTTAATGTGGAGGTATTCTGTTTTCTCGCGGTTTATACTCAGGCCTACCTTAAGGGCTTCGTTTTCTAAGACTTCGGCCGCGCTGGCCACTTCCTCTGGAGTTTCACCCAGTAATGCCAGGTCGTCGGCATATCCTATCAACCTATGCTTCCCATTCAGTTGTAGTCCTACGTCTAGTGCAATCACTTCTTTGAGGACATATTCCAGAACTAAATTGAAAAGCACAGGTGACAGTGCATCTCCTTGCTTAAGTCCTGTGACCACCGCGAACTCGTCCGTAAGCTCTTGCTTTCCTTAGTGGCGACCATTATCATGTCAACTAGTTTTTTAGGGATGTTGAAGTTCCTTAAGATCGTGTATAACGAATTACGGTCAATGCTGTCATAGGCTTTTTTAAAATCGACAAATAACGCGTGTATGCTTTGGGCGTATTCCCATCGTTTTTCCATAAGTTGTTTCAGAAGGAAGATCTGATCGATTGTGCTGCGGTTTTGCCGAAATACACATCGCTGATGATTCGTTCCGCATGAGGTTCTAGCCTTTTAAGCAACACATATGATAAGACCTTGTACGCCGTTGGCAAAAGAGCTATTCCGCGATAATTTGTGCACCTCTTGAGATATTAGCTGCTCGTACTTTTTTTGCAGACGCTATTATTAGTCTTATTTGTCCTTATTTCCGACACTATAAAAAATTTAATCAATTTGATCTCAAAAATCTTCCGATGCACTATCACATGATCAGCTGGTGATCAATAGGTCTAACTAGCATGGATCAGAAAGTTCGACGTTTATTCAGGGGCCAATTCAATGTCAATTTAAAATCGAGTTCATTCATGTAGGTATATTGTATGTGTGTCATTGTAAGATTGTAAATACCGTTAGATTATAATCTATCTCGCGAGATTGTAAACGGTCGAAAGACTGTGAACCGCAACGTACTGCTTACAATTTAACGTATTATTATTCGGTAGATTATAATCTATTTCGATAGAACCGAAACGATAGAAGTGAAAATTCAACAACAGCAAAATTGTTGAATTGTCACTGTCAACCCAAGGCTGTCTCTGATTGGTCGGCCTTACAGTTAGGCTATGTTCGGTGACTAACACTAACTTATATTTATCATTCAAACTTCACTTCTTTGGATAGTAACAGATTCATTTTACTTCCGCAACAATTTTATATGACTAATTCTAAAGCTGTGAGTTATTCTCAACACGAAATCAATTAACAATCACCCAAAGCCCGTTTGTTTACATTCGACATTAATTGATAATCATCAAAACATTGTTTGTTTACATTTATCAACAAACGAATAAGGCGACACGGGGCATATACCGTTCAACCAATCAGCGCCCGAGCTGCGTTCCGTTTCACAATTTGACGGTTTCACTTCGATAGAATACAATCTACCGAATAATAATACGTTAAATTGTAAGCAGTACGTTGCGGTTCGCAATATTTCGACCGTTTACAATCTCGCGAGATAGATTATAATCTAACGGTATTTACAATCTTACGGTGACATGTATATTGTATAGATCACGATCTAGGCAGAATCAAAATTAACCCATCTGATTGTGTTTACCGAAAACAACCGATAGAGTTACTTACATAGACCATAGATACAATATTTCCAAAACCATACACCCCACCAGCGATCACATTATGTGGTCGCTGCACCTCACTACATAATTACTTCGAGTAAACGCTAAAACCAAAAATCATCTCCGGTATCGTGTCTTTTAATTTCTCTTTCTCTTTACTTACGTAAGATGTACAACAGGTGGAACACGACACGCGTGTAATTGTGATCACGAAGCCAATCGGCGTGACAGGCGAACGGTGCACGCCGCAAGCCGACCACGACGGACAATTATTACAGTGTTGGGTTCATCGTGGTCATTACCATATTAATGTCTTATTGGCGCCCACATTTGAGTTTTAGGTCAAATAGCCTATAAAGAAAAGCCTTGTTAAAAAAAAGAATATGTGATTGCCACCCGTCACTTGTTCGGAAAACCGAAAGCTTAAAGTCCCCTGAACACTAAATGAGAGGACGTTAAGTACTTACATGTATCTTGCTACTGAGCTGCAGTTATTCTCGTGTCCCACTTCAAGAATTTTCAAAATTACTACATAATATACTAATTATTATAGTAGGACTTTCTGCAGTCTCCATTCTTAATATGCCAACTATAATTTCATCTAGATGTTTGCCTTCGTCTTCTATATTACACCTATACGCTAAACCATACAAACACTCCAGGAGTGAATGCTACATTACTTTCTTTTTTCGGAAATTTCAATTGACGCGCATCTTCCGTGATGAGTCATGATGGAGCTCTGCTTTTCCTCTGACCTTGGTGTGCGGGGACCATGAAAAATGGAAAGGCCTGCTCAAACTCAGGTGCTTTTTGTGTAACGATATCGGATCCTTTACCAAAATTTCATTTACGTTCAGACACGTTTACAGCACTAATGCTAGTGATATTTTTTGTTACCATTTTCATGATCAAAAAGCACAAAATAGGTACATGTCACACCATCAAAAGAAAAACAAAATTTAAGGGGTCTTGGAACGCGGTTTCGCTAGGTTTTGGCCCATAATGTTTGTTTGACCATACTCGTATTCAGCACTATTTAAGTAAGATTTCACCATTTTCAAATATAATACTGAATACTGATGTCACTACAATCTACATGATAGTTAGCCCAGTATCCAGTGCCATTGATATTTAATGAGTTATGATGGCGTCACGGTCAGCGATGTCCGGCCGAGGGAGCGACACGCATCGCTGGACCTAACCGTTCCAAATTCAAACACATGGCTTTCTTACTCTATCTTCACTGCTATTCAATAAACATGTAGATATTCTATAGTTTGTATTAGCAGAGATAGAACCCTGCAATTAAATAATTACTGAGGATGAAAGAGGGCTTCGCTTCGTGCCGTGGCCTAATGGTTGACATGGATCTCATTTTTGAGTTTTGCAATACATTGCAGTACAATAAAGTACAAGTTATTTTGTACTTTATTGAACCGCAAAAATCATCGCTATTCTTTGAATATCTAATTCTATTAACAAACTGAGAACTTAAAATTAAAACTACTGCACCTAAAAATAGACATGGTGTCTAATATTAGACCTTGTACTGATCTAAAAATCGATTGCTTTAGTCTTTAGCAGTAAAAAAAAAGAAAAAGGAGAGCTGAGAGAAGAAAGAAGAAAAAAGAAGAGGTAAAAGAAGCATGGAGACTAAAGACTGAAAATAAATTTGCTAGGAAAAAAAAGACGGGTGGCACTCCGGGAGTGCCGGCAGAAGTGAAAACTTGATTATTAACGTTGTGCATTTTTAACCGACTTCCAAAAAACGAGAAGGTTATATGTTCGGCTGTGGATATTTTTTTTTGTATGTTCAACGATTACTCCGCCGTTTGTGAACCGATTTTCGAAATTTTTGTTTTGTTGTATTAGGTTCCACTCCAATTTGGTACCATGTTCACAAAAGTGGTGACCTGATGATGGGATCCATGAGTAATCGAGGGAACTCCTCAAAATTTATATGGAAACATATGGTGATTTTGGTTTTATGTGAAGTGTACTAAGAATACGCTACCAAAAAGTCAAATATTGGGTCAAGGTATACCATGGTTTCGAAGATGCTGAGAGAACTCCTGACTCCTTATAGATACACGTTTGGGAGTTTCGGCGTTGTTTTAAGAACAGAAAGCATAAACTACTATGCAATTCATATTCATCATCATAATCATCATCATCATCATTACCACGTCGTGTTAAAGCCACCAATGTCTCATGACACAGAATAGTTAATAGTACAAGGCATAGGTATGGATATACTAATAATAATAATCATGTACTATATAACAACACCTGTTTGTTTTTAATACACGTAACACAGCGGTCGGCGTCGTCGCGCCACGCCGCCGCGCGGCGCGTGGCGGCAGAAGACAGAATATCGAATATTTTACTAACTACTTTATATACAGATCGAATACTTTACTACTTTATAAAATTTTAATAGACAAATAGAATTAAAATAAAGTTATTTTAAAAAGAGCATTTAAACAAAACAAAGTCATTAAGTGTCTTTTTAATTAGTTATACCTATTAATCGATAGATGGTGCACTAAGTACCTATCGATTTGAATTCTTGATTACAAGAAAAGCTGTCAATAATTATGATAATATTAAATATTATGCTACGCTACATCCTATGCAAGTTTGTACAATTTTTTATCTGATAGATCCTTCGATCGTGGAAAAACGAGACACAATAGCCTTTCTATTGTTATCGCAATCGCCGGCGACCGCTTCGGGCTTGAAGTATTAAAATTGTTAAATTACTTAACACAATATGTTCACTTCACTGATAATATTATATTATTTTGTGAGTGTGAGTTGTGACTCTTAACAAATTGTAATAAGAAACGTAAAATATACGCGAAGATTTACTGATAAATAATTTTTACTATCTAATAGTGCCTTTTTCCGAATTCGGCTAAACCTCAACTATTTCTGTACTCAATCTTCATTATTTTGAAGTCGGTACCAGATAGCTGAATCTTCAGTCCTCTGACAGAATATTTAAAATTTTTGGAACTGGCACCAACTTCAAAATTATGAAGATTGAGTACAGAAATAGTTGAGGTTTAGCCGAATTCAGAAAAAGGCACTATTAGATAGTAAAAATTATTTAATACTTTTTAGTTCATATTAATGTTATTATTGTTTTTACCTTGGAAGTCGGTTTTAATTTTTTTGTTAAAAATAATAATTTTAACTCATTTTTTATGAAAATCGATAAAAAAATCGTTTTTTTTTAATTAATCGAAACCCTTACAATCGATTAAATTTTTAACCCATTTTTTATGAAAAACGATCATTAAAAATCGATTTTTTTATGATATTATAAGTTTAAACACGGCCGTGGTCACGGGCGCTGCAAAGTAGCCGAAACGTCGGGATTAATAAAAGTGCTCCGCGAGAAAATCCGTAAGTGTTTAAACTTATAATATCATGAGTGATACTCGCGAAAAATTAAGAAATCGATTTTTTTAATTAATCGAAACCCTTACAATCGACTAAATTTTTAACCCATTTTTTATGAAAATCGATTTTTGAAAAATCGATTTTTTTAATTAATCGAAACCGATCGATCGATCGGTTACAATCGATCGTTTAATTAATCGAAACCCTTACAATCGACTAAATTTTTAACCCATTTTTTATAAAAATCGATTTTTAAAAAATCGATTTTTTCATTAATCGAAACCCTTACAATCAATTCGCGCTCGAGTTCGATTTCGACACAAAACACTACACACCAACCGTCTTAGAGTGGGTTGCATGAACTAACTTTGACTTTAACTTTAACCACGCCTCTGGTGCAACGCAGCCTTACGGTTTTTCCAAAATTTTTCGATCAGCACGAAAATCTGACGCGAATTTCACAGTTTTTACCCATCCCACAAAAGTGCTCAACGCCGCTAAAGAAGTTTTCACTTCAAAAATATGGAAAATAAAAATAAAAGGAAAGATAGTTTCAGCATGGAAGAAGAATGAATAGAATCTGGAGACAACGTGGATAATATTTCTGATGCATGTATGATGAAGTAAATGAAATCTTTTGAAAAATGGCAAATAAAGACCTAATATAGGAAAAAAATGTAATGTAATGTTCTATGTCAACTATTAGGTCATATTGGTGTCTACTATTAGTGATGTTCGTTTTTTGTGATGTCATCTATTAGTACCTATGACTAAGTTTACAAAAAGACCAATAATATATTTTTTTATTGATTTGTCAGAGAATAATTATAATAATTTTATTTTGTAAGAGTTACTGAAGACATGGAAGAAGTTATCAATCCTTTATTGTCATAAATATATATTTTATAACATTCAAATTGTGATTGTTTCCTTAAAGTGTCTGCCATTAGGTCTCTTCCCTTACATTACAAAAATTCCTAGAATCATTTCTCAACCTGTTCTTCCACAGTTTTCGACGTTTTCACTTACAAAACTAACAATAAAGTTTCGTTTGGGTATCAATTACTTTTTACAACCTTACGTTAACTTTTACGTTTATGTGTTTGTTACATTCATGTCAAATCCAAAAATATTGTTTATTGTGAAAGGCGGGTATTTTCGTAATATCTGTTTCATTTCTGGCCGTACAAAATATGCTACTTTTAACAACTCTACCAATTACCATTAGGTAATATAACGAGCCTGACTACCAGGGACAGGATTCTACCTGACTCTACTTCAGGTAGAGTCGATCTTTCTTCTAAAATTATAGAATTTCGCAAAATTTTAATCTTACAATTTACTAGTCTACATTTCTACATTTAAATCACATAATATTTCTCATTTGCAAATTAATCGACGTAACATTACTAGATTTCTGCAAAATAGGAAGGTGGGCTAGATGGTGCAAAAACGTACGTTACACAAAATCCAGACTTTAATATGTTATACCTTCTTTCACCTCATAAATTACCTCTTTTGCATATTTTGATCGATTTAATTAGTATAACTTGTACAGGAGGGAGTGAGTGAGTCGCACCAGTTGTAAACAATCCGTCCCCCACAGCGGTGCTACGGAAGTGCAGTGAGTGAGCGCGGACATTCTAACTCAAACAGTGCCTTTTTTATTCGGACTCAGGTATGGTATCAAATTTTTAATTATTTTTAACCTTCGCCATTACTTAGGACTTATCATTTTTAAATTGTTTTTTTTTTTATGTAAGTAATTGATTATGGAATTAATTTAATTTACAGTGTGATTGAATTAATTATTGAGAAAAAACACTGCTTTGTTTTATAGTCGTGTTAATAGTAATTAATAATTATAAACTTATCGATGGATGTACGTCAAATCCTTAATTTTAAGGAATTTAGGAAACGTAGAGTAAGACTGTAAAATAGTTACACTGGCCTTTTACTTACACGCTTTTTTTAATTAGGTAAGAGTTTTCCTATATTTAATATCAAAATAATAATAATAATAACTGAATCCATACTTCCCTACTAATATTATAAATGCGAAAGTGTGTCTGTCTGTCTGTTACCTCTTTACGTCTAAACCGCTAACCGATTTCGCTGAAATTTAGAACGGAGATACTTTGAGTCCTGGGAAAGGACATAGGATACTTTTTATACCAGAAAAATGTACGGTTCCCGCACGATAAACGAATTTTGCCGCAAAGGAAGTGCGGGCGTCATCTGGTTGAATATTTTTAAACATTTAATACTATTCAATGTTAATGAGACTGTAGTTTTAAAGCATCTGCGATACACTTTCGACTTCCTTTGGTGCGTCCGGCGTTGTGGATCTCACGCTTTTTACTTTCCGTAAATATGTATAATGTTTACAATAACAATAATAATTATACTTTAAGAGATACAATCTTGTACATACTTCATACAATTTGTTTCTCGGTAAAGGCTGTATTATGACGGGCTCTATATGGGGGAATGTTTAGTGATAGGATTTATGTATATAGAGGTTGTAGTTGTATTAAAATATTTTTTAACGCCGTGACGAGATCATAGAGTGATGAGTGATGACTGTGTCTGCACTCATCACTATGGTCACGATAGACAAATAGATGCGAATAAAACGAATAAAAATGGCTTCATTTTGGTTTTGAATATACGGCAAGCTAAAAATTCATTTTCTTAAGTTTTTCGGCCTTTTCAAATAACTTTTTGTGTAATTTCCATTTTTAGGGTTCCTCACCCAAAGGGTAAAAACGGGACCCTATTACTGAGACTTCGTTGTCTGTCCGTCTGTCTGTCTCCAGGCTGTATCTCACAAACCGCTATAGCTAGACTTCTGAAATTTTCACAGATTGTGTATTTCTACTGCCGCTATAACAACAAATACGAAAAACAAAATAAAATTAATATTTAAGGGGGGCTCCCCATACAACAAACGTAATTTTTTTGGCCTTTTTTGCTCTTAATCAATAATGGCAACATGTAGACACTTGAAGTTTTCACAAAATGCACACTTATATGTGTACTTTAATATTTGTTAATAAAATTAATATAAAATAAATAATTTAGGGGGGCTCGCATACAAAAAACACAATTTTTTCTATACGTTCGCTCTATAATGGTACGGAAACCTTCGTGCGCGAGTCTGACTCGCACTTGGCCGATTTCATTTGTAATTAACATACAATTTTAACATAAAAAGGGATAGTGAAATTTTAACCCTCAATTTAAACTTTCAAATGGTAAAGAGGATATGCTAGCATTAAGTACCTATTACTCTTGATATATTAAAAGTTTAAAACACCGACATAAACCGTACTTTTTAATAAAAGGTAGTAAAAGAGCGATTAACGGTAACATTAACATAGTCTATGACCCTATTTACTTTGCAAATCAATCAATGTGCCTAAACCATTGAACCGACTTTATCCGCACTTTCACTTACCTTCCTGCCTTATTTTCACATAAATTCATGTTTATGGGAGAAACTAATACCAGTGATACGAAAAAAAAGATGAATAAAATATACGAATATAAAATAATAGCAAAAAAAAGGATATGGGCGAATAGCTCATAGACGCCCCCAAATTACATAATAAATAAATGCCAGTGATACTTTTTTGAAATTTCAAGATGCAGATACTTTAAGTAGTTTTACTCGTAAATAAACGAGACGCTTCCTCTATATTCTATAACATCTAGCTTTGAACCGAGGTCTAGCCCGAAATGCAAATTTCAATCGAAACTCTTGCGGCCTGTCCACATTGATTTATGATGCATCAATCAACACAAGCGATTACAATGCCCAGTCACAGGGCGTAGACTCTGAGGGGCGCAAGAATGGTCAGACCAGGCACTTTTATTTTTTCGGCTTGCTTCCGATAAGTTCCAGCTGCGCCCCAGAGCGTCCAAATGTAGTAAAAATATCCATAGCCGAACATATAACCGTTTTGGAAGTCGGTTAAAAATAAGGGTACAGTTATAGCTCGCACAGGGCGCAAAAAGGCTATTTACGGCACTGCAAACGGGCATATTCGTCCATATTCGATGTCGTATGCATCATACCTACGCGTGTAACAAAACAAAGTATAAAATAATTCTTTATATCTAAGCAAGTTCATGACGTCACGGCATCTCTCGAAACCATAAAGTTGATATACCTATAGGTATATTACCTTTATGCTCGAAACAGAAGTCAAAATCAACTCTTTTAGCGCTGCTACTTGTACAATGAACGCTAAGTATATATGTGACACACACGCAACCTTAATCATTATCACTTTGTTTTATTATACTCTGTAAGTAGCTTTGCAATCTTGGTTTTCCATCACGACCTTTAAATATTTCAGGTGCTTCTCGTCTAAATATTTTGAGGCGCCCTTGTGCAAAGGCAATGCTTGAAAACATAATTACCTCTACTTTTAGATATTGCACTTGAAAATATCAAGATCTTGCACTATGATGACTTGTTATCAGTGATTTTGTAAACAAATTATAGTGTGAAGTAGATCGCGACAGATCGCAGTTTATGGGTCATTCTACTTTATATCCATACAAATTGTTGTTAGCTCGATAAAGAAAGTGAGGCTTAAGTTAATCACTATAATGAGTACTCCCTACTTTCTAAGGTCGGTATAACATACTGTTAAACGGAGTTATTTATCTCTCAAGAATTATAGTTATTTATTAATATTGTCAGGTTTAAAGTACAAACTTTTGCATGAAGATCGCAACTCGATTATTCCAGTCCGAGATTGCCAAAAAAGGGGAAAAATTGTAGCGATACTAGTGTGGTACTTATTATCAGCAGAGACAAGATAATATTATACTGGTCTCTGTTAGCAGTAAAGCATGGTTTATATATCTAATATAATGTATGTGTGTACTCTTATCTGCTAATACAGCTTTGATGTGGTTTCGGTATAGCGTTCTAACGTCGAAAGCAACTTGGTCTTTACTCTGACTTTTTTTTTGATGTACGGGAAAAACTATTTAACACTGACACTGACACTTCATTGTCAATCGCGGTTTATATGAAAAATGACAACTTTTTGACAGGGAGTCAATGACCGCTAGCGACAAGCTAGCCCGAGCGAGTGGAGTATATCTTCCTTGGGTGTAGTTAGTAAATATACTAATTAATGAGAGTAATTCTATCTTTTATCTAAAACTCCGTACAATAGTTTCTTGCACTATTAGAAATCGTGAGATGTTCGTAACAATACGTGGGACGTGCTCTATTAACATAATTCCTATAAAAATCATTATCAGTATTTTGTCATATATAATAATTGCTAGTTAGTAGTAATTATTAATAGTTATTTACTTGACGTTGCGACAAAATTCGTCTATGTCCTTTCCCGAGACTCAAAGTATCTCCACACCAAATTTCAGCAAAATCGGTTCAGCGTTTTGGGCTTGAAAAGGTGACAGACAGACAGACACACTTTCGCATTTATAATATTAGTATGGATTTTTTTATTTTTTATTTTTTTAACGGGCTTTGGCCCACCACACATTCCCACCACTGTATCTCCTGTGTCGCCTGGATCGACAGCGGTATCCAATCACAAAAACCCTTTGATATGATCTCAGGGAGCCCGAGGGACATGCTAAAACTGTCTTGGGACCCGCAACGAAATTAATCAGAAGAAAATAGGAGGAGTAGGAAGACTACAATTTCCCTCCCCATAAAAGCGGGAGACAGCACAAAGTTGTAATGACCGAAAGACCACGGAAATAAGGTTAATATAATTGTGACTCCTAAGCTAAAGCTAAGTTAATATTGGAGTTTATTGTGTTTGACTGTTGCCAATAATAATTGTGACAAAAACGCTTGAAGGCACGGAAGTTCCTAGCGCTGTCCACGAGATCACCGTAGTATGCGACTCCAGATGTACAGAATAGGTTGATTAGCATAGTAGTTCTTTCGTCCTGCCAGAGACTGCACTCCCAGAGAACATGATGAGCGGTTTGTTCAAACATTTTACCTTCGGTCGAGCACATGGGTGATGCTACTAGTTTAAATCCGTAAAGTTTGGCCTTAAAATTTCCATGACCGGTCAGGAATTGAGAAACGCAGTGATCAATATCCATCCAATGTTTGGATAGCCGTTCACGAATATTAGGGAAAAAATTATAAAGATTATTTTTCCGACCCAAATATCGACCAATAGAATTGCACCATTCGACGTCACGTGGTACAACCTACATGGTATTATACTGATAATTTTTTGAAAATTTTCTCTGGTTACCACGTGACGTCGAATGGTGCAATTCTATTGGCCGACATTTGGGACGGAAAAATAATCCCCCGAATACCACACGAGCTTCAAAATTATCTGGCATTTCCCTCAAGGTTCCCTGCAAACAAATAAAGTCGTCAATCCTTCATTTGTTTGCAACGAACCTATCGGGAAATACCCGATAATTTTGAAGCTCTTGTGGTATTATAAGTGATAATATTAGTATGGATATGGATAGTAGTCCCAACGGTTTAAAGTTTTCCTCATATTGTAGTGTCTAATGTACAACATCGAAAATGTTCCTGCCCGATAGTTCCCAAAAACTGCCTTCGTACTGTAGGATAGGCGAAGGCAAGCTTTGTAGCATTTCAGAATATTAACATTGAAAATATATTGACAAAACGCCCGTAGGAACTGCAGGCGTTACCCGCAAAACACGCGTGAAGCGATTTCCAAATTCTAACATGCAGTCACAAATTCGAGTGTCTTCGATAGTTAAATTTTGTCTACACAATAGATGCATAACACTAATTTTAAAATTACATAAGTATAATATTTTTATAAGACGTGTAAAGCTGCGTAAAGTTATTAAGTTAAAGTTGCCCATAAAACTCAAGTAAACTTCTTTCTGAATTAAAAACACAAGTATTGTGCTTCCGACCGTAACTAATAAAGTCTTATACGAAAGCAAAAATCACTCGTAAGTACCTAGTAGGCTAGGGTATGCTCCGATAACTCTACAGGCTACACGCCTGTCGCCTAGTGCGCATCGGACACCTTTAATAACATAATAACTATGTAATAGTTATCAATTATCATGTTAGTTAAGCTTTAAGCAGTACGTATGGCGTGGTAAAAATTGAAGTAAAATGCCACACTATGACATAGACTTCGTTTTCAACCGACATTGCTCTAGCAGTTTTTGAACTCGCTATAATAGGCTACCATCGCCGATGTGGTATGAAGAATGAGGGTAGTGCTTTAGACACCACCCTCATTCTTCTTAGAATAATAACATATCTATAGGTATAACATACCTTAGATGTCTTATTATTTTCTAACCTAAAAGCCTAATAGCACACCCAAGTTTATGCAGTTTGTTGCAATTTGTTTTCGAAGTACAAAAACCCCTTCATATTTTCTTAATTTGTTATCGAAATACAAAAACCCCTTTATATTTTCTTATCTATTTGTAGCTCTTCTTCCCTCTGTCTATAGTGAATAGTGACGTAAGAGTAGGATGCGATGGCTATCATTTTATCATTGTTCTGCAAACATGGAGGAAGATTAGGAACGTTGTTTAATAATTTCACCTTCAATTCGAAATAAGTTATAAACTATTCTAAATAAACCCTTAACAATATATATTTTATTAATAAAATTTGCTTTAAATAGTAAATTATTTTTTATGTTTCAATTTATTATTTAGGTTCGATTTTATCTTTAAACAAAACTCGGCAGTCGGTGGCTAACCACAGTATTAAAATTGGCGCAGTAAAAAGAAAACTTTTCCGACCAAGAAGATTTGCCTCTTTATTTTTAACTCATTATTTCTTATATTACTTTTTGTCAGTCATTTTCTACACTCCACGCCCACATGCAACTAGAATACAAAGAGATGAAGAGTCAAAATTCTTGTTTTGTAAAGTTTCACATTACAAAGCCTTGACCAGGTGTATAATTTAGATGATGTCAGGCTCGCTTGCGTAGAACTGGGTTAAAGTTAACCCTGGGTTAGATATCATGTTACTGTCTCTCACGTTTTTATATAAAACGACGTTGAAAGTTAAACATTCATGAAGAATTTATTTTTTCATAATGAAATTTTAGTACTACCTAAGTCCTACTCTACGTTAAAATTTTTTTAGAAAAAACAACTTGTATGTACATGTAACGTATTTTCTGAAGAAGAATTATTCATAACTAGCGACCCGCCCCGGCGTCGCCCGGCTATAAAATATATCGCCCATGACTATTAACAATGTCGGATGTGCAAAATCGACATTTTTATTTTATTCCATAAAACATGTCCTTATAATCAAGTCTATACTTAGCTGAAAAGATAAAATCTATATTATGCATAGTTTCTGAAATAGCTACATTAAAAATGTCGTATATTACTAAGATAGTCCGCTAACAATGTCGGATAGTCACTACCTACGTTGTTAACGGGACGCGGGGGCGAATGAGAGCGCTCGATGTGCCACTTCCAACTATGTTAACGGAGAAAATGGACGTCGCGCTGTCACTTGTTTTTTTGCAACCTTAGTTATATTTTTTTTAATTTTCGACGCCATTTTTAATGTCTGCAAGATCAGCACGACTAATCAAACTAGGTACTCAACGAAATTAAGAAAAATATAGTAATAGGGAAAAAAATGCTGATGGAAATATTATGATCGAAGCTAAGACTAGTGCGGAAAATGGTATTTACTATTCTTTATTATATTCTTTAAAGATTTTGAACAGTACAGCTTATGTTTTATTGCTTTAGATTTGACTATATGAAAATCATTTATCTTCAATAACATTTTATCGTAGGTCATTTAAAATTGTCGGATGTGCCACAACCAACGTTCTTAACCGGTTTTTCAAATGTGTCAAATGTTGGTTGTACCACATACGAGATTTCTAATCGGTTTTATAAATGGTTAAACTGTCGGTAGTACCACTTCCGACATTGATATGGGGATTTATAAATTGGCAAAATGTCTGTAGTATTACATCATAATCATTTCACTTATTTTTCTAAATGGTTTAATGCAATTTGGAGTTTGTTTCTGTCGGTACTTACTGACTTTTAAAAAATTTCAGAAGGCATCAAAATAGGTAATTTTTGTACGAAAATTAAGTTTTTGTTGGCACACATACACAATGAATGAATATAATTTTTTAGTTCAATAATCGTGTTTTGACGATCTGGTATCTAATAGCTGATTTTCTCGGCATTTTTAAACACAAAATAGCAATAAAACATAAGCTATACTGTTAAAAATCGTAAAAAAGGTATTAAAAGGACCTTTTTTCACTCTAGGTTTAACTTCAGTCACAAGATTTCGATTAGCATTTTTTCCTTTACTATAATTATAATTTTCGTTGAGTAGCTGGTTTGATTATCTTTGTTGATCTTGCAATTTGTCTTAACAAACATATAGATCTACTCAGATATTTAAAAGTGAAATTATTCTCAAAAAAAATAGAATAAATAGAGAATCTCGGATGAAGAAGACTGCTTTTGATTAATTAATCTAATAAATATTCATCTATGTTTTTCATGAAAATGAAGGCTGTGGTAGTACGTAAGTGCCCTAAAAATGTAGAGATTTTTAAGAACTACCTGATTACGCAAGCTTCGTTTCGCTGACAAATTAATGGACCAGCGAAACAGTCAGTCCGTCGTCAGTATTTTCTGTATATCCCACATATTTGGGCAAATTCATTTCTCCAGCGTATTTGGCAGATGTCGATAAGATCTACAGCAAGTTGTTCCACTTGGAAAATATAATATTTTGCATTACAAATTCATGTTAGCCACCGCCATTGCCGCGTCAGCGCCTTGTTTTTGAGCTTTAATCAAACTGCCCTAATTACTAAAATATTTGCCCCATGGTAATAATTTAAAAGACAACTATATTCTTTACAGAATTACAATTAATAATTTGATATTTATTTAGGTAAGGATCAATTGTTAATATGCAAAACAAGCCACGCTAGTAGGAGATGATTTGAAGTAAATTTTCTAATGAAGAAAATGGTTATTATATTTTGTTAGCCATAAAACATACATATATGCTGTCCTGGGTTTTTTTGTAGATAATGATAAATACTATAAGTATTTTAATTTTATTTCTATGAATCAGCTGTATTTTTCACAGCGCAAGCGAAATAATGTAATTTATTGAAAATTTTTACCACTTTGGGTTATATTTTTTTGGATTTTCGGTATGATCCCTAATATTTTTCTGAATAATACACTATCTATGTTATTTGCAAACAATGTAGCTTACCAAGGGTAAAATATTTTTTAAAATTAGTTCAGTAGTTATTGAACCTATTCAATACAAACAATAATATAAAGACTTTTCCAAAAACACGAAACAAACTTTTCCTCTTAATCATTGATAAAAAAAGTATTAATTTTGTTAAGTTAATTTAAGTTATGATATCAAAAATTTAACAAAATAGTGATGGCAATAATTTTTAATTTCAATGTTTTAAGTTAATTTAGAGTTAATTTACATTTCGAATGAAAATTTGATTTTCTAAATTATTTACATCATAAGAAATATTTTGTATTCTCATACATACATTGTTTTTACGTTTTATTTGACAGAAGTCCTTAAAAAATATATATTTTCTTGAAATTGTTGTCATTTTTGTTGGTAATTTCTTCATACGACATATTTTAAATATAAATTTATCACTTAACAATGGCGTAAGTGTCACTACCGACAAGCAATCATTGATTTTGTACAAGCAACAATGTCGGTTCTGGCACTTCCGACAAATCAGCATTACGCGTACGCCGTTAAAAAGGTCAGTAGTGACTTTTCTCATATTTATTCATTAAATACGGAATACTCCTAATAATATACTAAACGTAAATAACTCATAGAGCACAACCCTGAAATTTCATGATTCTACTTGAAATAAGTAAAAAGTTATTCACAATTTAGACTTTGAATCGCTCTCCTGTAAAGTTGCTGTTTTTCACATCCGACATTATTAATAGTCATGGGCGATATAGCCACTGAAATATGATTAAAATCGATAGCCTATAATCCTTCACGTGGTCCACTTCTTATCTATGCCAAATAACATACAAATTGCTCCAGTAGTTCGCGAGATAAGTCCTTTCAAATAATTTCCCCCGTTTTTTCCACATTCTCTCAATAAATGGGCTATCTAACATTGAAAGAATCGTCAAAATCCGTTGCGTAGTTTTAAAGATTAAAGGGAACAAAGGGACATGAGGGAAAAAAAGCGTCTTTGTTTTATAATAAGTATTGAAGAACGTTTAACCCATGATTAACTTAAATCTGTGGAAGTGGACCTCATTGTATAACACATTCTAACACATGATAAGTGGCACAATCTGAATGAGAAGGAAATGGCCCTATAATTAAGTGATGTCGGCCGAGATACTTTCGCACAAAAAGTTGTTCACCGATAGATGTGCCTTCCTCGGCGCATGTTACCATTGCAAATCCTGTTATGAAATTTCGACGAAATGTCGTAAGCTAGAATTTAATATATCTTTACTAGGTGATGCTCCGTTGCACCAAAATTCGTATATCGCGCGCAACCGTACATTTTCCGGGATAAAAAGTATCCTGCGCCCTTTCCTAGGACTCAAAGCATCTCTATACCAAATTTCGATAAAATCGGTCCAGCGGTTTGGGCGTGAAGGGGTAACAGATAAACAGACAGACAGACACATTTTCGCATTTATAATATTACTATAGTATGGCTTAATTTCTTTGACGCCTCCAGTAACATAAAGCTTGGTTCTTTATCGTAAATTCGATTCCCGCATTTAGTACAGTTAATGAAGGCAAAAATCAGGTGCAACCTCCGATTTCGTTGAACCTCCATCGATTTGGATGAAAATTTGGGATTAAGTACATTAAGCCCTCTACTTTAAAAGTGACATACGCTCGTATTACGCTTTTTTTACTTTAGGGGTGAAATCTACCCCTTTTGTTGAAAATAGAAAAAAATGCAGATTTAACCATTCTGGCTTAGCTAATTGGGTTTAATTCAATAAAATAAATGTTTTAATGTTTTTTTCATGTTATTTTATGATTATTTAATTAATTTCAACCCTTAATAATATGGCAACCATTCCTTTAATCGTGTAAAACACTTTTTGTATTTCTGAACTTTAAAATCGCATATTTATATTGTATAAACAGTTTGTTTAATATTTATGATATAATTTTTGGATAAGACTGAAATATTAACCCCTAAAAGTACCCCTTTATTGCGGAATCACGGTAAAAATTGGGTTCAAAAACTTAATAGGTTTATGTTTTTGAACCCAATTTTTTCAGTTTATTTACTTAGTATTAATAATTTCTTATAAAGTGTTTTTGCGAAATTTTTTCACCCGTGTAAACTGTAAACTTTGGGTAGTTTGTCTGAAAAATAAGCTTTAAGTTTTTTATCAGCATTAATGAGTTCGAATATTTTTTCATAGTTAAGATAAATTTTATTAATATATTTCAAACATTGATATTATTTAGTCCAAAATAATTTTCAAACAACGATTTCAAACTACCCTCTGTGCCAAAAATTGACGCAAAGGCTGAATCTGCTAGACTGAAATATTTAATAGACGCACATCATTATAAAAAGCCCTTCTCTTATCGAGTCGACATTTACCGTTTTGTTTACTTTCTGAATATTGAAAGACTTGAAAAGATTAATGTATATTTAGTAAGGACTATATGACGCCTGCAATCGCGCTGGAACCATACATTTTTCGGGATAAAAAGTAGGTATCCTATGTCCATATCCATTCCCAAGACTCTAAAGTATTTTCATACTAAATTTCAGAAAAATCGTTGAACCGGGTGTTAAGAGGTAACAGATCGACAAAAACACTTTAGCATTTATAATATTAGTATAGATGTACCTATTGACAGGTTTTCCTACAATATTTACATCCCAAATCTCTGCTTCAAAATTGTTCTCAAAAAAAAATATTTTTGTTTTATCGCAAAAGCTCTGTTAATTTTTAAGTTATCGGGTTCATTTATAGACCATTTTAAAGGTAATTTAAAGAGCTTTAAGATTAACTTGAACAATACTTTTTATAGCCCTTGGTTAAAAAATTTCGATTTTACTAAATCATTCTGTTTTTCAAAACTAAGCATTCTAAACCAAGAAAAAATTTTGAGGTCATTATTCATGCTAAAATTAAGTAAAGCCTTTGGGGATAACCATAAATTAGAATTATAGTAGAAATGGTCAACGTTTTATTTTTCGATTTTTCCAAAAAAAATTTGAAAGTGTCATCTTATTTTTATCATAACTTTTTCAATTTTGATGCTTTTAACTTTTTACAATGCTTATTAGAAATGTATTTTTAAGCAATTTAAGGAAGTACATGTCATAAAATGCATCGGTTTACCGTTATTTAAGTTTCAATGCTTAGACTTAGGTACTTGCCGAAAGAAAATATATATATACAATCTCCTATACCTCACTTTGGATGAATATAGGAAGGCATTTTAGGATAGATATTTGTTAATTTTTTTATTGGCTTTAATTTTGGTAATTACACATTTTTCGTAAAAACCTATATTTTCTTAGTTAATGATGAAAAACCGCTTTAAGACAAGTATTTTTCTCACGCAAAAACATGATCTTTGATCTTTAATAACTCCGAAAGTATTGATATATTCAAAAAACTGTAAAAAACAAAATTTGCTTACAATTTGTGTGTCTATTGATTCCTGTGATTATTTTTATTTAAAAAAATCATCCCCGAGAAGGGTTGGCATCCACCCCCAGGGCAAAAGCGCAAGTTGGCACTGTGTCACTTTTGTTTCTTAGGGTATTCTCCACCTACTTACCAATTTTCATGAAAATCGATGGAGGTTCAACGAAATCGGAGGTGAAAACCTTCACTGCCTCCTCTAATTGGAAAAATGATATTTCCGTCAGGGCAGGCTGATCACCTGATTGTCTGGCAACAAATATTGTATCCACCCGTTGAATAGGCATATAAAACGTCGTAGCATTAATTCTATTACTTTGGAAAATGAAAACAATTTGAACTTTCCAATTTAATTAAACATGAGGAGAGAAAATCAGAATTTAAGAACAATTTATACATAATGGCTACACACGAAAGTCGTTATTTGTTTCCGAATCCGCTGCACTACAAACTTTCTTGTTTGCTTTATTTGCTTCTTCATGGTAGTCAAATTACTTACATCGAAATTGTTGGAAATAAGATGAGTAGCTGTGTACTAATTCATACTTATAAATGCGAAAGTGTATCTATCAGTGAGTTAACTCTTCAGGGTTAAACCACTGAAAAGATTCCCGATAGGTATGGGAATACATTCAATCCGTAAAGAACATCTAAGGATAGATATTACACTGTCGCGTAAAACGAATTTCGGCTTAAAGAACTTGCAAGCAACATCGCCATAAATCTAAATGCAACTTAATCTATTTCTTAATGCATCTTCATCATATTTTGAAAGAAAATGTAAGTGAGTATTGCACGCATGGGAACCTAAACAATTAACACATACCTTGTGAGTATTCGTAGCTCGAATTACAACAGCATAAATATTAATCTTTGTATCAAATTCTTAATGGTGGAAACGGTCCACATTTTGACACGCATCATTTAATTACGGGGCTCTTTAATTTTAGTGTCGTGTAACGACGTTTTGTTGGTTCTATGTACATTCTAAGTTTGTTCACTTTACAAGATTTACTTACGAAAATATTGCTTACTCTATTCGCTATTGACACTTTAACAACATTTTTAACGACTACTGCACAACATAGCTATAAAATATATTTCTTATTAAATATTTACACAATTAAATAAATAAAAACAACTGATCAAATAACAAATTGGCTACGTAGGGTTTTCTCTCGTATTGGAGAGCGCGTTGAACTCTATTTATGCTCCGTCACGCACGCATCACGGAAATAACACTCATCACTTTCTTATGTATTTTGATGACAAACTATGTATTATTTTAGTGTCATTACTTACTACATATTATAACAATGAAAATATTTTTTAATCAGAGACTTTAAATAGCTAAAATTACATACTTACTAGAAAAACTGACAATAAAATGCAAGGCGTGATTAGCATTAGAAATATTTTAGGAAGTACCGATTCTATATTAAAGAATTTGTATGTTTCATATATCACACTAAAGCCAATATATTATTATATGGTTCATATTTAATAATATAATATTGGCTTTAGAGTATACAAAGTAAACTTTTTAAGGGCAGTGTAAAAAGGCACGAAAAATACTGTTACCATTATAATATCATACCTACCAAAATAAAACATGTTAAGCGTGCTATATTTTATCAATGCTTTGTCTACTCTACTACCTGACTCTAACAAACTATATAGGATGTGCTTTTACCCTAATACCTATGGCCTGTGACACACATCAATACAAACAAGGTTCATTCCCCGGCAAGTCCTGTAGTCATCGGCCTTCGTACCCGTTACGCCGCGTAACCCTATTGTCTCTACACCTGACAACCATTTCGGTTGACGCCATTATAACCCACCCATGTTAAATAGTATAGTTCGTTTATACTTATAGTTGCTTATCCTTGGAGTTTCGGGAGAAAAATTATGTCGTTGGTATGAAAAAGTATTTTGTATCCTGATTTTCTAAATTTAATCCAACACAGCTTTGATCTTGTCCTACCGAACGGCAAGTTGTGATTTTCATGTGATTTTTGGAGTTTTGACCTTGATCAGCACTTTGACATACCTACTGAGACGGCGCCTAAATCCATCCATACTTCCATACTAATGCTATAAATGCGAAAGTGTGTCTGTCCGTCTGTCTGTCTGTCTGTCTGTCTGTCTGTCTGTTACCTCTTCACGCTTGAACCGCTTAACCGATTTTGCTGAAATTTGACATGGAGATACTTTGAGTCCCGAGAAAGGACATAGGATAATTTTTATATCGGAAAAATGTACGGTTTCCCCGCGATAAACGAATTTTAGCGCGGGCGTCATCTAGTTCTAAACTATAATATGCATATCATTTACATTATTCCAAAGATATTCAGTTAGTTACTTGGATTAAAATAGCAGATCAAACCATAATATCAAAGTTCTACTAAAGTCTAAAGGTTAAATTATTAATAATTAATAATAATTAAACTTAATACTTACTCGTTGCTATGAGGTGTACACTGTACAATACTCGTGCGGGTTAAACGCCAATGTTACTCACTTCCCGTAGCTTTATGTAACAATGTACGTGTTAATGAACTTAATGCATACTATCAAAATTGGTCCTTTGTTTTGGAACAATTATTCTACGTAACGTGTATTTTGTACCGAGGTCATAAATGGTACCCTAATAGATTATTATAGGAATCTGTGTATAGATCTATTCTATTCTAATATCGTAGCTTACCCCAAGACCTTTTTTACTACGTATAGGTTACTACTTTAGTTAATGATAGAGAGACGTAAGGTTGTAATGGTAGCTTTTGGTTCTGCCAAACTGATTTTGAATTAGTAATTACGAGTTCTTTTTAGGGTTCCGTAGTCAACAAGGAACCATTATAGTTTCGGTCTGTCCGTCCGTCTGTCCGTCTGTCTGTCTGTATGTCTGTCTGTCCGCGGTTTTATTCAGAGACTATAGGACCTACAAAGCTGTAATTTGGTATGAATACACATATTAATGATGGCAACAAAATGGTACATGAGATCGTAAAAAAAAATATTTTTTTTTATGGTACCTCCACTACACATCAGCTCAAATTTTTTTTCGCGCCCACTCCATCGTGTGGGGTGTCGTTGAATAGGTTTTTTTAAAAATATTGCGAGTATTTATAGATCATTTTCCAATTTAGGGATCCGTTTGTGAAATATTAAGTTTTAAAGTGGAAAAAATCGTTAGAGTCCAGTGTCCCCCCCCCCCCCCTACCAGCTAAACGGTTAGTTCCGGAAATGTGAAAAAATTCACGGGAGTAGGAAATATGCTGAATTTAAAAGGAAAACTATTACGGCTAAGAAGACTTCTTATTTCATAAGTTATTGAGTAATAGTCTATCAACTAAAAAAAATATATTCGGCGAAGTATAAATCATAAATGGAACTTTTCGTTCAAATTCCTTTGAAAGTAACTGATATGATGTTGTTAGTAGTGTAAAACACGCTATAAATATACGTTCATTGACCATAAAAAAAATCAAAAACTAGCGGTACTACGGAACCCTATATTGCGCGTGGCCCGACACGCACTTGGCCGGGTTTTTTAGAAGATATCTAATTAATTGCATATTATGTTACATAGTTACAGTAAGTGCAAAACATTTAACTTGACGTTTTAATGAAATACATTCCCGCTATTTATATAAAAAGTTACAACAACAATTTTCAAATGAAAGTGAATTGTATAATTATTATTACGTGAATTATAAGGTTCTTTGTAAATACACACTTTCTATGTTAAAGTATTAATACGTTATAATTATATAAGTAAAACTTGTTGTCTGATCCGTGTTAGGGTATTAACTTGTTACACCCAACTATTAGAATAAGTAGCTAAATTATACTCATTAGCTTTTGTGCGATTACGTCTTGCAGCTTGCTGTAACACGAAGAGGCTTTACATCAAATCATGTAGCCACTTATTTAGATTTTCCAAATATCCAGTTTGATACACACCCCTTTGGCACAACGATTTTTTCTTGAGGGAGAAAATCTTAAAAATATCGTCTTGAGACTTCTTAGGGCTAAGAGCAACGGATAATTAGATGTTTTTAACTACGAGGAAACATAATATAAGTAATCTATTAATTAGAAGTAGACTCTACTTTAATAATTCTGTTAGAGAATTCTGGGACCTCATAATATGGACTACACTGCTTTTCATAACACTTCTACATAGCGAGATAAAAATATTTCTGTCATGAATTAAAAAGTAGTAGTTTAAAATCTATTTGTTTACATCAGATTCATTGTATAATGTTTATTACCAAAAACTTAAAAAAAAAAAAATCAATTATTTCAAATCGAGGCAGTGAAAGAAGTAATTGTGCAATAGATGTCAGATCCAAGAACGTAATGGCAAAAAGGAATAAGTGTCGCAGATTAGTCACAGAGTGGCGAAAAACGACCTCATCGCTCTTATAAGCTGCTGTTACGTTTCCCAATTTTAAAAGCTATTGTTAGCTCATTGAGTAAGATTTTTTTGCATAAATTTTGTAAATCCCAATAATGTTCATCATTGAGGGTCGTGACATCCCCCTTTCATGACCTTTCTCCTTTTAATTACTATGCTTTCCTGTCTTCAGCGACTCGTATATTAGTAATTAGAGAGTATTGTAGAATGTAAACAGTAGACTCGAGTGTGGTGTGGAATTGGTCAGCCCATCGCATGTAGGATGCAGCCTTGCAAAGGGAGCAGTCCTTCATTTACCATATTGAGTTTTTTTCTGGCTGTGTCTACCATTTTAAAATAAGTACCTTTAATTTCAGCTTTAAATCGAATATTCTGATTTATAGTTTTAGTGGGAGCAATCGCCTATCAACTGAGGAACCCTACGCTTCAGTTATTCTAACTCGGACTTGGATTTTTTTTCGTTGTTTGAAGTTGGTTTACTTTTTTGTGAGTCTTCAAAAAACCGTTCACTTTATTTACTATTTCCACCAAAATTCTCTTAGATTTTTACGCTCTAGTTTTCTTTCATTAAGTTGTTAATTTAATTATTAGACAATACGTGATGGTGTTGAAATTAACAGTATTTTAGTTCTAGAAAATAACTGTAGATTTAAAATGGCGTTGCCTTATAGCTTGCATAGGTATAGGTAAAACCTTTTGCTACGGTAATATTATTATCTTACCGTGCTTTTTCTTCATTTATTGCACAGTATTTATACGCCTCTATTTTCGAAATATATTTAAAGTAGAAGATGGTAGAATAAAAATTAATCAACAACACTGAATTTAATTATTTTATAACGACTTAATGCCTCAAGTAAATCCCTTATTGTTGTATCGTACGCTCCCAACATCAACAAGATAATACGTATGGTGCTAGAGTCTAGACTCTAGACTCTAGACCATAACCATAGAGTAGGTGCTAAAGATGGCTTAAGATATCAGATACGGCTTGCAACACCAGCCTTTGACACGCACTGGTTCCCGTCCAGTTCAACATTATGTTACACTAACACCGTCTCACGTTAATATAAGGTGGTCTCTCGCTTCGAGCGTGACATGCCCCTAACACAATTAGATAAAAGAAAGTAACCTTAATAATTTTTCTTACTAGATCAACAAAGTAGTGTAATTGCATATTGCAGGATTTAGAAAATGAGCTTTAAACTTGTTCTAGCATAAGAGCCATTAAACGTTTATAAGGCTTAGTAACTAAATAAGTCACAAAATAGCTAAATACTAAACTTGCTTTATGTTTGGACCAATAGGCTAGGCCTAGGACTACATGATTCGGACCGTGAACATTGAACATTTGGTTTAATTTCAGGCCCATTTTATTATCGCGCTCTCTTTTCAGTGCTATCAATTTTGCCTCGTCCCGGAGTCCTAAAAAGTATTTAAGTTTTTTTTTTACTTTCTAAAGTATCGATAAATAACAAAACATGTTTTTTTCAGGTCCCCGCGAAATCATCAGCACGTTGCGATTAACCCAAGTGTCAACACTTTCGCCCGTGCACGCGCCGAACTTCCCACGGTGAAACCGTGCGACCTGCCGCCCCGGGAAAATGTTCTACGACGTAGACAATAAGCTCAGGTGCGATAGGTGAACAATGAGAAGATTGGGTTCCATTCCGAGATGTACAGAGACACTGCCTCGAGTCCGGTTAAAAACACAATGTCTGCTGCTGCTACTGTTCTGCCTCGCGAGTGTCGCCGCGAACAGACCCCCGCGGTTTCTGATAGACGGACGATCAGAAATTGTTATCAGACTGAAAGAAGGTCCCGATACGCCTGTTGGTAAGTGTCTTTATCAGTAATATGATACGTTGAGGAAAGAGACAAGACGTCCGTCATATACCTAGGTAATATAATATTTTGATACAAATACTGTAAACCAGCTTTTGGTATAATTCGTTTAGGCAAATCATAAAGCCAAATCTATTTTCTTAAATCTGTAAGGTAGAAAACCGACTGCAATTAATGCGGCCTACCATAGGTTGGTGGGTCGCAATTAAAAACTTTAAAATCCAAGCTTCCCAAACGATACCTGTCTCGATTACCCGAGACCGTACAGTTCGTTTGGGTGTAAATTATTGTGGTGTAAATAATCGTCGTGCACGACTGACTACCGGAAATTGTTTGTGGGGGAACAAGTTGCCAAGACAACTAGCGCCCAACACGGGGAAGCCACTCACATTAGTCACATGATGCCACTAATCCAATTCCAGGCCCTAATTCTTAGGAAGCCAAATAAGTAGCTGGTAAAAAAAAATATTTAGAGCCAATAGGGACGTATTTGTCATATAAAAAGAATTATGATTAGGAGATTAATTGTTGTAACTTGACTCGTACTTTACATCTATTTAGCTTTTAAAAGATATGCTCTACAGAAGGAAACATGTAGAGCACCTATCGTTTTATCTAAAATGGTTAAAGTGCTAGGTAGCTAGTAGCTAAGATGTTTAAATTTATCCATTAACTAATGTACTTATAATACATAATAATTAATATCCTTTTGCCCCCAACTTCGACCGCGTAGGAGTCGAAAATGATTTTTATTCTTTACCCAACTGTCTTCGCGAACATAGGCTGCTTTCACTAGCGTTTGTCCAGCGTATATTATATACGTTCATAGAACGCCTACGCTGGACAAACGCTAGTGTGAAGGCAGCCTATACAGGCACCATTCTCGTATGCCATAATATAACAAAAAAAATATTATTATGATAGCGCACATAAAAGGCCTGCACCATCTCTCTCATTTTGTCGGGAACAGTATAATATGTGCATTCATGCCGAATTACGGCTTTGTAGGCCCTATAGTCTCTGAGCAAAACCGCGGACGGACAGACAGACGGACGGACAGACCGCAAACTCTGAGGATTCCCTGTTTACTAAGGAACTCTAAAAAAGTTGGAATCTGTTGAAGAAAATAAATTATTTGTTGAATAATTAAGTGAGTAGGTACTTAATTTAGTTGAAAGTAAAAAGTTTATAACGAATGTTTTGATTGTAACAGGCAGTCTCATTTATCGACTACGAGGTGTGGACCCCGACGGAGACACGCTAGTCTTCGGCATACGAGATCAAGTAGGAAGCGACATCCTACGACTTGAAGCCATTTCGTCCAACGAAGCTAATATTTATTTAGTTAAGGAATTAGATAGAGAGGTAATCATTTTTATGTTTAAAATTTTGTTTGTAGTAGGCTGCTGACTGACTATAATTGGAGCTTTAAGACGTTACGACCGAGATAATATTGCCCAGTAGCAATCCCAGTGGCCAATTATAGTAACTTAATATATTGCAAGTTGCGAAGATATGGAATCCATGTTCCTAATTAATTTTTTTTACAGGTGCGTGATGAATACTCATTTGTTCTAACACTCACTGATGGGCACTTAGGAGAGGGTAATTTTATAACTCAAAGTTTCTTATTGCTAGTAGAAGATGTTAATGACAACGAACCTATTTTTAAACCTTACCCACCGGCAATAACGGTTAAAGAAAACTCTTCACCTGGTATATTGCTAACCGTTGAAGCAACTGACCTAGATGAAGGAGCTTATGGACAAGTAAGTAAAAAAAATCCTAATCAATTTAGGCCTCAATGGGGCATTTTCTTATTTTTTTAATTTGATTGTCAAACAGCTTCCATTTTAGTAACTAGATGGCGTATGGGTAGACAACTATCGGTAATACCAGGGAATACCATCAATAATTGCTACAAAACCGGGCAAAAGAATGTAAAACTTGATACATTTCAATTCGAAAAATACACAATGATATTCCAATGAATGGGATAATAAAGTTATTATAACGATGTTTTAGTTAAAACTCACGGAAGAAATAGCCCTATTTACCTATCGTTATTCACACCATATGTCACAGGAATTATAAATTTTGGTTTTGACAACATCTTACCTGCACTTGTGCACGATAACGGATATTTAATGGCCAATATTTTACCAATAATGAACATCAAAAACCCAAATAACACAATTTGGGAAAAAATAATAAAAACCACACTAACAATAAAAAGTAGAAGAAGTTTGAAAGTAACATGGCTGCCACAACCCACAAGGCCGTTCAGCTGTCAGCAATGATTGTGGGTTTTCAGTTTGACAAGTTTTTATTTTAACAGCATGTTTCTAAACTATTACCAGTATAGTAGCCTAATCGCTTAGGCCAATGATCGCTTAGGTTTAAGATTTTTTTATTTATGTCATACTTGACAGTACACTGATATTTTTTAGAAACACAACCAATATGTAGTCAGTGATGCCAACCTGCAGATAATTTCAGATCCGGTCCAATGAGGAATTTTCTTAGCTTTTTAATTTGATTGTCAAACAGCTTCCATTTTAGTAACTAGATGGCGTATGGGTAGACAACTATCGGTAATACCAGGGAATACCATCAATAATTGCTACATAACTGGGCAAAAGCATGTAAAACTTGATACATTTGAATTTGAAAAAGACACAATAATATTCCAATGAATAGGATAATAAAGTTATAATAACGATGTTTTAGTCAAAACTCACGGAAGGTATATAATATAAAAAGATATATAAAAAAATAGCCCTATTTACCGTTGTTCACACCAAATATCACATGAATTATACATTTTGGTTTTGACAACATCTTACCTGCACTTGTGCAAGATAACAGATATTTAGTGGCTAATATTTTACCAATAATGAACATCAAAAACCCAAATAACACAATTTGGGGAAAATAATAAAAACCACACCGACAATAAAAAGTAGAAGTAGAAAACTCTTTCAGTTATCATGTTTTCAGTTTGACAAGTGCAAGCGTGTTCCTAAGCTGTTACCAGTATACTGGTCTAATTGCTTAGGCCAATGATCGCTTAGGAGTATGATATTTTGATTGATATTACACTTGACAGTACACTGATATTTTTTAAAAACACGACCAACATGTAGTCAGTAATGCCAAACTGCAGATAATTTCAAATCGTCGGGGAACCAATAGAAAATTAGTGAGTGTCTACCGTCACGCCGTCTGGTGGAGATGATAAAAAGAAAACAACCCGTAGAAAATCCAGAAGTGTCTACCGTCGCGCTGTCTGGTGGAGATTTAAAAAAGAAAACAACCCATTAGTACGACGCGTCGTAACGTTAAAGCAAATTGTGAAAAAAAAGAATATCAGTTGTAAAATATGGCAGCTTCACTGTCAGTGTCAACCACAGATTAAGAATATGTGTCAACTGTCAAAGTGCTGTCAAGTGTCAACTTTGTTTTCGAAATTTGGTACCGTACGGCGTACTGTTATGTTTTGTTATTATTTATTATTTTCCTAAAGAATTATTAATCTAATGCCCTTTTAAGGTGTTATACAATTTACAAGAATTAGACGGAGATGTAGATAACTTTGCCATACAAACAGTCAACGGAAAAGGTGTAATTCGTCTCATAAATCAGTTGGACTACGAACGTAAATCGTTGTATCAATTAAGGGTTTTAGCTGTGGATAGAGCCATTCAAGGCAGAATAAACACTGGTACTGCAGCTATATTAGTCAAAGTACAAGATGTCGAAGACCAACCGCCCGAATTCATTGTGGCCAGTCCAGTTACAAGGATCAGTGAGGATGCTCCTTCAGGGACCTCTGTACTGCAAGGTACTGTATGCTTACTAATGTAAAATACCTACATAAGTACTTATGTATGAGTTGTGCGTCTTGGCTAAGCTGTTTCCTTTAATTTCCAATTGAACTAAAACAAGTTCATGGTAAAACTTTATTGATTGTTTATATTCATTACAGTACGTGCAATTGATGGTGACAGAGGGATTAATAACAGGATATCATACAGCATTATATCAGGTGGAGAAGATCATTTTGACATTGATAGTAGCTCTGGAATTGTGTACACTATCACTCCTTTGGATAGAGAAGCTCCTGATAACAGTAATGGCGCATACATTTTGGAAATCTTGGTAATTACTATAATTTTCGTATTAGATACATACAATATTAGTCCAATCTGAAGAAACCTTTTAATTAATAATAATAATATCTATTGACGCTTCACACCATGTCAGTCTGGCCCTGTGCTAAGTACCTAAAGGACTTGTGTTACAGGTACCAGACAATGGAAATATATTTAATACTTTTATACTATACATATATATTTAAGACTTTTATGGCCTGTTTCACCGCTTCCAGATAAGGTGCCCGATAGGGTTATTTGACAGATTTTCCATACTCCATCTGTCAAATTAAGTGGTGGATAGCCTTATCAGGAAGCGGTGAAACAGGCCCTTATTATATCATACACGTCATATAATACACATCCAGACCCAGGAACTTTGAAAAAACTTTTTGTTCCGTCGGCGGGATTCGAACCCGCAACCCCCGGCTTCAGCTACCAACGCGCTCACCGCTGAGCCACAGAGGTCGTCATTTATCCTTTATTTATTGTAATATTGATTTTCAGGCTACAGAAGAATCCCACATGGTATCCCCAATGCCAAGCACCACAACTGAAGTTACGGTGATTGTAACAGATGTTAATGATGAGACACCAAGGTTTAAAAGTCCAAGATATGTTGGAGAAATTCTTGAAAATGCCCAACAAAACACACCAATTACTTTTCTTCAAGATGCCATACCAGAAGTGTTTGACTTTGACCAGGTGAGCTTTATTTGTTAACTTTTATCATACATCTTCTTAACTATGTAAGAAGTTGCTGAGAAATGTTATGTTATGTTGTACTTGTGGTTGTACTTGAGCTACATGTTGCCTACCGGTGGTAGGCAACATGTAGCTCAACGTTCTGAAAACATTTGATTCAAATTTATTCAGAAATAAAACGATTTTTTTTATTTAACTTATCTATACTTATTATAAAACAAAGTCGCTGTTTTGTTCCTCATGTCCCTTTGTTCCCTTTAATCTTTAAAACTACGCAACGGATTTTGATGATTCTTTCAGTGTTAGATAGCCCATTTATCGAGGAAGGTTATAAGGCTATATTTTATTACGCTCAGACTAATAGGAGCGAAGAAATAGAGGAAAATGTGGAAAAAACGGGGAAAATTATTTGAAACAGCTATCTTGAACGCGCTAATTTAATACTACTACTGGTCGGAATTGAAAAATTCTTTCAGTGTCAGATAGCCCATTTATTGAGGAAGGGTATAGGCTATATTTTATCACGCTAATACAGATAGGAGAATGTGGAAAGAACGGGGGAAATTATGTGAAAGGGCTTATCTCGCGAACTACTGGAGCAATTTTTATGTTATTTGGCACAGATAAGAAGTAGACCACGTGAAGGATCATAGGCTATCGATTTTAGTCATTTTTTTCAGTGGCTATATTATATATATTATTATACCCGTGCGACACCGGGGCGGGTCACTAGTATACTATAAGTAGCATCAAAAATGTGATAGAATCTTGTTAAATACCAATTACTTTTGATTAATGAAACATGAATTCTTATTCCTTTTCCAGGGAAAAAATGGAACCTTTGAACTTTACCTGGTTGGTGATAATGGGGTGTTTGATGTTACTCCATTTAAAGGAATAAATGAAGCATCATTTTTAATACGAGTTAATGATCCCTCATATTTAGATTATGAAGTTAATACAGTTATGAATTTCAGTCTAGTCGCCAGAGAAATAGTTACCAAAGACCCCAAAATGAGGTAAGAATAAGATGCAACAGTTATTATTTAATTTTTCTATTTTTAGTTCAGTTTTCTAATATTCCATAACACCATCTCTTATTTTTTCAGTGTAGTTCCAATTTTAGTTCACATAAAGGATGAAAATGACAATTTCCCAGAATTCACAGAATCTCTTTATACTGTGTCTATACCGGAGAATAGTGGTGTTGGCACTACAGTCGCGTGGGTGCAGGCCACTGACCAAGACTCAGACAACTATGGTACAAAAGGAATTAGGTATACTAGTCTTGGAGGGAGTGTGGCGCATCTGTAAGTTGCATTTGGTCAATATACTTACTTGATAAAACATGTATTTATGTATGTTAGAGCTGTATCCTCTTGTAGATCCATAAGATTGTTATACAGTGGTTTGTCCTTGCCCAACAATAATTATGTTACAAAAGTTACTTGACACTTGACAGATAAATATTATAATGTCTGCAAGACACAACACATCATGCATCTTTTATAATGAGCAGAATAATAAATAAACTTGTAATGAATTTTAATTATAAATTACAAATAATTTATTATTGTTTCAGTCTTCATCTCAACCCAATATCTGGAGTAATAACAGTCAAACATGCAGGAGATGAAAGTTTTGACAGGGAACTGATTTCCAGACACTACTTAACTGTGGAAGCTAGAGATGATCAGGTATATTATTTTTTAAAATTTTATTGTTTATTAATATAACTTAAAAAACCGTAAAAGTGAGAGTGGAACTTTAGTACAAAAATATGTATAAAACTGCTAAAATTCGCAAATATGTAATCATGATGAAATGTACAGATAACAGAACTACATCATCTGTGTAATTTCAACTGTATAGCTTGATCTGGTCTATGATCCGGTGGAGTCTGGTTACAAACAGTAAAGTCACAAAAATTGGATCCAGTTTTTACTCTTTAGTTAACCCTTAAAAATTATGAAAAACTAACACCTAAAATTATCTTTTAGGGAAAAGGCAACAGAAACACAGCTCAACTAGTAATCAACATAGAAGATGTTAACGACAATGCACCAATGTTTCTGGCTAACAAATATGAGGCCAGATTGCTTGAAAATGAACTGGAATTTGAAAACCCTCTTGTTTTGGAAGCTAGAGACCTCGATTTGAATGGTAAGTTTATTTGTAATATAAAGTTTTCTCAGTTTAATTTTAGTTCATTTTTTTTTCAATATAATATAGTAGTAAGTAGTGACACCATAATTTCTGACTTCTGGCTCTGGATCAGTATTATATCAATGTAAATAAATAAATATGTTCATATTCCAGCATTAACTTTTTGTATGTTTTAAATCAGTCCAGTAGTAATAATTATAAATCAGCACCTGCTAGTAATAAAATATTTAAAAAACAATTTTACAGGCACAAAAAACAGTCATATAGAATACTCGATAATTGGAGGAGAGTACAAGAACAATTTCACCATAGACCCAAACCTGGGCATCATAATACCTCGAAGTGGCATAGATTTTGAACAGATTCCCGGCGACAATACAAACATACGACCTATATATTTGACTGTAAGTATTTGTCATGCTTCTTAAGTAACTTTTTTTTTTATCGCAGGGGAAACTCATCATGGGTGCCCCGGGTTGGGTACCCCGGGGATATGTGAGACTCCTACTCACTAAAACCACCTGCGGTTCGCCTTCAGCCGTATAAGGATGGATATCCCGGATCTAACAAACACGGGACTCCCTCCACGACCGGCTGGTCTACCTGAGACCGGACTTCCACCAAAAGTAAGGGAACGCTTAGGCAAACTAAAGCGTTCCCCTCGGCACCGGTTCTTGAGTAACCTTGTTTAGCATAGTTAAACAATAAAGTAAATCAGTTCCCGCTGTAATATTTAAATGAGATGCAGAGTGGCTAATGCGGTAAAAATTTGAAAAAATAAATTGACATACAAAAAACAGCATTTCTGTACAACTGATGATGGGTATAATTTAACCTCAAAGATCTTTTTAATGCATCATCAAAGACTGAAAGACATCGAACTTGTCAAGCATGAAATCTTTCCTAATTTAAAATTACAATAATATCTTCCTTTTGTATAAAATAATGTTTAAAATAAATGTTATACTTAATTATTTATTTATTACAACATAATATTTAAGGTTCGAGCGCGGGACTTCGGCGTGCCGTCTCTATCATCAACGGTTCCCGTAACCATCTACGTGCAGGACGCAAACGACCACGCCCCCATGTTCGCACAGATGATTTACAAACGATCCATACCGGAGGATATGCCCGGCGGCACTAGTATCCTTGAGGTAAATATAGCACAGTCCATATAAAATTTCGCTTTACAGTAGGTAGCGACTAGCGTATGTGTTCAGATAAATACATAATTCAACCCACTTGCAAATTGCAATCCACTTTAAACTTATAGAAACTGAACAAACTCAATATTTTCCAAAGTCTACTATATGAGTTGATATTTTTAATTTTAAACAAGACATTGCTATTAATTTGGACTCCAAAAGACATAAATTATACGACCTTTACTTGCAATAAAGTCGACTAGACGCTAAGGGCAATGCCGTACTAACTTCACGTTTCATAAAAGTGACGTTTTCTATCGTCACTCCGTTGCGGTGTAGTTTCGCCTATTATGGTATCACCTTAACGCTAATAAATAACCATTTTTGTATTTCGATTGCTATAAAGAACGTATGTATCGTCAGGTGAAAGCCCGCGACGCGGACGGCTCTGCGCCCAACAACCGCGTGGTGTACCGCGTGCGCGGGGCACGTGACAAGTTCGTGATCGACGCGCGCACGGGCCTACTGTCCGTCGCGCCCGGCGCCTCGCTCGACCCCGACCGCGCCGAGCCCCGGGTTACCCATTACGCGCTCACTGTGGTAAGTTACATTGATGGTCGCACTAAGTTAGCAATGGTCACGGCTCTGCGCTCAACAACCGCGTGGTGTACCGCGAGCGCGGCGCACATGACCAGTTCGTGATTGACGCGCGCACAGGCTTGCTGGCCGTCGCGGCCGGCGCCTCGCTCGACCCCGACCGCGCCGAGCCCCGGGTTACCCATTACGCGCTCACTGTGGTAAGTTACATTGCTGCTCGCACTAAGCCAGCAATGGTCATGACTCTGCGCCCAGCAACCGCGTGCACAGTGTGATAAAAACCTCGATTTTGTTTCACCGCGTTTTTCTTTCAAAATTAGCTATATAAACATTAGAGTGTAAAAAATTAAAACTCCGAGATCGATATTCTTTGTAGTTATTTTTATAAAGAGTGTCAAAGCTGTGTCAGAAGTTATATCCAATTCATTTTTTTTATAAAAATTCAGATTTGTTTATACCCAGGGTTGTCACTAAAGTTGATATTTTATTTTCCCTGACTACATCAGAAGGTGATTACTGATTAGATACTGATTGGGCATATAAAATTTTACGTTATATTTTTTCACGTTTTAGATTTCTTATTATTAGACCCACCTAAACGTGATCTTGATATTTTTAACCGACTTCCAAAAAACGAGGAGGTTATAATATGTTCGGCTGTGGATATATTTTTTTTATTTTTGTATGTTCAACGATTACTCCGCCGTTTGTAAACCGATTTTCGAAATTTTTGTTTTGTTGTATTAGGTTTCACTCCAATTTGGTACCATGTTCACAAAAGTGGTGACCTGATGATGGGATCCAGGAGTAATCGAGGGAACTTCTCGAAATTTATATGGAAACATATGGTGATTTTGGTTTTATGTGAAGTGTACTAAGAATATGCTACAAAAATGTCAAATATTGGGTCAAGGTATACCATAGTTTCGAAGATGCTGAGAGAACTCCTGACTCCTTATAGATACACGTTTGGGAGTTTCGGCGTTGTTTTAAGAACAGAAAGCATATGCTACCATGCAATTCAAATTCATCATCATCATTATCATCATCGCCATCATCATCATTACCACGTCGTGTTAAGGTCACCAATGTCTTATGGCACAAAATACATAATAGTACAAGGCATAGGTATGGATACAATAGTAATAATTATGTACATAACAACACCAATTATTATCATAGGCTGTTTATACACGGCGGTCAGCGCCGCAGAGGCAACAGCGCGGCGTCGCCGCGCGGCGCGCGGCGCGTGCGTAAATATTGTATTCAACATTATAAACTTTATCTTCATTAATGTAATACAATATAGTATCAATAGATATCAATATAATTATATTCTGTGGCGATAGTACTATGTATTACAATAATGAAGATAAAGATTAATATCATAATATTATTATGACACTGAAAATATGCTCGCCGCGCCGCTGGGTGTGATTCGGCTCATCCTTCGATCGCGGATTCTTGGAAATCCATTATTCTGGCGGCCACATGTGGCCGCTTGGGAGTTGAAGCGTTAAATTGTTAAATTACCTAGCACGCATAGGGTTGTGTTCACTTAGATTTTTTTAAATGTATTGTTTAAATTTATCTACCTGGTATTTGGGCCTTGGGGTATGACTCTTAACAATGTAATAAGATACGTAAAATAAACGCAGTAATTCGACGCGTAGGGTGGTATGGTCACTACCACCACCGACACCACTTATAAACTCGCGGACTATAACCTCTTATCTTGGAGGGTTAATTAATATTTTTAATAACAATACGAGATCAATTCAAATTTCAATGCTCACTGCTCATACCAAACTCACACATTACACGACAAAAATCTATTACCACTATATAAAACTTTAAATTCCTACGTACAAGCGATAGTGCGATTCAGGAGCACCTCAGCGCCAACAATAGAATACATCGTGTAACTCAAACTATAATATTATGAGCAACATTCGGAGTTCGGACAAGCGATAGCGCGACACAGGAGCGCCTCAGTGATATCTAGTGAAGACAATAATATGAATCTATTTTTTTATACAATTTAAATAATTGGCACTAACAGTTTACCTACTAGGTAACTAAAAAGAGTGAAATTATTATTTTTAACAAAAAATTAAAACCGACTTCCAAGGTAAAAACAATAATAACATTAAGATGAACTAAAAAGTATTAAATAATTTTTCCTATATAAATAACTAGCGACCCGCCCCGGCGTCGCACGGGAATAAAATATATAGCCACTGAAAAAATTATAAAAATCGATAGCCCATCACGATCCTTCATGTGGTCTACTTCTTATCTCCAAATAACATAAAAATTGCTCCAGTAGTTCGCGAGATTAAACCCTTTCAAATAATTTTCTACATTCTCCTATTAATCTTAGCATGATAAAATATAGCTTATAGCCTTTCTCAATAAATGGGCTAGATAGCCCATTTATTGAGCTATCTAGCCCATTTATTAAAACATTTATAAAAACGGGGGAAATTATTTAGATAACACTGAAAGAATTTTTCAAAGGGGAGTTAGATAACACTGAAAGAATTTTTCAAATCGGACCAGTAGTTCCTGAGATTAGCGCGTTCAAGTTAGCCCTTTCAAATAATTTCCCCCGTTTTTCCACATTTTCCTCTATTTCTTCGCTTTTATTAATCTTAGCGTGATAAAATATAGCCTATAACCTTCCTCGATAAATGGGCTATCTAGTATCTAACACCGAAAGAATCATCAAAGTCCGTTGCGTAGTTTTAAAGATTAAAGGGAACAAAGGGACATGAGGGAAAAAAAGTGACTTCATTTTATAATGAGTATAGATACGAGGGCTGCTATTTATGTATCCGGAACTGGCCACTTACAAGAACAATATTTAAAAAGTAATTACAACATTTGAAAATAGAACTCTTTGGTTGAAGAATACACTTTGTTTCATGTGACTGTCAATTATTTTTCCATTGTGGCGTCATTTTGAAAATTGCGTGTCTTCATTTGCCATGGATTTAACGCGTGAACATTTTCGTGCAATGATTTACTACGATTTTCGGCGTGGGCTAAATCAACAACAGTGCTTTATTCAACTCACCGCAACTTTTGGAGATGAAGCACCATCAAAAACCACTGTTTATCACTAGTACAGTGAGTTTAATCGTGGGCGGTCTATGCTCACGGATGAAAATAAAGAAGGTCGCCCAAAAACAGCTGTTGTCCCACAAAATATAGATGCTGTGCGGGAACTAATAATGCGTGATCGTCATGTTACATATCGCGAGATAGAGGCGTCCTTAGGCATAAGTATGACGAGCATACATAAGATATTACACGAACATTTGGCTGTAAAAAAAATATGTTCGCGTTGGATTCCGCACAACTTGACAATCGATCAAAAACGGGCTCGTGTCGATTGGTGCAAAAAAATGATAAAAAAATACAACCGTGGTACGTCAAAAGCCGTTTATAATATCTTAACAGGTGATGAATCTTGGATCTATGCATATGACCCCGAAACTAAACAACAGTCAACGGTGTGGGTGTTCCAAGATGAGCCGAAACCAACAAAAGTTACTCGTGCAAAAAGTACTTTGAAGCAAATGGTCGCCTGTTTTTCTGGAATTAATGGACATGTGGCTACAGTGCCATTAGAGAATCGTAAAACGGTTAATTCTGAATGGTATACGACCATTTGTTTACCAGAAGTCTTTGAAGAAATAAGAAAGGACAACCGACAACGCAGAATCATATTACATCACGACAATGCTAGCTGTCACACCTCAGCTGAAACAACTCAGTTTTTGGAGGGTCAAAAGATCGAATTGACTGGTCATCCGCCGTACAGCCCTGATTTGGCACCTAACGATTTCTTTTTATTTCCATACGCGAAGAACAAGGTCAACGTTTTTCGAGCCGCGAAGAGGCTGTTGATGCGTTCAAAATGCACGTTTTGGAGATACCTCAATCAGAATGGAAAAAGTGCTATGAAAATTGAATGAATGAATGAATGAATATTCTTCATTGCATTTACACATAACATTTAAAGAAATATCTACAAACTTATCACTATTAATAAACTATATATAAACACAAAAGGCGGCTTTATTGCTATGCAGCAATTTCTTCCAAGCAACCGAAAAGCAGGAAATTAGTTTATTTTATAAAAAGCAAATAGGCAATGTGCAAAAAAAAAAATAATAATAATAATAATCTAGGTACATCCTACAACTAATTACTAACATCTAGAAAGATAAGATAAAAAATATATATATATATATATATATATATATATATATATATATATATATATATATATATATATATATATATATATAATATATATATATATATATATATATATATATATATTAAGTAAATAATAATAAAAAGATAAAAAAAAAATATTAACAATAACAGTTATGTATTCTAATTTATAAACCATAATATTTAGACAAATAAATATGATGCATTATAATAAATATTATAAATATCCATAAATAATACACTACTTAATAATATGTATACAAATACAATACCTATACATAATATTATATTAAATACCATACCAAATATATATTTTTATATATAATTATTTATTATTATTTAGATAGTAGTCTTTGACGAGTCTTTTAAAAACGTCTACACTTTTAGCCTGCCTGATATTATCAGGCAAAGAATTCCATAGCAGAATTGATTTTACCGTGAAGGAAGACCTAAAAAAGTTTGTTTTAAATAACGGTATGTCCAACAGTAATCTTGAAGACGACCGCAAGTATTTTACGCTCGGTATACGGAAGACGAAATTCTCTTTTAGGTAAGAAGGTGTTCTGGGATCATGCAGCAGCGAGTACAGAAAAGTGAGCACTCGATAATTACGCCTTAAGCGTATAGGTAGCCAAGAGAGCTTAGTGCGATATTCCGACACGTGATCATATTTCCTTAAACCGAATACATATGAGTCAGTATTGGAGCAATTGCGTCTATAACTAAAATTATCATCTTACGACTTATATTATCTTCACCAACAGCATTTGATGATATGGACATGACATTCTTTTTAATATCGCCAACAGTAAGCGGACTAAAATGGAATGGAGGGAATTTAGGTAACGGTGTAGATGCAAGTTTGTTAATTGTTTGTAATTTAGAGTGGGGATCATAATTTGAATTATTAGGAGAGGAAAAAAAGGAATTAAGATTATTTTTATCAAAAGGAATCTGTGAAGGAGATGGACTCGAAATTTTGCCTACACCCATGGACTTCAAGAATTTCCATGTCTTGGAAGTGTTAGTATTGTCGACGGAGGAATGGATGAAGCGTCTCTGTGCATCTCTGACCATTGTATTACAGCGATTTCTTAGTCTAATATATTTCTCCCGGTGCTCGAGTGTATTTGTTTTTTTATATTTAGCTTTTGCCCTATGTTTTTTTGCAATCATCGTTTTGATTTCAGCCGTAAGCCATGGGGCAGGTAAATGCTTGACCTTGACTGGCCTGATAGGTGCATGATCGTCAAACAGTCGTAGTATCAATTTATTAAATATCTCTACCTTATGATCAATATCAGTGGCTTCAACTAACTCAGACCAATTGATGTTATGGGCATCTTTAAGCAATTTATCGCTATTAACTTTGTTGAAATTTCGCTGCAGTTTAATAGTTGGCTTTGCTTTTGGCGGGCGTATGCTGTGATATGAGAAGATATCTGCTGAACATTGGCCTCCTTTAACGACAAAACTCGGAGAGGATACTACAATTAAGTCCAGCAAAGAGGGGGTGCAACCGGGTGCACAGTGAGTAGCCTGCAGAGGTAGCATAGTTAGATTTTGACTATCTAGGATAGACTTGAGCTTCTTTGTTCTACGGTCACCTTTAATCATACATGTATTAAAGTCACCCATGATTATGTTATGTAAGTAAGAAGGAGTATGATCTTCAAGTATTTGCTCAAACGTTGAAAAATAATCTATGTGGAGTGATGGGCAATAAAACACTCCCAATAAAATTTTTGTCCTAGATAATGATACCTCCACAAGCATATACTCCAAGTCTTCAGATGAATGGCTAGATGATGCTATTACAGTATACGGTATTTGAGATCGCAAATAAATGGCAACACCACCTCCTCCCTTATGAACTCGATCATTCCGTATAAGTCGGAAACCTGGTAAACTGTAATTAGTCGATGGCAAACACGGTTTCAGCCACGTCTCTGACACCAAAATAGCATCCACATTAGCGTTTTCAAAAGAAGCAAGCATGTCTGGATAATGAGCTGGAACACTTTGGGCGTTAAAGTGAAGAACGTTAAAATGCTTTTTGGTGTCAGCAAAATTAGCTAAAAGTGTATCTTTTAAACAACAAAACGAATTAGTACTATGAAAACTATCATCTTCAGACTCACCAGAGGAAACAGAGAAAAAGTCATCATTGAAGGCATCTTCAATAGTAGACTCATCCATAGTTTGTACTTGGTATGAAATAATAATAATAATACCTAATTAATATAATAATATTTAAATATTATAATAATATAATAAAATACTATGATATAAAATTAAAAATAATTAACAAAAATTAATACCCACTTATGTCAGTACCACGGAATATATAACACTACAGGAAAGGGCATGTGGGCGTGGCCCGCGTGCCATAATTATGTCCTGCGGGACATAACCTAGCTCACTCGCTTCGCGGTCGTTGGTGTCTCGTGACGTGCGCTGCCGGTGATTCTGATACGCGTGTTCTGTTAAAAACCCCTCAATAATGACTCGTTGTTCCATCCTTGAGTGCAAAAACAATAGTGGTAGTAGTAAATTACTTCGACCAGGTGTTTCTTTTCATCGGTAAGTCGTTATTTACTTTTTATTAATTAAAAATATTTTAGAATTATCTGCATCCATTTAAACCATCAGTGTTAAATTAATAATCTTACGTTTGTACATTGTAATAAAGTCCAAAATTGTCTGACGCCTTGTCCGCTAGAATTAGAAATGACGTCACGATCGGAACATTAGGGTTGTGACACTGTGATATTATCGATATATCGATTTAATAATTGTACACTTATTATAATGTGGACACTTTAATGGCAATTACTGAATTATTTACCCAGTTGATTTATACAACCTATTGATAATTTTGTTTTAGTTTTCCTAAAAATCCGCATGTAAAAGAGAAGTGGATTACTGCGACTGGAAGGGTCAATTGGATGCCCACGAAATCGAACTGCATTTGTTCGGATCATTTTGCAGAAAAT
Source organism: Polyommatus icarus (assembly GCA_937595015.1). Taxonomy (NCBI): domain Eukaryota; kingdom Metazoa; phylum Arthropoda; class Insecta; order Lepidoptera; family Lycaenidae; genus Polyommatus; species Polyommatus icarus. The sequence continues at coordinate 12,179,464 of OW569324.1, forward strand.
GAAATCCTCATAACAAAAAAAGGATACAGATAAATAGCTCGCAATGTAGTTCCTACGAAAAAAATTATGTTTTATCAAGTAAGTATTCAGACACTACATAATTTTTGGTTGTTGATTAACTGAATAATTTTCCCTAGCTGTGCCCCGCGGTGTTACCCGTGGAATATTATATTATATTAAAAATATATTATATATTTTACATTTTAAAAGTCATAAATTTTCCATTTTTTGATAAAAAGTGACCCCGTGCGAATTTCTTACACCGGTTCTTCTCGCACGGCTAGTTACTTAGAAATAAATGGTTTTATTTTATTTACTAATTAGGGGACAATAAATTGTGAAATTTTGCCGCAGTAAAAGTACCCTCAATATCGTAAAAGAGTAATAAACATCCATCCATTTATATATTACAGGATGCAGTTACTTCGAACTCTTTAAAAAAAAGGATTCTAGAGGAACCAGGACCCAGTTCGGAACAAGGACCCAGTACGGAACCAGGACCCAGTATGGAACCAGGACCCAGTTCGAAACCTCCAGAAAAAAAAGGCTGTAGCGAATTTGATCAGTTGCAGTTGCATAAAGGTTCCGTTACAAGTATTACAACTGATGAAATTATTACAAAAAGAAATGAAGAGTCATTTGTAAATAAGAGTCCTAGTAGTTCCATATACTCAACGCCGAGAAAAAAGAAACTGGTTGGTATGTTACGTTGGACAAGAAGTACGATTACCAAAAATAACCTAAAAATCAAACGCTTGCAAGCTAAAAATCGTAGATTGAAACGAAGGCTTGAAAATGTTGAACAGCTACTAAATATTTTAGAAGAAAAGTTTTGCATTTCAAATGAAAACCTTACTTGTCTAAAATATACAAACCTGGAGGTATGTAACAGTCACGAATATCAAAGCTGGCATAAGTTTAAAATTTTTAAAAGTTACTTAAATTACCATACCATATTCAGTTCGTCTATAATTATGATTAAGATAATAATCTTTACTATAATAATTATATGTTCTCTATTGTTAACAGATTCAGCAATTAATAGCCCATCATCCTCCATCACGACAATGACAGTTCTCACACCGCGCACAGAACAAAAGAGTTTTTAGAGCAAGAAAACATATAATTATTAGACCACCTTCCGTCGTACAGCCCCAACTTAAGCCCTAATGATTTCTATACTTTCCCTAAAATAAAGAATAAATTGCGTGGTCAGAGATTTTCATCACCTGAAGAAGCTGTGGACGCCTACAAAACGGCCATTTTGGAGACCCCAACTTCCGAATGGAATGGTTGCTTCAATGATTGGTTCCATCGTATAGAAAAATGTGTCAAATTTCGTGGAGAATACTTCGAAAAGCAATAAACACATTTTTAAATAGTAATATTGTGTCACTTCCTTGATTCCCGAAATTTTCAGTGCCCTCGTAAGCTCTGTCAGCTTACGAGGGCACTGAACTGAACCATAAGTCGCTTCTATACAAATGTACCACATTTTTACTTACTCACTTTACAGTTTACTTACATACTTAGTGTAAATTAGCTTAAGTTATCATTGTTATTTTCCACCTTTTTGGTAAAAGGTGGACCCGTGCGAGTTTCTTACGCCGGTTCTTCTCGCCAGGTTAGTTCCCGAACCGGTGGTAGGCCTCATATAGACACGACGTTCTAAAAGTGTTAAATATTTACTAATATAATTAAGGATTTTCTGAAAATTTCAAGTGCCTAGCTGTTACTATTATTGATTACGAGCGAAAAAAACCTAAAAAAAAAGTCTGGCTATAGTGGTTCTTGAGGGTTCCGTGCCTAAAGGGTAAAAACCCTTGGGGCCCGGAACCCTACAAATGAACATAAACAAAAAAGTATCAAAAATAAACAGTTTAACTCGAATAATTTTACGGACGGACCGTAAGGGAAAAACAGGCAAAACAACATTTGCCGGGACAGCTAGTTTTCTATATAAACACAAAAACCATAAAAACAACAAAATATTATAAAACACAAACAATAAATGTATATTAAAACTAATTAACTAACAGACCTTTAGCATAATTATTATTTTTTCGATTGATTTTATCGACATAATCGATCGACAATCCCATCCCTTTTTGAGTAGCGGCTAGCGACGTCACAAATCAAGGTCATGATAGAACATTCAAGAAAAAAGGAAGTGCGCGAGTACGAATTAAAACCTTACGCTAGTTGACCTAAGGTGTAAAATTGCGTCCAACTTCAAGTCTTTTATCATATTAAGCCGATAAGCGCCATCTAGCGTTGAATAGCTGAACTTGGTAGTCAAGAGCCGGTATTGCTAAATTTAAGCGAAATTCTTCTTTATTTCAAAAGGTTTATGGTGTTTTTTACGACTTTGTATATATTTTTTTGAATTCTTTTTGTGATTGGTTATTTTTTTGTGTGCGCAAAATGTTACTGTGTGAGTTTGGCGACAGCAGTTTCTAATGAAACTTATCGCTATGCCCTTTCCTGTAGTGTTATATATTCCGTGGTCAGTACCAAACCAGTACGTAAACTATTCGTAAACCAAAAAAAAAAAAAAAAGTTTCTATCTATAATTTCTATCGCCTTACATCATTCACAAATCACAACCAAATCATTGTATGGAGAGAAAAAAAAATATTTTGACGTTCAAATGTCAGAGTTGTCATCTGTCAAGTTTCTAACTTTCTAAACGTCCAACTAAGTTTTGTTGATTTATTATTTTGATAACATTTTGAAATTTACAGGTAGTAGGTAGAAAGTACAAAAAAATAATTAATATAAAGCGTTACCTTCATTCTTAAAGTATAAGCTTATTAAATAATACACAAATATTCCAAATGTAATATATAGTTATAGAAGCATATAAGTACCTAGTACCTACATACCAAAGAGCTATAAAATACTAATAATTACAAACTACAATCTTCCTTCCCAGAAGCTTTCTTAAAAGCAATTATTGTACAACAGCCACTTATTCTCAATAATCAAGCAATATAAGGCTAGAAATGAGGAGAACAGAGACTTTTGTAATGAAAAAGGCTTGTGCATACTACAGACAGTGATGAAGGTAAGCAAATAATCAAAAAGATAAAGCATTAATCCTGATATATATACTTTCTAAACTATATTATCTACTTAGCTTTAATATTCCTTTTTGTTCTAGGTCCTACTTGTCCAGCATTAACTTCAGCTTTGGAGGCCTGAAGAACAGGTTGGCTTGATCCTGGCGCTGCCAGGCTTTTAATGGCATTAAGGTCAACCATGCTATGCACACGGTGTCTAGAGCCATCAGGACCAGAATAGTGCCATTGCTCGTCCAGCACTTAGCTATTCCATAGCGTTGACGAGCAGCCAGAAAGACATGGTGCCGTTTTCTAGTCAAGAATTCAGATAAAGTTATACCTGTTTGTTTTAAATTTGTCTTCGAGCTCCAAATCCTTGTACGAACATCCTGATCATGAAACTTGACAACTATTGGTCTGGGCTTCTCCTTATTTTGCCGGCTCAGCCTACTGCAGTACTTGATGCATGACTCATCTACGTCAGATACGCGGAGTTGTGAACTTATTATATTATATATTGAAGCACGTAAATTGCTAGAATCTTCAGAGACACCATGAAATAGGAGGGTTTTCTTCCGCTGTCTCATTTCCATTTGATCGCTTAGATCAGACAGCATCTGGACCTGAGCTTGTAGTGACTGCAAAGCACTGACAACAAATGTTTTAAAAGTGTTGAACTCACGGTTAAGCTTTGCTGAAGGACTCTCACTATGTTCAGAAGTTGCCGCAGACTGCAGATCCTGCTGGAAGGTGGCCATCCGTGAATTAAACATTTGTGTCATCTCTTCAATTGACTGTTTTAGTGACTCCATAGTTGCAACCGGAATGTTAACAAGTGCAGCAGTTGTGATGAGGTGATAAGGTGGCAGTGAGAGTGATTATTATAGGAGATTAATATACTGGTGGGTACAGACTATTATTTTAATACATAACCAGGCAAAAAAAAGTTAAGATTAATATTAAATTACAGTTAATTACAGAATTACAGAAAATTGGTTCCAGCGTATGCAAAAGTGTGTCGATCATCGCGGCAAATATTTTGAAAAGCAATAAAACCATATTAAATGATATATGTTTGTTTCTTTTTTTAAATCCGGATACATAAATAGCAGCCCTCGTAGTGCCTTTTTCCGAATTCGGCTAAACCTCAACTATTTCTGTACTCAATCTTCATAATTTTGAAGTCGGTGCCAGTTCCAAAAGTTTCTAATATATTCTGTCAGAGAACTGAAGATTTAGCTATCTGGTACCGACTTCAAAATAATGAAGATTGAGTACAGAAATAGTTGAGGTTTAGCCGAATTCAGAAAAAGGCACTATTATTTATATAGGAAAAAATATTTAATACTTTTTAGTTCATCTTAATGTTATTATTGTTTTTACCTTGGAAGTCGGTTTTAATTTTTTCTTAAAAATAATTCGTATAGGATATCGATTGCGAATTTGCGTATCAACCGGATAAATCAAACAAGAGACCTTTAGTGACAACCCTAGGTACAAAAAATCCGATTTTTTATTAAAAAAAAATTAAATTGGATATAACTTCTGACACAGAGGTTATTAGAGTGTGATTTTTAAAAACATTGATAAAGGATTACTCACACTATCGTTTCATGCTTAAAACTTTTTGTAACTCGATCTAATCGCGAAATTAAAAATGAAAAACTAAAATTATTAAATAAATTAATATCTCCCTACTTGATTACAGTAGTGTAAATAATAGCTTTAGTTTTATTCCCTTTGTTTAACAATTTTATATTTCAAGTAATTTCTTATTAGAATAAGTTATACTGTTGTCTCAATTTTATGTTATTGCTGTCCTTTTCGCACAAAATTGTAGTGCGTTTCACATAATTAATGTTGTTGTCTCTTTCTAGCATAAGTATAGTGCGTCTCACGCAAATGTTGTTGCTATCTCTTTTATTTTACAATTCTATTTACGTTTTTTATTGTTAATTAGTCTTATAAGAATGTTTATTTACCATTGTATTAGCTTATAAGACTGTCCTTTAATGTTATTGTATAAATTTGTATTTCTTGAATAAACGAACTGCGTATGCTCGGCAACAAACTGATAGAACCCTACAGGTCCTAACAGTACAAATTTCACATATAAACACGCACTTTCTCAAGTGCACACACACTCGACTTACGACCACCGCAGATGCCTGGGTAACCTTTGCCCCACCAACACTTCACTGTGCCGCAGTACTACCTTCACCTGGTGTTTCTCTTCTCTCTCCGACCTGCTTCCTCAAGACTGAAACCCCAAAATACAGTCCACTCGCCAACCTACTCTGTGACGACTACAGCCCCGCTGAATGGGCATTGTCCAAAAAAAATCACATGTACTTTTTATATTTTTTTTCGTTGAAATAGGGTATTTTAAGAATATAATTTAAATATTTTTGAAATTCATTGGCTAGTTTTTGTAAAATAATTTTTTAAAGTTTTCGGATCTATGACGTCATCATCGGCGGCAAATTAACCCGTATCGTACTGAAAAAAAAAAACAAAAAAGAGCATTGTGAAATGTCAAGAAGGTGTTAAAACTAAATGTCATTTGAAATACTAAGTACTAACCTCCAAACTGTCGTCTACTTCATACTTGTCTACATCTCGTGTTTAAATATTATATTTCTTTAGTAAAATTTGCTTTTAATCGTATTTACAATGGCTGGTTCTTCAAATGCAAGTTCTCTTGTTTATGTGAAGGCTGATTCGAGAAACTTACCAAAAGTTCAAAACGTAATGTTGGTCGAGTTTATTGCTACGAGTAATCAGCATTATTTAGCTGAAATCAGAGGTGCAAAAATGTTGATGTAAGTATTCATCGTTTGTTTTATTCTAATCCCTACGGATTCCCACTGACCGTTATTTCTAATACGTAAGAAATACCAGAACTTGTGAAATTGTTTCTTCGAGTTATTAAAATGTTGTTTTTTCAGGTCATCCCGTGATTCGTATTTGAATACTGCTGTGGGCTATGTTCAAGTATGCAGAACAGCAAATTTATGTTCAGTAAAAGCAAAGATAGTGCCTGAACATAGAGTGACAGATAAAATGTACACCGTAGTATGTCAGATAGATGAACAAAATGATGTGATTTTAGAATCAGTATGTCAGAGTTGTGCAGCTTCTGCAGGTAAATCACATTTATTTCTGACCATTTTAGTGGCATTGGGGGGAGAAAATCATATTTTATGCAAGAATACACAAATACAAAATATGTACATGTATTATAAATAGACTAATCTTATAATTTATTACAGGTGGCTGCAAACACTCTTTGCTGCTTCTTTTTTGGCTAGAAAAAAGAAGCTCAGAGCCGTCATCTACAGAAGTCCAATGTTACTGGAATAAACCAGCATTATCTAACGCTCGAACACAACATGTGACCAGTAAAGATATCTTTAAGAAAGCGAAGAAACCATCACTTCAACCTAAAAATTTTGCAGTCCTCAAAAATTTTCACGAAGAGTGTGCAAAAAGGCAAATTAAAAATTCCTTAACCGTACTGTTTAGTGAAACACATGACATGCAGTCAAATAACATATTTGATTTGATGGTAGCATTCGTTGACGGAAATCCTGTTCACGATTATCCACATTTTAAGGAATATTTGCAAAACTACCTCACAAACGACATCATACAAGACATTAATAAAAAAACAGAAGGCCAAGCTAGCAGTAAATACTGGCACAGCATCCGTCAAGGGAGATTGACAGCCTCAAAACTATATGAAGCTGCTCAATGTAGAACAGATGGTTCATTAGTGGAACAAATTCTTGGTGGTTATAAAGTTCCGGAAACTAAGGCCATTCAACGTGGAAGAAAGTTGGAAAAAAGTGTTATTAGAGAAGTTGAAAAGACTCTTAATATTCACATAGAAACATCAGGATTTGTTTTAATTAATGGCATACTAGGGGCATCTCCCGATGGTGTTACAAATGATTTTGTAGTGGAGATAAAATGCCCAATATCTGAAAAGAGTATAACTAAATACATAAAAAATAATGTAATACAAGAAAAATTTAAAACGCAATTACATTGCCAAATGCTTGCATGTGGTAAAAGAAAAGGAGTGTTTTGTGTTGCGGATCCACAATTTGAAGTAACAAAGAATGTCCATATTTTGTGGGAAGATTATGACGAAAATTTTATAAAGAAAATGATCAGTAAAGGGGAAGAATTTTGGAAGACATTTATATTTCCCAAATTATTAGAAAGTGCGAAATAAATTCTATAATAATATCTTAAAAACTTTTTATTATTTCATCCTGCAAATTAATTAGACCACACGCTATAATAACTATTTCATCTAAATAAGGTACATATTTGTAATTCACAACTGAGTGTGGTTTAAGAATAGAAAATTCTCTTATTCGTCTTATTACTCTTTCTACATGTACTCTTAAACTAGCAATTACTTTACTTTGAAGTGCCTCAGTTAGTGATTGTGTTACTCCAGAGTAAACAGTTGGTGGTCTTAATAGTTTTATACTACGAGGATTTAATAATGATTCAATTTCCTTGAAACCCCTGTCAGCTAATACTACACTATTTTGTTGAAGAATACTAATGAAATCACTTTTTTCCACTATAGCTTTATCAGACATTCTTCCACCAAAACCTTTCGATATAAAACTTATTAACCCATTTGGAGTGCAACCAATTAAATATTTCACAGTATTGCAGTTTTTATATTGTGACCATGTTTGAGCTTGCTTTAAAGGGTCTGAGGGTTTAGAAATTTCTATCTCAAAACAATCAATAATGATTTGTACATTTGAGTACCTTACTTTAAATACCAAAGGTAAATTGTTTTTTATTTTTTTTGGTTGCGGGTTCAAAATTAGATTTTGAAAAAAATTTGCCAATGATTCAGTACCTTGTAAAATCATTATCGAGAGTTTTGTACGAGAAATCTCAAGTTGATCACTAATCCTTTCTATGGTATCATTTTGTTTTATTTTCAAGAAAGTGGCAATTATACTTAATGAATCTATTTTTGGTATACCATTAACTACTAAATAATCAATAAGCCACAAATATTGTTTAGGTAAGCCTAAATACATTTTAGGTTTATTATAAATAATTTCTAAAATCTTATTTCTAATCTGTAATTTATATTTCTTTTTTTCTGAAGTGCTCTCTTCAGTTTCTGATGTACATCCAAATAAAGAAGGAGTGGCTGTAGAACTTTCTTGAGAAGACTGTACTTCAAATACTTTTGTTGTCGATGCTGTACTTTTTCTTGTTTTAAAGTTTGTGCTTTTGTCAACCATAATAGGTTTACATTGCACTCCGATTTGTACCTGAAATAAAACACAATTTTCCTTAATAATATATAACATCTTATATCTTACCTTCAGAGCCAGAATGTCCCAAAGGCAAACTAGGCAAGAGCCTAGGGGTGCAAGGTTACAAAGGGTGGAAATTTTTCACTTATACATTAAGTGACAACTACTAAGGTGCTCAACGATCAACATAGACAAGTTATATTTCTGAACTTCAGCTTATCAACCAAATAATTAAAAGCTTTTTAGTTCTTTTATTAGTTTAAACTTAAGGAGGCTCCAATAAATGAAATGCCTCTGTAGTATAATTGGATTGCCTTGACGACAATGTTTATATTATGTACACTTACCTTCAAGGGAAACATAATAGTAGAAGATGTACTAGGCATTTCGTCTTCATCTTCAAATTTTCTTTTTTTAGCAAGTATTGGATCTTGATGTGGCAATAATAAGAGCTTTTCTAACGCAGTTTCCTCTAATCTAACCACTGGAATCTATTAAATAAAAATAAATAATTAATACTTATTCAAAGTATTAACTCATTTAAATTAGTATGGGTCTATGAATAATTAAAACTAAGGAAACAGAACTCCCATCCTAATAACTGTTTTAAATTTGGTTCCTTTGCACTGTCATGTATCGTCAGCTTGATACTGCTGAAGGCCACCTAAATATTGCAAATGTAGGTAAGTACACATTTTTGACAAGTATTGTATAACATGTTTTTTGACTGAGTTACTTTTCCTTAGTTTTTATTATTTGTAGGACCCCATTCCTATAAATAATAAAAACTAACTAAATATTATAAATGTAAGTAGTAAGATAATACATACCTCTGGCTTTTGAGTGACATGTTTTAATACAGCCTTAGCATTCAAAATTGGTTCTTGGTTCATCAATTTAGTTTTATGGTAGTTTTTTAAATCCACCACAGGCTGTAACAACAATAATAAACAATTTTAAACCCTTTGAGCCCCAAGAGGCTAGCTTTTTTTAGTTACCAATTAACACTTTTAGAACGTCGAGTCTACATGAGGCCTACCACTGGTTCGGGAACTAACCCGGCGAGAAGAACCGGCGTAAGAAACTCGCCCTAGGTTAGCAATAGAAATTCAATTGTGTCTGTAATTAAAACGTAACTGTAGATAGCTGATGATTTAAAACGTAATCACATGAAGAGACTTGTACTATCAAATGAGCATCATATTATAAAAAATAATACTTACATCAATGTGGTCTTCACAACAATACATAATAACTTTACTAGCATAGTTCACACCTGCATCCTGACACCATTTTTTCCTCAAATCTTCTCTAACTTTAACAAAAATCTTTCCTGGGCTGTTCACTGAATCATTTTCGCAATCAGGAATAAAACACTTTCTAAAATCCATGACTAATGCAGTATTTTAGAAAGAGATAAATTCTGGAGTAAAGAATTGATAGTATTATAACGAATGAAGCCAATGTTTATGTTTTGGCCAAACAATAACAAAATTTTAGGTTATATTTTTGACACTTTGACAGTTTTGACATTCCTCGCATAAAGTTTTTTTTTTAAACGGAATGAAGCAAAGATTATGCCTTCCAGTGATGACGTCATTGAAGGTCAAACTAAGGTTAAACGTATTTGTTTAAAAATATACGTAACTAATGGGTATTTTTCTAGTTTATATACAGAAAAACGATCACTGACCTTATTCCTCGAAATGTTTTTGTAATGGGCACAATTTAAAAAAAATGGACAATCCCCATTGCTGTGTCGTCAACAACTGGTCCTTCAGAAGCCGGATCACTGCGCCAGCTCGTGAAGAAGAAGCTCGCCACTGAAGACGGCAGCCAGTCCTGAGAAGCCCTGAAGCCTGAAGACAGAAGCTCGCCCTGAAGACTGCAGCCTGTCCAGGATCAAGAGAGAAGCTTGCAAGAGAGAAACCCAGGTGAAGAGACGAAGCCCCTGCAGCCACGGCCAGCGTCTCCTTCGGTCAAGAGAGAAAACTGAAACAAGTACGCGCGAGTGTTGGTGGTTGGCTTTGCTTACCTCCACCAATTACTTGGAAGCAATCATCAGTATCGTGCGTGGCCACCTAGCGGTGTTAAACGGCCCCTGCAGAACGCACGGAAGCATTGTGGAGTAATCTGACGCCTCCACACACCTACCCAGGTGTATAGTCAGACCCCGCCGGCAAGGTACGGTAACGCTCTGGGGCTACAGGTTAGCACGCAACGACGGGTGCGGACATTCCTCCCGCACTCTGATGCACCCGTGAGCGCCCGCGCCCTCTACCGGGAGGTTCCTACCTTCCTTTCCCCTGCATTCCTATTCCCGGTTCGGCGTCACCGCGGTAGCAAGCTGACCGGGCTGATAGTAGTAGGCATTGTAGGTCGCGATACGCGTAAAGACAATAAGTGAAAGTGAAGTGTTAGTTTTAAGTAAAATTAGTTTTAAAGTTAGGGCCCCCTCGTGCGCAATGGAGAACGCGCGTGTGTTGCGCTCGGGCAAGACGACGCCCTCCCGGGAGGAGACGCCATCGTCAGGACAGACCACGTCCCAGGAGACCAACACATGGAGCAGAGGCACCGGCGTTGAAGACACGACGGAGAGCAGCACGCGTACCAATGCTAGGGCCAATACAGAGAATTTAGAACCCGCGCAAATCGACAACGCAGTCGAAAACGTAGGAAGTGCGCCGGACACTGTAGTTAACGTCCCCGGGGACAGAGCGAGTAGCAAAATATCGATGTTACAGGCCGAATTAGAGTATCATAACTCCGAGCTAGCACGGGCTAGGGCGGCATCCGCAGCTGCCATGAGTCGTTTGGAAATAGCTAGGATAGAGCTAGAAGAGTCCACCGACGCGGAACAGCCACCCACATTGCAGAAAACCCGAGTTGAAGGCTGGATTTCGGAACAGTATGCTAGGCCGTCGACAAGCGCTCGAAACCCGGAACGAAACACACGTCCGACCGAACGAAACGAGCCGCGCGCCGGTAACACGTCGCTTAGCGATATGACATTGTTAGCCAACGCGATAGTGCAAGCGGTCAATTCGAATAGGTCGGAAACAACGCCTAAATTCATCCATGAGTTGCCCCATTTCGACGGAACCATTACGGAATGGATGGCTTTTAAATCCGTGTTTAATGACACCGCGGAAATGTTCTCGGACATACAAAACGTAGCTCGGCTTAGAAAAGCGTTAAGAGGCGCGGCCCGCGACACCGTTAGGACCTTGCTATTCACGGTATCGGATCCGTACGAAATAATAGATACGTTAGAACGGCGGTACGGCAGGCCTGAGTTGCTTATTCTCTCGGAAATCGAAAACATAAAACGTTTGCCCCGTATGACGGAAGACGGGCGCAATGTGAGTAGTTTCGCGAGTAAGATTTCAAACACGGTAGCGGCCATAAAGGCACTTAACCAGCCACAATACTTGTATTCTCCCGAGTTAGTAGGTCGAATAGTTGACAAATTGAACATTATTTTAAAATATAAATGGTACGAGTTCAAGTCGGAGCGCTCCGGAGCGCCGGAACTCGAGTTAATGGCTAGATTCCTCAATATAATGGCGGATCAGTGCGGCGCGATGTTTGCGTACGAAACGGCACGAGAGGAGAAACGAGGCAGGATGCAAAAACCGCGCGCAGTAAACACGGCTCGCACGCGAGCTCCGAGATCGACGCGCTATGATAGCGACAGTTCATGTGATAGGTCGGATTGCGAGATAACGTACGAGCCGCGTAAAACCGTAGCAACCGCGAGTTATAAGCCCTCAGCTAATAAAAAGATCGAACAATTCAAGCCGAAGCATCGTACGCCGCGCCCCGCGACAGAAGCGCCACGCTCCGCGACGGAAGCGCCAGTAAACTCGTCCAATAGGAATAATAATTGTCCCGTGTGTTCAGGCTCCCATACGACTATTAATTGTGCAGATTTTAAGAAACTTAGCGTACCGGAAAGATGGGACACGGCCAAAAATAGTAGACTTTGTTTTAGATGCCTAAATAGTTCGCACGGGCGACCGTTCAAGTGTAAATACATTCCGTGTGGCATAAATGGTTGCGAAGCGTCTCACAATAAATTATTACACGGCAGCGGCAGTGCAGCACCGCCCGCTAGCGGAAATATAAGTACAATTAATCACGTTCGCGCGTCTAACACCTACCTCAAAGTAGTGCCGGTTGAGGTAAGCGGCCCAGTGGGCACCACCGCTACATACGCCTTGCTGGACGAGGGCTCTACATTAACCCTCGTCGAGCGTACGGTAGCGGACAGCGTAGCACCCAGGGGTCGAAGCCAGCCACTTAAGTTAGAAGGGGTAGGGGGTAATCAGATTGACGACCACGAATCGTGCAAAATAACTTTGACAATCCGCGGCGCGTGTAGCCGAAATATAGAAAAGATGAGCGCTAGCACAATCGGTAGATTAAATCTTGCGCCACAATCAGTGAGTAAAGACCTCGTTCGCCAGTGCAGCCACCTAGCGGAGTTAGAGGACGAACTTTGTTACGAGCAGGCTAAACCCACGATACTTATCGGCCAAGATAACTGGCATTTAATTACGTCTCGCCAATTACGTATCGGAGATAAGGGCCAGCCAGTGGCGTCGCTAACTAAGTTAGGATGGGTCCTGCACGGGCAGGACGCGAGTTCACGTAATTTAAACAATACCCAGTTCATAAGTCACGTTAGAATTTCGCCGTCTGAGGATCCCGCGTTAGAAATGATTAGGAATTATTTTAGCTTGGAATCGTTAGGAATAGAGCCGCGTAAACCTAAAGCGGACCCGGACGAGCGCGCGTTAGCTGTTTTGGACAAAACATGCAAGAAAATTGACGGTTGCGATCGGTATGAGTCGGGCTTATTGTGGAAAACCGACGATGAAGTAATGCCGGACAATAGGAAACAGGCCCTCAGCCGCTTGTACAATTTAGAAAATAAGTTAGATAAAAATAGCGATTTAAAAATAGAATATTCGAAACAAGTTAATAACTTATTAAGTTCGGGTTACGCGGAACTAGTAAGCACCCCGGCCACATCGCCTCGCACTTGGTACTTGCCTCATTTTTCGGTGGTACATCCTCAAAAGGGTAAGGTGCGACTGGTCTTTGACGCTGCGGCTAAATACGGGGGAAAATGTTTAAATGACGCGCTGTTAACCGGACCCGACTTATTACAATCACTTTTCGGCGTTCTAATAAGATTCCGCGAAGGAAAAATCGCTGTAGTAGCCGACATTAAAGAGATGTTTTTGCAAATTAAAGTAATTGAATCGGATCGCGACAGCCTTCGTTTTCTGTGGCGAGGCGACGATAGGAACATCCCCCCGCGAGAATACCGTATGACCTCGCTAATATTCGGGGCGGCGTCGTCGCCGTGCGTGGCCATTCACGTAAAGAATAAAAACGCGCAACACTATAGCTCGGAGCACCCGAAAGTAGCTAAAGCTGCGGAACGGAACTTCTATATGGATGATTATTTGGACTCATTCGACGACGCGAACGAAGCCAGGCAAGCGGTCAATGCCATGTATAGGATTAATTTAGGCGCTTCGTTCGAGTTACGTGGTTGGGCGTCGAATGTACCCGAGGTTATCAGTGACGTTTCCGACAAGCGAATTAGCGGCGCAACGACATTAGGAAAAAGCGATACCGAGAGGACATTGGGTCTCATATGGAATCACGCTCGCGATACGTTAGGTTTTAATGTGAACCTCCGAAACACGCCATCTAGTGTAATTTCAGGGGAAACTTTACCTACCAAAAGACAAGTCACTAGCGCCGTTATGTCGGTTTTCGACCCGCTAGGTTTAGTATCACCGGTAACTATGGTAGGTAAATGTCTCATCCAGGAAATATGGCGTAGCGGCGTAGGCTGGGACGAGCCCATAACTCAGGAGCACCATATTGCGTGGATGTCGTTTATAAATAATTTAAATTTGCTGAAATCCTTTGAAATAGAAAGGTACGTACCTGCCCCGCCCTCTGGCGAGGGGGAGTTACATATATTTTGCGATGCTAGCGAAAAAGTTTATTCAGCCGCAGTTTATTTCGTTAGCATGAATAATAATACGAAGACGGCTAGTTTAGTTACGGGAAAGGCGAAAGTAGCGCCACTGAAACCAATTTCGATACCGCGATTAGAGTTGCAAGCCGCGGTTTTGGGTTCCCGCTTAGCAGAGTCCGTAAAACGGGAAACGGACTATAAAATTAAAAAGTCTTATTACTGGTCAGATTCGAAAACGGTATTAGCATGGATAAGGTCCGATCCGCGTACTTTTAAATCATTTGTCGCGCACCGGCTGGCCGAGATCGAAAGTTCAACGACCCCGGCCGACTGGAGATGGGTACCGAGCGCCGAAAACGTTGCGGACGATGCTACGAAATGCATACCGGCGAATTTTAATTCTAAACATAGATGGTTTACGGGACCTAGTTTCATTTTAGACGACCCCGCGACATGGCCGTGCGAAAAACAGGTCGCGGCACCCTTACCCCCCTCAGGGGAGGAGAGAATTGTCAAACAGGTTCATGTTTGTGTAAACCGTAAAGATTACGATTATTTGCCTAAAATTGATAGGTTTTCAAAGTATAAGCGCCTGGTACGCGCTGCTGCCACCGTCTTGCTCTCAGCTGAGGCATTTAAAGCCAAATTGCTCAAGAGAAAAGTAAACACAGAAGTATCTCCTGATCACATCAGACTAGCAGAATTGCTGCTCATCAAGAGGAGTCAGAGCATCTCATTCGCGGACGATATAAAGACTATAGAGGCTGGGCAGCGACCACCGAAGAGGTCCCCCTTTCATAAGCTTGCTGTAAAACTCGACCGCAGCGGGATACTATATCTTGATAGCAGAGTGAAAGAAGAATACAATCTGCCCGTCTTGCATGCAAAGGAAGAATTTACCCGGCTGTTAGTGCATCACACGCACGCAGTCTTCAACCATGGCAATCACCAGACCGTGATGAACGAGCTCCGACAGCGCTACCACATAATTGGACTACGCAGTATCCTTCGCTATATATGCAACAAATGTCAGTGGTGTAGAACCTACAGGGGAACTCCCTCTAAAATTCCCCTGGGTGACTTGCCTCCAGAAAGACTGGCCCACAATCAGCCGCCTTTTACAGCCACGGCGGTTGACTACTTCGGCCCAATGCACGTCACGGTTGGGCGAAGACAAGAGAAGCGGTGGGGCGCACTTTACACGTGCCTCACCACTCGAGCCGTACATCTGGAGCTGGTGCCTTCCCTATCTGCATCCTCCATGATCATGAGCCTGCGCCGAATGATGGCCCGCCGCGGCACTCCGACGGTCATATATAGCGACAACGGAACCAACTTCGTGGGCGCCGAGAAAGAAGTAACGGAAGCTCTTCGACAAAATGACGACGCGATGAAAGTCTTCGCCTCTGAAAAACAGATCACTTGGAAGAGAATACCCCCTGGGGCCCCAAACATGGGCGGCGCCTGGGAGAGACTGGTCAGATCTGTGAAGACGGCGTTACGAGTAACCTTACGTGAAAAAACGCCCCCTGATGAAGTGCTGCACACCTTATTGCTTGAAGCGGAGCACGTTATAAATACGAGGCCGTTAACCCCAGTAAATCCCGACCTTAACGATGAATCACTGACCCCAAACCACTTTCTGATTGGGAGGTCAAGCGGGATGATTCCTTTCGGCTCGTATAAAGATTATACAGCAGACAGTCGCTCGTGGAAAGCTGCACAGAAGTTGGCCGAAGCGTTCTGGGCTCGATGGGTAACAGAATACAAACCCCAATTGATGCCTCGGCTCGGCAACCAGCAGCACAGCAACCTTAACCCTGGAGATATCGTGTTAATATGCGACGGAACGATGCCCCGAGGAATATGGCCTAGAGGAGAAATAATGAAAACTTTCCCAGGCCCAGACGGACGAGTTAGAGTAGCGGAAGTCCGAACAGCCGCCGGACTGATTCGTCGCCCAGCCTCTCGTCTGATCCTCCTTAGCCAGGAATAAAACGTTTCGGTGCTTGCGCACGAGGGGGAGACTGTAAATAATAGCTTTAGTTTTATTCCCTTTGTTTAACAATTTTATATTTCAAGTAATTTCTTATTAGAATAAGTTATACTGTTGTCTCAATTTTATGTTATTGCTGTCCTTTTCGCACAAAATTGTAGTGCGTTTCACATAATTAATGTTGTTGTCTCTTTCTAGCATAAGTATAGTGCGTCTCACGCAAATGTTGTTGCTATCTCTTTTATTTTACAATTCTATTTACGTTTTTTATTGTTAATTAGTCTTATAAGAATGTTTATTTACCATTGTATTAGCTTATAAGACTGTCCTTTAATGTTATTGTATAAATTTGTATTTCTTGAATAAACGAACTGCGTATGCTCGGCAACAAACTGATAGAACCCTACAGGTCCTAACAGTACAAATTTCACATATAAACACGCACTTTCTCAAGTGCACACACACTCGACTTACGACCACCGCAGATGCCTGGGTAACCTTTGCCCCACCAACACTTCACTGTGCCGCAGTACTACCTTCACCTGGTGTTTCTCTTCTCTCTCCGACCTGCTTCCTCAAGACTGAAACCCCAAAATACAGTCCACTCGCCAACCTACTCTGTGACGACTACAGCCCCGCTGAATTGCTGTGTCGTCAACAAGTAGGTTAACCAATTTTGGAGAAAAAGTAAAGTATTAAGTACTTGTTCAATTGGTATAAACAAAATTAATGTTACTTGATTAGTTTTTTTAAATTAATTTTTATGCAAATTTTTGACCCAGAAAAAAGCCAACTTTGACACTCTTTAAAAAAACTACAAAGAATATCGATTTCGGAGTTTTACTCTAATGTTTATATAGTTATCAACTATAATATTTTGAAAGAAAAACGCGATGAAACAAAATCGAGGTTTTTATCACACTGTGGCGTGGTGTACCTCGGTACTCTATTTTCTACTTGAAAAAAACTGGCCAAGTACGTGTCGAGCCACGCGCAATATAGGGTTCCGTAGTACCGCTAGTTTTTTTTTATTTCAATTTGTGCATGGTCAATGAATGTACATTTATAACGTGTTTTACACTAATAACAACATCATCTCAGTTGCTTTCAAAGGAATTTGAACGAAAAGTTTCTTTATACTTCGCCGAAAACATTTTTTTTAGTTGATCGACTATTACTCAATAGCTTATGAAGTCTTCTTAGTCGTGATAGTTTTCCTTTTAAATTCACCATATTTGCTACTCCCGTGAATTTTTTCACATTTCCAGAAGCTACCGTTTAGCTTGTAGAAGGGGGGACACTGGACTCTTAACGATTTTTTCCACTTTAAAACTTTATATTTCACAAACGGATCCCTAGATCGGAAAATGATCTATGAATGCTCGTAATATTTTAACCGACTTCCAAAAAACGAGGAGGTTATATGTTCGGCTGTGGATATATTTTTTTTATATTTTTTTTTATTTTTGTATGTTCAACGATTACTCCGCCGTTTGTGAACCGATTTTCGAAATTTTTGTTTTGTTGTATTAGATATATGATATCGAACGTACCGTAACTTCTTGGTGGAAATTCATGTTTCACAGTAATAACTTACACTTTTTATACACTTTTATTAATTTATTTTATTGCAATTTTGTTTTACACGACCGGTTTCGATAAAATCATCATCAGGTGTCACCTGATGATGATTGACCGGCAACCGGTCGTGTAAAACAAAATTGCAATAAAATAAATTAATAAAAGTGGAAAAAGTGTATAAAAGTGTAAGTTATTACTGTTGTTGTATTAGGTTTCACTCCAATTTGGTACCATGTTCACAAAAGTGGTGACCTGATGATGGGATCTATGAGTAATCGAGGGAACTCCTCGAAATTTATATGGAAACATATGGTGATTTTGGTTTTATGTGAAGTGTACTAAGAATATGCTACCAAAAAGTCAAATATTGGGTCAAGGTATACCATGGTTTCGAAGATGCTGAGAGAACTCCTGACTCCTTATAGATACACGTTTGGGAGTTTCGGCGTTGTTTTAAGAACAGAAAGCATATGCTACTATGCTATTAATATTCATCATCATAATCATAATCATCATCATCGTCATCATCATCATTACCACGTCGTGTTAAGGTCACCAATGTCTCATGGCACAGAATAGATAGTAGTACAAGGCATAGGTATGGATATACTAATAATAAAAATGATGTATTGTTACATAACAACACCTGTTTGTTTAATACACGGCGGTCGGCGCTGCAGAGGCGACGGTGTCGCGCGGGCGGCGCGTGGCGGCAGACGACAGATCGAATATTTTACTACTTTATATTATACAGATCGAATACTTTACTAACTACTGTTCACTTCACTGATAACGCTGATAACTGATAACTTAACTTGACATATAGAGGGCCTGTTTCACCACCTCCTGATAAGTGCTGCCACCAACAACCACAACCACTTAACTTGACAGATAAAGTATGGAGAATCTGTCAAATAAGTTGTGGATAGCCTATCCATCACTTATCAGGAAGTGGTGAAACAGAACCTAACTAAAATACCTGTACTGACAGATCGCTCTGGACGGCGGTATCGGCGAGCAGCAGCTGACGGCGGCGGTGCTGGTCAACATCACCATCGTCGACGTCAACAACAAACCGCCGGTGTTCGCCGAACCCGGCACCATACGAGTCAAGGAGAATACGCAGGTAAAACTATGACAGTAAGGGTCTACACAGACGGACTGTATTTCAACTGCAATCCAACTGCAAATTGCAGTTCAAGTGCAGTTTGAATGCAGTTGACACGACTGCAATAGAACTGCAAACCAAACGCGCAGTCGGAATGCAGTTCAGTTGCAGTCGGCGTGCAGTCGTGTGAACTGTTTGGTTTGCAGTTCTATTGCAGTCGTGTCAACTGCATTCAAACTGCACTTGAACTGCAATTTGCAGTTGGATTGCAGTTGAAATGCAGTCCTTCTGTGTAGACCCTAAGGTTCGGCCAAACCTGCGCGACCAAAGAGACTGCGGCGGACGCTACCCATAATATAATCTTGTCGCTTTGTTGCACACTTGCGCGACCGCAATGCGGGACGTTCGCGTCAGCAGAGCGGGACGTGCTCGTCCAGTGGTCAGAAATTTCGTCCGAAAAGAATCTACGATTCGCACCGTAATCGCGCAGGTGGGCACGCCAGTTTCGCGTTGCAGATGCTCCCGCATTGCGGCCCGCGTCCCGCATTACCGAAGCTTAAGAAGCGCTTACACAGGCAACAATTGCGGCAATAATTGCCCGGCGACACGAATAAACCGATCTGGAGCAATATGGAGCAATTTTAATAAATTGCGGCAATTATTTGGGAGATATATTGCTCCAGATATTTCTTATCGCTCAATGTCGCCGATACGAATTGACGAATATCCGATGGGCTCGTGTATGACAGTATTGCCTAGTAACTAGTTGATGAAGTTGCGCCATATCGCTCAATTGTATTGCGATGTATTGCGCAATATTGCTGCTTGTTGCCGAAAATTGCTTGATGTAGTCGTGACGTCAAAGTTGACGAGAATTGACTGGAGTGGAGCAATTTTAGTTGCCCGTATAAGCGTAGCTTTAAGGCTTTTTGTTTTTCGCTCGTTATATTCCTTGATAGATAGAAATTCTATATTCGTACAATCTTAAAACTAAACTATAAAATTAATAGAAACAAATAGCACTACTAGCTCTTACCTGCAACTTCGTTGCGCCGTTTGTTTATCGCTCGGGGTCGCTACATATTTTCATAATTATTATTAACTAAAACTTCTATATCTATCTTCTATACTTATTATAAAACAAAGTCGCTTTTTTTCCCTCATGTCCCTTTGTTCCCTTTAATCTTTAAAACTACGCAACCGATTTTGACGATTCTTTCAGTGTTAGATAGCCCATTTATCGAGGAAGGTTATAGGCATAATTTTTTCAGTGGATAATGTATAGCCTATACTATACATTATCACGCTAAGACTAATAAGAGCAAATAAATAGAGGAAAACGTGGAAAAAACGGGGAAATTTATTTGAAAGGGCTAACTTGAATGCGCTAATCTCAGGAACTACGAGTACGAGTTGAAAAATTCTTTCAGTGTTAGATAGCGCATTTATTGAGGAAGGCTATAGGCATAATTTTTTCAGTGGCTATATATTTTATACCCGTGCGACGCCGGGGCGGGTCGCTAGTTCTTAATAATGTCCTTTCCTGGACCACCAAATTGGGTTTTGTATTTCTACACAAAATAGCCTTAGTGAGTGAGGGCACATAAAGACAGAAAATATAATGTTAATATTGTACTTTTGGTAAGACAAATGTTAAACATTTCTAACAGAATTAATAGTTTGTGCCCCTGTCTTACTGAAGGTACTATCAGAGAAGTTGATTCCTATGCAGATCGGGGACTTACGTAGTTTGGTTGCGTTACGTCAAACCCAGTCGACAGTTCATAATTAACATTGAATTGACATATTCGACCAAATAAGTTGGTCTTACGGTCATTCAATCGTTTCGGGCGTTACGTTTATACAACTAAAGTTAACATTTTAATGTATTCTGAAATGATATTGTAGCGATTAAAATGTCTTATTCTCTACGTTTTTAGTTGCTTTATCTTAATTGTTAAATTTGTAGAGTTTAGCATAAAGATTAACGATTTTATAAGTCAAAAAGTGTGCGTTTCGGGCGTTACACGATTCTGCCTCTATGACCTGACCATTATTACATTTATATGAAATTCAGCGAATTTTCTTAGGGAACCTTTTCTAAAAATTACAGACCCCCAAGAGTATAATATTTACTATCCAGCTACCACATAATTACTGTTAGGGGAGGTCAGCTCAAAGTGGCCACCATAACTTTCAATTTGAAAAAAAGACGAAATATTATATATTTAAAAATAAAAACTGTGCTACCAGATAGTGCATTTATGATATTTCTGCTATGTATGATTCATATTGACCTAAATCTTAAAATTAGCTCATGATTCACATATTACGACAACCTGTCAAAAAACCGCTTTGCCCGAGGGCCCGCCTAAAGCGGCCATAGGGGTAAGGGCAACGTGGCCAGCCCAAATGTTCACACGAAATGGTATTTTATCTAATACATAAATATATTTTTCGATCAAATGAATGCTAAAAATGTTCGAAAATAGGTATTTATTAAAAACAATTCTGTAAACTGCTACTTATATCGCTTATGCCCGGTTTCTGAGGTTTCTTGACAGGAGTTTATCTTCCAATAATCACAACATTTTTTTATAAAAAATAATCAACTCTTTAATAGCTCGCGCCATCGTAGTCTCTTCCCATGACCCCTGGATAGTTTTCTTTTGATAGTTTGTTTACTTTTTAAAGTAATTATCATATAAAACTATCATTTAGCATAGCGGCCTATTGGCCGCTTTGCCCGGTCCGCTTTGCCCTTTGGCAACCGTTCTGTTTTAAACATAATTTTCTTTCGCATTTTTATCATACTCCAGAATAAAAACAACATAGATAAAGCTAAATAGATAAGCAACGACACCGGGAAAATAGAAGCATTCAAATTTACAAGAAAATAATTAAAACAGGAAGAATTTACCTTGCATTTTTTTAATAAAACGTGCAATTCCAATATTTTTGGCGCTACAAGCTCGCGCCTTCCCCAACCACTACCGCATCACGGAGCGGGGCTTGGCGGGATGTTCACTATGCGCCTTAACAGCAACGTTGCTCTGCCTTTATAAATAACCGAAATATTAAGGGTGGCCGCTTTGCCTCCTATGGCCGCTTTGAGCTGGGCTCCCCTACATATAAGGTTTTACTATTCTTTTATACGTTTTAGCTTCGTTTCGGGCGTTACCATGGTTTTGTTTCGGGCGTTATGAGTACAAAAATTAAACACTTTATATTAAACAAAATTAGTGTTTGACTAATTTAGGTACTAGATAATAAATACACATTTAATATAATGAACTCTAGTTTAACATAAATTAGCAGCTTCTTGAAAAAACTGGACAAGTGCGTATCGGGCCACGCGCATTGAGTGTAAGGTTCCGTTGTACCGCTAGTTTTTGAAAAAAATTGTTACTTAGTCAATGAATGATAATTTGGTTGTAGCGATATCAATTTTTCTCAGCAATGGCTAAAGCTAAGAAATTAAAGTTCATTGTCAGTATTCATCATGTCTTTGTCTTTGAATTATCCATAGCATAACACAATTGGTCAACTTTTATAACACAGAATAATCAATCAAAAATACCTCTGTAAAAAAAGGGATTCCTATTTTGCCACAAAGGAGAATGATTTAAGCTTCCAAAATTTGTACATAGATTGGTTCAAGCATACACTTTAATTTGCCCATAGCTTATATGAAATGTATTTACGCGACAAAAACCATTTTGTCGCTTACGCCCTTACCATTATTTGCTGTTCCATTGCTTGTTTTCTATGAGAGGCCGGGCCGACCGGCATGTAAAATGTCGGTCCTGCGCCTGATCTCTCGCCAGTCGTCTCGGTCTTCCGTCCCACTGGGTTATGAGAGTAAAATGAATAAAGAGTGCTCTTGTGTACTGCGCACACACTTGGGCACTATAAAATTACTCCTGCGTAACTGGCCTGGTTTCGATGAAACCAGCCACCGACACCGAAATCGGTGTGGGTATTATTATTTAATCTCTGAGCAAAACCGCAACAGCAAACAAACGGACGGACAGGCTGAAACTATAGGTATATAGGGTTCCGTAGTTAAAAAGGAACCCTTCTTTGTTGACTTTAGAACCTTAAAAATCATCACCTTATGCACCCACACACCATGCATTGAAGATACGATGAAATATGATGTATGAAAAGGTTGTAACAACCAAAACGTTTCGGACGTTACAGTTTTCAATCATGAAAAAAAGCTATCAAATTTGTCTCTTGTTGAATTATTAATTAGTATTTGAAATCATTACCATCATAACCTTTCTTTTACTAAATATTATTAAACTAATCAATCTGTAAGTTACAATAATAAAACAATTACCCGATTTTTCGTTTCGGGCGTTACAGTGCCAATGTAGCAAGAAAACACGCCTTTTGCTTGATATTTATAATTTTTTTCGGAATTTCAATGTATTCCACCAATAATACGAATGACACCCTCGAATCACAACGTGGCAAAATGGTTGTCACATTGATAGTTCTTTCATTTTTTTAATTTCCAATAGTCAAAGGCATAATAGTCACTAAGCCAGTTCAGTTTACTGGAGATTTTGAAGACCAATTAACTTAAAAATTACAGGTTTTTTCTAATTTTTTTGTCGCATAATACAATTTGGAATATCTTCTTTCTAAATTCATCAAAATAAATGCAAAAAGCACATATTATTTATTTTACCCTCGGTATCGTTTGTCATGGAATGACGATATCAACTGCATAGGAATCAATTTCCTCGATGGTACAATATGGACTATGTCATGCAAGTCATGACTCATGGTCCATTTCGTACTTTTAGTAAGAAGTTACTTTATAAAATTTTCTCAGGTGGGTACAGCAGTATACCGAGCGCACGCATACGACTTAGACGAGCAGCCAGTACTACGGTTCAGTATCGACAGGCAAGCCAGCGCCGCTAGGAACGAGGAGGGCGTTATAGTGCCCGTGTCAGAGTACGACTATGTGGGACTGTGGGATCTTAATACTGTTGATGGCACGCTGAGGATTGTCAAGTAAGTATAAGCTTGCTGGTTAGCAACATGAGAGTTCGTACTATCAGAGAAGTTAGTTCATAAGATGGCGGACCTACTACGTTATTTGACCGCGTTATGTCAAACCCAGGTGACAGATCTAAATCGAATTGACATAACCCCTCCAAATGACGTAGATATCCACCATTTGCCTATGAATCAATTTCTTTGATGGTACCAAATACTAATTATATCCAACGCAACACAGCATCCCAATTCCCATGTCTTACGATGTACAATTTATTTTGTTTTATGTCATTTATACATAGTGCAGTCGCCAGAGGTTATAACCTCCGAAATTGGTAATAGTGAATGGATTTTTGTTTTTGAGGAGTCATTTTCTTTTTTACACTATAACTTGCAAAGTTTACCAAAAATTTTTTGTGCTTTTAATTTTTTAGTTACTTAATTAAACATTTATATTTCACCATATAAAACCGGTCCAGAAATTTTTTTTTTTTCTTGTTGCTGTCATTTAATGTGATATCGACTTTAGATTTAAAGAAGTAGGTCCTCAAGACATTATAAAAACATTCTATTTACTAAATATTAAGAACACTACCGACTTGTGGGGCCTATCAATGAAGGTTATTAAATCTATAATCGATGTTATCGCGCCCTACTTAGCGACTATTTTTAATGATTGTATAAAAAATGGCGTGTTTCCTGATCTAATGAAACACAGTAAAGTTTTACCTCTTTTTAAATCTGGTAGTAGGTCGGACCCGTCTAATTTCCGACCTATATCTATTTTACCGACATTGAGTAAAATTTATGAAAAGATAATACTGAATCAATTACTAACGCACTTTAATTTAAATAATATTTTACATAATAAACAATTTGGATTCACAAAGGGTCGGTCTACTACAGACGCAGGCGTTGAACTGATCAGTAGTATTTTAATGCCTTGGAGACGTCGCAGGATGCTCTAGGAGTTTTTTGCGATCTCTCAAAGGCTTTTGATTGCGTACAACACAAAACATTGGTCAGGAAACTCTGTCACTATGACGTCAAAGACAAAGTACTCGCCCTCCTAAAATCGTACTTGTTAAATAGAACTCAGAGGGTTGAGATAAATGGTAAAAAATCTGCTGTTGCAAAAATTGAAATGGGGGGTCCCACAGGGGTCTATATTAGGACCCTTCCTGTTTCTTATTTATATAAAGGACCTGCCATTCTTAATTAAAGATAAGCATGGGATAGTATTATTTGCTGATGATACATCTCTTACATTCAATATCAAACGGCTTAATGCGTGTTATGACGAAGTAAATAATGCTCTCTCAAAGATTGTACATTGGTTTAGTGTTAATAATATTTTACTTAATAGTAAAAAAACAAAATGTATTGAATTCAAATTTCCCAATGTAAGGCAAACGGAAACCAATGTGCTTTTAAATGGTGATGTTATGGAGCTAGTGGATACAGCTGTATTTTTAGGTATTACACTGGACTCCAAGCTTCAGTGGGGCCCTCATATTGCTTGGGTTGGCCGACAGACTCAGTTCAGCAGCATATGCAGTAAGTAAGATTAGACAATTTTCAGATGAAACAACAGCACGCCTAGTGTATTTTAGTTACTTTCATAGTATTATGTCCTACGGCATTTTGCTGTGGGGCAATGCTGCAGATATAAATACAATTTTTGTGCTGCAGAAACGAGCTGTTCGGGCAATCTACAAGCTGGTCCGTAATACTTCACTTCGAGAAAAATTTAAGGAAACTGGAATCCTAACTGTTGCTTCTCAATATGTCCTATCAAATGTATTATATGTTAAAAAGAACATATATGAATTCAAGAAAAGATATGCAAGTTTGTACAATTTTTTATCTGATAGATCCTTCGATCGTGGAAAAACGAGACACAATAGCCTTTCTATTGTTATCGCAATCGCCGGTGACCGCTTCGGGCTTGAAGTATTAAAATTGTTAAATTACTTAGCACAATATGTTCACTTCACTGATAATTGTAATGGGGGGACTTCAGACAGGAAAATAGCATTCAGGATTTTGAGGCAAGTTTCTTGTGTAGTGGGACCACTATTCACTATAAATGAATAAGGAATCCCATCATTGCCTGGAGCGGAATCCTTTAAAGTGCCTAAAACCAGTCTAAACTCCTCCATTGAAAATGGAGCATCCAAATCATGACTGCAATTTTCTGGGGTAGATATAAAATTTTGACATTCCTCCAAAGAGATACGTAAAATATACGCGAAGATTTACCTACTAGTGTAACTAAAAAGAGTGAAATTATTATTATTTTTAACAAAAAATTAAAATCGACTTCCAAGGTAAAAACAATAATAACATTAATATGAACTAAAAAGTATTAAATAATTTTTACTATCTAATAGTGCCTTTTTCCGAATTCGGCTAAACCTCAACTATTTCTGTACTCAATCTTCATAATTTTGAAGTCGGTGCCAGTTCCAAAAATTTTAAATATTCTGTCAGAGGACTGAATATTCAGCTATCTGGTACCGACTTCAAAATAATGAAGATTGAGTACAGAAATAGTTGAGGTTTAGCCGAATTCGGAAGAAGGCACTATTAGATAGTAAAAATTATTTAATACTTTTTAGTTCATATTAATGTTATTATCTATTCTTTAAAATATATTTAAACTTCCTACATAAAGCCAGAAAAAAAATTGGGTGCTACAAATCTCACGTACATACTAAAGACGCATGCTGCGACCTATGTTCGGAAAATGCTTATCTGAATACAAAAAAATTCAGTTCTTAACCTAATTTGTATTTTTTCCTTTAAGTATGTTTTAGAAAATATAGGTACTCGTAATTAGTGAAAAAAAAATCAATTTTATTAAGTAAAAACCTAACCAAAAGAAATAAAATACAGATTTTCTTCGAAATATCCGTGAAAAGTTTGTGCTTCACTTTCAGAAAATTTAATAAAGTAAGAGCAAAAAAGTTATACACATTAAGAAAAAGAAGGCTTTGCTAAGCCTAAAAAGTAATTTTAAACTTCCTGTTTAAAACCAAAGAAAAATAGGAACGCCATTTACCTGGCGAGGCACACAACAAGCACATTTGGAGGTATCCCCATCTACATACAAAAATATTAATTTTAAATCTAAATTATATATTTTTTTAACTTATGTTGCTTACAAAAAAGTTATAATATATTTTATTATTTTGCTATATATTTAAAAGAAAGAAATATGCAAATTTTCTTCAAAATTTTACAGTTTATGAGTTTACTTGGAGTTAGTGTCCGACCGAAGGTCTATAATTTTTGGCCGAAGCCGATTAATCGGCAATCGCCACAACCTTCGGCCGAAGCCGAAGGTTTATAAACTTAATCGCTCGACTCTCAGTAATTAATTTTTAACCGACTTCAAAAAATGAGGTTATCAATTCGACGCGTATATATGTAATATTTCCAGAACTGCCCAATTTTCGTATATGTTAGTCTGTAGTCTGTAATCTATATCAGCGTCTGAACAAATGTGCCAAATTACAAGTGTATGTATTTTTGTTTTTATGTTTGTATTCGCATATCTCTGGAACTAGTAACTACCATACCGATTACAGTAATTCTTTTTTTTTTTTTTGTTTTACTAGGTACTGTTCAACTCAGAGAATAGTGCAAGTTTCAACAAAAATCGGTTCAGTAGTTTTGGAGATACGGAGTTTTAATTCTCAATTACGTATGATTTTGAAGTCGGTTTTATCTTTTTTAAATACATGTTCAATATTGTCTAAAAGCTACAATAATTAATATTAAAATTAAGTATTTCAAAACTTCAATATTGAAGGTTTACCTCTATATTGACTGTCTCATAGAGAAGTTGATTTAGAGATGATAATAAAAGTAAGTTTGTGATTTCGTGATTTATTTATTACTTAATAATTTGTGGACTACAAATAATTAATTAAGTTTAAGGAATGACTCAAATGTGTAGTTCGAAAACGGATGTGAATTCGGAAAAAGTGTATAGAATCAAAATTATAGAGAATCTAATAAGTTTTTTCATCGTAGAATGTGTTTTGCTACAACGCATCGTTTTTTTAGTTATTGGCCAAGAACCAAAAATTGAGACTCTTGGCTCCCCTCACTCTGGCTCACCTCCTAGACTTCAGGACTTTTAGTATGTTTTATCCCTAAGCACCCTGAATAAGTTCCAGCAGAAATCTCTCAGGTTCCCGCTCACGCATTATACAACTACTTTATTGATTGAACTATTGTAAAAAAAAATCTTTATTATTTCACAAATAAGAATTAGACCAATCAATCAGTCTTTGTTTTACTCGACTAGACCGAAACTAGACTAATAAATAAAATAAACAAACACTAACTTCTTAGCAAATAATTTATTTATTACGTGGGAGAGGCATGCTTCGGCGCGAAAGGGCCGGCTCGACTGGAGAAATACCACGTCCTCACAGAAAACCGGTGTGAAAACGCGCTTGCGCTGTGTTTCGCCGAGTGAGTGAGTTTGCCGGAGGCCCAATCCCCTACCCTTTTCCCTTCCCTACTCTTCCCTATTTCCTTCCCCACCCTCCCCTATTACCCCTTAAAAGGCCGGCAACGCACCTGCAGCTTTTCTGATGCTGCGAGTGTCCATGGGCTACGCAAGTTGCTTTCCATCAGGTGACCCGTTTGCTCGTTTGCCCCCTTATTGCATAAAAAAAATTAATTCACTTGCTGAGTCCCAGGCAGGGCCCCCGCTACCATATGTGCAATGTGTGCAATGCACACGGGCGCCACCCTTTAGGGGCGCCAAAATGCCATTTCTAGAGGCGCCAAAACCATTCTCAAGATCAAGATCCTCTCTCGAAATTGAAGAAGACTTTCCACCGTTACCAACGGTTAGGAGGAAATAAAAACCAAAACTGTTTGACTATGAACACCGTCATGATCCAAAAACCGTCTTCAAAATTAATTTTTTCTTAAAAATTATAGATCGACCTTTAAGCTCCCTAAAAAACCGATTTGACTAAATTAAATGATATGATAATACGGGTGCAATTAAACCTTCCAGCCAATTTTTTTCCAGGGCTTAGGTATCATTAGGTAGGAGAGTCCATTTAACAAAAAAAAATTGGGTGCTATTTTTTTTCAATGACATATTTTATCCCATTTGAAATCGTTGCAGAATGGTTACTCGCGGCGCGGGGGAATAAGAGGGGGTGAAGCGGGATGAGGCGCGCGCTGCACTTTAAATATATCTAAATTTTATTCAATGTTATACATCAAATATTCAGGCAATTGAAGTTATTTAAATACGAAATAATTAATTTAAAATCACCGGAAAAGTGGTTGTTTACAATCCATCACTTCGTCATATTACAATCTCGCGGTGTTTACAATCTTACGGTGACATATCCATTCATTTTTAATCAGTAACCCAAAAATAAAGTTGCAATTTTCTAAAGCCCGTCACAGACTTAGCTATAATATATATTAATATATTTATAGCAAGGCATATTAATCTATACTAAATCCACATGTCACAGAAATATATATTATAGCTAAGTGTGTTGTGTGAGTGTGATGAATCAGTCAGTCAGGACATGTAATTTTATAAGTATAGATTATTTAAGATCGACTTATATGCTGCAAGAAAGATTGTCCGGGCTCGCTATATTAGCAATCGTACACGAAATTTTTGATGGCATACATTTTGGCGACGTAATTAACGAATTTGCAAAAGCAAAGTCACGAAAAATATCGTTATCGTTACAGTAGCGATGTTGTAGTCGCGGCTAGCGACGCTATTACAATATACAATATCTTATTTAATTTTCCTATCGTCCCATTGATCTTATATTGAAGTTACCTAGTTATATGTATTAATATTATTAATAACGTGACCAAAATGTATACCATCAAAAATGTCGTGTTCAATTGCTATAATATACACAGTCTGTCAAGAAAATCATGAGAGGCGAGAAATTTTTAAAATTAAAATATAAAAAATATGAGAACTTTATTAATTCGAGATAAAAATGTGCAAGGTGACAATATTTAAAATGTAATAAGCGTTCTGTGTGAAAATACAAAGAAAAAAATACACCTTATAAGCGTGATTACGTTTAGAAAATTTTCCCGCCTGTCAGCACATGACTTTCTTGACGGACTATAGTTTTTTTAAAAATGTTAATAGAAGCACAATAGACATAACTAGAAGTGTGAACAATAATTTATCGTTGTTTCATTGTTAATTCATTTTGATATTATAATTTGTTATCATGTTTAAAAAAAATTGTAAGTTTAGTTCTTTGCTTTATTTCAAGCACTTTTTTTTAGTCATTAAAAATGCCCAAAGGGGCGCCAAAATACTTTTTGCACACGGGCGCCACTTGCCCTTGCGGGGGCCCTGGTCCCAGGGACTCACATCAAAATTTGAAACGGCCGTAATTCAAAAGTTTTAGCAGCTAGTTTCCTCCACGTCTCAGTACCTTCATGTAGTGACGCGGGTGACATGGTGCCGAGATGATGAGTGCGTACATTCCATATTTAGTGAGTTATTACGCCGAGTGAGTCCCAGGGACTCATACTAGTGAATTACGTTATGATTATTTTTATATATTAAAGTTTTGAAATCTTAATTTTTCACCGTTATTTTAAATTAAATTATGTATGTTTTATTTTTCTATTGTACAATTGTAGAATGGCTCTAAAAACATGACTTAATCAGTCTAAGAGAACACGGAGCAGATTCCATTCTGGAAGACTGGCTTCAAGAAGATTTGGACGAAAAAATGACATTCCTGAAGATGTGAGCCACCCTGAAACAAGTTAGCTAGGAGGGAAAGTATCACTATTTATGCCACTACAAAAAGAGAACAAAAACTGCTCATCTGTGTACAAAATATCTGAAGCCGTTATGTTTTACTTGCTCAAAAAAGATATGCCGACGTAGCTTTTAGATAGTGGTAGAAACCCACTCCTCGTTTTTTTTTTCTTTGTATAGAAGCATACATTACTGTTTATTTTATTTTATTTTGTGTACCTTTATTGATTTAAAAACGTTAAGTTCTTTTTAATTTTTAAAATATTTGTTAGTTTAGAGAAACTTTAAAAATATCATGTTTTTAAAAGACTGATAAGTGCATTTTCTTTAATTTTCAAGAGGATCTCAGAAGTTTCATGGGTTTTGTTATTTATTCTTATAATTTACTAAGTACTTAAGAAGATTGTTAAACAAAATGTTGATGAAATTTGTTTCATTTCATAAAAACATACATTTAAAATATGAGAGACCCAGGGACTCATAGAAGTTAATTACGTTAGTAAATTTCACCTAGTGGATTGGGGGTTAAGAAGTTGGTGTTCGTTTATTGTATTTGACAGTGACTTCCAGCGGCCTCTGCATACACGATTCGCTCAGCCTTTTCGTAACAGTTTACAGTTCGTTCAATTTCGACGGTTGCTCGGACCTTCGGCAAAGGTTCGGCTTCGGCCGGGTTTTAGGCCGAAGCCGAAGGCTTCGCCGAAGGTGGTTTTTTTGGTCGAAGGCGGCCGAAGCCGAAGCCGAAGCTTCGGTCGGACACTACTTGGAGTGGAAGAGAATAATTAAGTATAAAATCAAAAGCACAACTTTTCAATAGGTAAACTTTATTATTTATGTTATCAGCTACA
The DNA here is from genome assembly GCA_937595015.1 of Polyommatus icarus. Lineage (NCBI taxonomy): Eukaryota > Metazoa > Arthropoda > Insecta > Lepidoptera > Lycaenidae > Polyommatus > Polyommatus icarus. Next base: position 12,211,181 of record OW569324.1, read on the forward strand.
TATTCCTTTTTTTCTTTTCAATTTTCATCCACTATTGCAAAAATCGGAGGTTTGCACGATTTTTACGCTCTGGGAATTGCACTACACACAGAGATTCCGCAAAAACTAAAGAACATAAGCTTTATGATATTGTAACGTCTATACTCTCTAAACATTAATTTTTGTTGGCGTTGGGAAAATTGTGCAATTATCATGAAGTTAGCTACTTAAAAAAACAATGCTGTTTTTTAATTTAAATTTTTAATTATTTATAACGCGGTCAAATTAACTCGACGCATGGTTTGATCATTCATTACGTTATTATGGAGCCGGTATGTTAAATAACAAAATGATCTACCTGATATTTGTTAGTGTGTCTCATAACAAATTGTAATAAGATATTATAACACGGTCACATCAACTTAACGCATCGCTGTAATGAATTTTGCATCCTAGCCGTGCGTCAAGTTAATGTGACCGGGCTATACTATGTCATGATAATAACAATGTTATATAACTATAATGATCTGTTACCTAATGGTAACAGATCATTATAGTTAATAGTGATTAACTATACTATTATACAATTCTGTTATGTGATTGAAACCATCAATTCAATTGTTTTTCACTCCCAGGTTATTAGACCGAGAAAAAGTGGAGACGATCAAATTGGTGTTGAAAGTCCAAGACATGGCCGCCGTGAGTAACGGGGTTCCGCAGACCGCTACCACCACACTCACAATACTAGTTGACGATGAAAATGACAACAACCCGAAATTCCGGAAACCATTCTACAAGACCTCCATCACGGAGAATTCTAAAAATGGCGCTCACATCGAAACTGTGATCGCCGATGACGCGGATAAGAATAGAACGATCACGTATTTGTTAGAAGGTATGTTATGCTGACTTTTATTCTAAAATATCATTAGTGTTGCTGCTGTGTGAGTCTGTCCATGACAATGTAATTTGTAGCCTCCCAAAAAAAAAATATCTTTGAAAACTGACATAATCGATAGTGTTCGTAGTTTTAGTTCATCAATCATCAGCCCAATCAATAATCATCAATGCAAGTATTGTAATTTTACAATTTGTGCTAATCTGAGCTAGGTTTAAATGACCCAAGAGGTATGATTTATGTCATCAGTAACCCTCTCTCAGGCAAGGAGGAGATCAGCAGTGTGGTCCACTTGGACAGCTCGACGGGCGAGCTGGTGGTGGCCGGGCGAATAGACCACGAGGTGCAGCCCTGGCTCAACCTCACAATTAAGGCCATGGACAACGGCTTCCCGCCCAGATATGACGTCGTCGATGTCGCCATACAGGTATTTTCTTTTGTAACATGTTTGAGACTTTACAGATGAATTAAGTGACACCGACCGGCCCGCTTGTGCCGAAAATACAAACAGAGGACTACAACATCATAGAAAACCGCTTTAAAATAAAGATTTGTTACGAAGTGTTTTGTATTTAAAGATCGACAGTAGGTATTTCAACTTGATGTGGTAGATTCTTCGATCACTAATATACAAGATACACAGTCCGCGGCAAAAAACGACCTCACTAAAAGAGCACCAAACGCAACATTCTGGTGGACTTTTGATTTAGTAGTGCTCGAACGCTCCGCCGGGAAACATGCCTTAGTGCTCGTTCAATCATTGTAAAAATAATACGTCTAAAACGCAAAAAAATAATGGAATTTCATATTTCCGGTAAGTATTAATTTTATCCTAATATATTTCTTACAATTGTATTGTTAATATTAGTATTACGTTAAGAAATCACCAAAAAACTGTTTTAAAATTAAGTTGTAAATAAATCAACACGAGGTATAAACCATCTCAATTGCGAATACTCATACTAAAGGTACTTATCGTAGTTTATCATGCCCACTTGAAATGTTCGGGTTATAAGCTGTGTTTCTGTTCCCTTTGATGGAGTCGCTATTATTTATTATTTTTTTATTGAGGAATTATTTTTTTAGGTTTCCTCGAGATCCAGTTAGATGTGGAAATTGGATATCAGTTATAGCACGGCAAAGATGCGAAGAATTTTTCAAGCCGACTTTAGCGAGCGTTGTATGTTCTAAGCATTTATATTCAATGTATATACTTATATTTTAGTTAATTATAAAATTAGACATATTAGAACAACATAATATTACATATAAAAAATAATTAGTCCACACTTTATACATTAAACTTCGAAAAAATTAAAAAATGGACTATTAAATTATTACATTCAACAAAAAAATGTTGAACAGTTCGACTCCTCTCATACTTCACTTCGCCCTGTTCCAGCGGCGAATTTCGGCCATAAAATTACAGTGATTTTTTGGCTCCGTAATAATTTGAACTTTAAGAGATATACGCGGATGGTTGAATTTAGTATGAAGCGTGCATCGGACGTAAAAATTTATTACTTTGTAAACACAAATGTACATTGTTTTATAAAAAGATCTTTAATAATTATTATGATTAAGGTTGATTTTAGATAAATGTATACTTTTTTAAACTCAATTACTCGGCGACAGATTTTCGAGAGGTTTTGTATGAGACTGTGTATCTTGTATATTATATTTGATCGAAGGGTAGATTGTAGTGATCCTACTACTATATCATCAAGAAAAATGTATTACCATATATTGCTTGTAATCGTCAATGAATATGTCTATTTATTTTGCGGTTACAACGCCAGTACACCGAGACGCGGTGCTGTTAACGTTTAACTTTAATCACGTGTTACAAAAAAACAGAGCGACTGAGCAACACCCTTGTTGGAACGAAGTTACTTATCGCGCGTTGCGAAAGGGGGCTAGACGGAAAAAATTAAGACCAAAAGTTGTGACACTTTTTGCTATAGTTCTAAGCCGTGCGGCGTGCGCGTGTTTCTCTGTCTGTCTCTCTCTTTCTCTTATAGAAAGCAACTTCCTTCCAACCGGGTGTCCCTTGACACCTCTCAAGTTTTCTATAAATCTTAAAACTTCTGCACTATATCTTAACAATTTGATTATCAACAGGTGTTAGACGAGAACGACAACAACCCGGTGTTCGAGTCGTCCTCGTTTGAGTACCGCGTGCGCGAGGACGCCGCTCCCGGCACCGTCGTCGCGAACATCACGGCGCGGGACCTGGACTCGGCCGAGTACGGCAAGATCACGTATCTGCTCGACCGTATGGCGACACAGGTGAGAATTGAGATGATAGTATAGTACTGGTAAGTAGATAAGACAACAATCCGGTGTTCGATTTGTCCTCGTTCGGGTACTGCGTGCGCGAGGACGCCGCGCCAGGCACCGTCGTTGCCAACATAACGGCGCGGGACCTGGACTCGGCCGAGTACGGCAAGATCACGTATCTGCTCGACCGTATGGCGACGCAGGTGAGATTTAGCATAGTATTGGTTAACATCCACACTTCCATCCTAATATTATAAATGCGAAAGTGTGTCTGTCTGTTACCTCTTCACGCCTAAACCGCTGAACCGATTTTGCTGAAATTTGGTATGGAGATACTTTGAGTCCCAGCTAAGGACATAGGATAGTTTTTCTAACCATTGAGCCACAGGAGGTCGTCAAATTAAACTCCAAAAATCCTCTCTGTTTTCAAAATATTTAATCATTTTAACTTTATTTTCAGGGCAAGTTTCTAATCAATGCTGACACCGGTGCCCTGACAGTATCGGACTGGTTGGATCGCGAGACACAATCCACCTACAACCTGGTCGTTGAAGCCTGGGACAACTATCAGTTCGGCTACCTCAGTGGCGAAAGCAGAAATGCCTTCAAACAAATAGTGTTAGTATTACCAGAGGTATTACTTACGCCAGCTTATTTACGGCCGTTCCCAATATTTGATCTATCTCTGGTTTTGCCCTACTAGAGATAGGAATAGCTCTCATTAGATATTAGAGACTGTATAATATATTTTATGTCAATTTAATGTTAGCTGCGATCGGTCGTATGTCAAACCAGAGATAGATTGAATATTGGGAACGGCCGTTAGAGCGCTTACAGACGAACGGCAGGCGTCGACAAGTGTCAAAAAAATTAGTTCAAGTTTTGAGTAAAGTAGATTCCTTTAAAATGTATGTTACTTCAGTGTGAACATAGAGGACGTGAACGACAACGCGCCGGTTCTGACGCTGCCCGCGGAGTGCGTCACCGTGACGGAGTTCCACAACGTCCGTGAGCCGATCGCGCCGGTGTCGGCCACAGACGCCGACGACAACAACCTGCCCAACGGCCGCGTGCAGTTCCACCTGCTGCCCGCACAAGGCAGCGGTAAGTAGCTATATTGTCAGTGTGAACCATAAAGTTAATATACCTATCGGAATAGAGCAACAATCTCGAGCTGTCAAACGTAACCAAAATTGGTTTTCATCTGTGTGAAAAATATGTGTACGTATACACTTACACAAGCATGATTGAACATGAATTCTATGAGATTATATTGACAACGTGCGGCACGTGCCGACTGGACTTCAAAAAAAGAGTGCTGCTGTCATGTATCACACGTCTCTTTTTACCACGCGGTGATACTGATAGTGGCATCTCGCTTGCTCAGGCCTTTGTTTCTCTATTCCGCTAGGTATATTAACTTTATGGTGTGAACAACGCACCAGTACTGACGCTGCCTGCTGACTGCGTCACCGTGACGGAGTTCCACAACGTAATCAAATTGTAATTAGAACGTGGGTCACAGCTTGGCATACGCGTTTTTTATGGTTCGCTTATACGGGCAACTAAAATTGTTCAACTCCAGTCAATTCTCGTCAACTTTGACGTCACGACTACATCAAGCAATTTGCGGCAACAAGCAGCAATAGTGCGCAATACAATATTGAGTAATGTGGTCATCGAATATTTGAGCGATATGAAATAAATTGCTCCAAATTGCTCCACTAATTACTCCAGATCGCTCCATTCGTGTCGCCGAGCAATGATTGCCGAAATTATTGCCCGTGTAAGCGAATCTTTAGAGATAAAACTAGTTAAGTATATCAATTTCCTTCTTGTTTCATTATATCTAATATATATATATACCTCCTGTCAAGATGTTTGTCCGCGATAGATTCCTAAACTACTTAACCGATTTTAATGTCTTTTTTTTAAATGTGTGCTTTTTTCCAACTTGAGAGATAGGATAGCTTAGATCTTTAATAATTATAGTAGCAATTTTATTTTATTGCAAATTATTTTACAACCTGAGACTGACGGCGACCATTGTTTGTGCGACGGGATAGCGATCGACGTTGCCATGGTAACATACAATATACATATTAAATAGTCACTTCAATAAAATTATATGGCAAATACATAATATATTATGGCAAAGCAACGTTTGCCGGGACAGCTAGTTTAATATAAAATACAAGTCAGGTTGGCCGACGGTGGTGTTGGATCGGGATGAATGAAAGGACTTGGGGGAGGCCTTTGCCCAGCAGTGGGACACAAGCTCTTATTATAATAATATATTCTTTCACATAATTACATGCCTACAACAAACCTTCATCTTAAATTGCTTTAACAACGACATTATAATCGGCTATGTAGGTTTGAACGCAGCTGTTATATGTAACAAGATAATATCATTATCAGAGCTGTTCCGGTTCGAGCAAGTGGGCGGGGACGCGAACTCGGCTCGGTTGTTCGCGCGTCAATCGCTGCGAGATCGCTTCGGGAACTACTCGCTGGCGGTGGAGGCGCGCGATCTCGGCTCGCCCGTACTGGCGACGCGCGGCGTACTGCGCGTCTGCGTCACCGACTATAACGACCACGCCCCAGTTTTCGTATATCCGCCGCAAAACGTCACCATCAAAGTGCCCGAAGTAAGTGAAGACTGCCAAAGTGTGATTCGTTAATTTTTTCCGTAATGTAACAAGTTTGTAGTAATATTCAGACTTTTAATTTTAGTATTTAAAAAAGAAGAATAATAATTGAAATAATTTCAGAACGCGACAATCGGCACAGTAGTATGCGAAGTACGCGCTATAGACGCGGACGTGGGCGGCAACGGCGCGGTGCGGTACCGGCTGCGCACGGCCGCACGCACGTTCGCGCTGCACGCCACTACGGGCGCGCTCCGCACCGCCGCGCCGCTAGACCGCGAGCATCAGAGGTTGTACCAGGTAAGAAAATAGGCAGATTAGACTATTACTAGTCTACATGTGCCAATCGGAGCATAGGCACAGTAGTGTGTATAGTCCGCGCTATAGACGCGGACGTGGGCGGCAACGGTGCGGTGCGGTATCGGCTGCTCATGCCAGCACGCACGTTCGCGCTGCACGCCACTACGGGCGCGCTCCGCACCGCCGCGCCGCTAGACCGCGAGCATCAGAGGTTGTACCAGGTAAGAAAATAGGCAGATTAGACTTTTAATAGTCATACAATCGGGGTAATAATCACATTGGTGTGCGCAGTCCAGTTTAATTATACATTATATTAAACTGATATTATAGCACTAAATAGTAGGACCGTTTTATATGACTTAACATTATTTTGCAGTGTGAGTTGTGACCAAAAGTAATTAGTGATGTATTCAAAGTTAACAGTTGTAATAACTTTATTTAAACTTGTAAATAAAATCTTTTAATATTTCTAAACATTTATTTACCGTCATTCTTATCTTTAGGTTAGAATCGAAGCATATGATTTGGGACTCCCCACGCCTCTCAGTTCGGATTTGGACTTGACCATCTACGTACAAGACGTCGACAACTACCGGCCGAGATTCCCCCACCCGATAGTTTACTTGAACATTACTGAGAATGTGAGAAACTACAGCACATACCTGCCGAGCGTTATTGAGAAAGACGAAATTGACAGAGGCGACGAACCAGTGTTGCCAGTTTGTTATTATATTGTTGATGGCAACGAAGATGGAATGTTTGAATTGATTCCAAATACACACAAGTAAGTTGACAGATTTTTGGATTACAACGAATATATCCAGAAGAAAATAATTTGAATTCTTTTAGAAACAAACTGCACTTATCGGCTATCGCCCATAACTAACTACACAAGCCAATTTGTAAATGTGGTAAATATGATTATAAAATAGTATTAAATAATGTTGTATATCTTTCATAGGCTCATATCAAAATCACTGGACAGGGAGCAGAAATCAGAATACACACTGACAATTTTAGCAACAGAAGATTGTGTAACTATACCAAAGTATGACAACACTACGCACGCTGTCAGCACACTCAAAGTGCACGTATACGTTCAAGATGTGAACGACAATAGGCCTCAGTTTGTTAACAAAATATTCACAGGCGGCATCACAACTGAAGCTGACTTTGGCATTGAATTTATGTATGTAAAGGTAAGGACTAGAAATAAAAAATGTTTTCCTTTTTTTCCTCATAAACACAATTGATACTCTTTGAATAACAGTAAAGTATTCAATTCAATTTCAATACTTACTGCGATTTTGGTGTATAAAAAAGTTATGTGTCTTTTTGTAGGCAATCGACTTGGATGAAGGAATCAATTCTAAAATTACGTACTACCTTAACGGAGATGTTAAAGAGACATTAACGGAGGGCCTAGAAAATCTATCTGTCTCACCTTTCCTGATCGACCCAGACACTGGAGCTGTATCTCTTAATTTTGACCCACAGAAAGGCATGAAAGGATATTTTGATTTTAAGGTATGCACTGTTATTTAAAAAAAGAATATTTCTGACTCGGTAGCTTGGAAACTGAAAATTAAATTAGGTAGTATTATTACCATATCAATCATTTTGTTGCTATGACTTAGCATACTCGAAAGTTTATTTTTTAGTTATTTTTCCAAATCATACTAATATTATAAATGCGAAAGTGTGTCTGTCTGTCTGTTACCTCTTCACGCCCGTGGCCCGAACCGCTGAACCGATTTTGCTGAAATTTGGTATGGAGATACTTTGAGTCCCGGGAAAGGACATAGGATACTTTTTATCCAGGAAAAATGTACGGTTCCCGCGCGATAAACTAATTTTGTCGCAATGGAGTTGCGGGCATCATCTAGTAAGTAATAAAATTGTAACTTCTGCATTTCTATTTTAGGTTTTAGCAAACGACACAGACGGATTAGAAGACGAAGCGCATGTGTTCATTTATCTCCTCCGTGAAGACCAGCGCGTACGTTTCGTCTTACGCGCCCACCCGTCTGAAGTTCGTGACAAGATACACGTGTTCAGACAGAACCTCGCGCGAGTGACGGAATCCGTTGTGAATATAGACGATTTACGAGTGCACGAAAATAAAGATGGCTCCGTAGACAATACGAAGACGGACCTGTATTTGCATTTGGTTAACGGACAGGACCACTCGGTATTAGAAGTCGACCAAGTGCTGAAACTTGTCGATAAAAATATTGAACAACTAGATGATTTGTTTAAGGTTAGTAACTGCTTGCTAACACAAACTGTTTTAAAAATACTTTTTCGAGAAATTTGAAGAAGAAGAAATTTGAGAAATGCCTCGTTACTTTTACAAGACGTAGGTTACATGTTTAGATAATAATTAGTCCGTGAATCAACTGGTTTGACGGGTTGCTGGTAAGATTGACGCTGAATGTATAGAAACTCTGTGGAGATAAACTAAAGGTGCCGTTCCGATCTTTAACGCAGCTAGCCGCGACCGACAAAAAATCTAATATGATGCCACTTTATGACATAGACTACAGTCCTAAAAATTCAAATAAAAACCTACTTTATGACATAAACTATAGAGTATAGTCTATACCCGCTATCCCCAACCCGCGGACCGCGGGCCGCATGCGGCCCGCTGGGACTTTATTTGTGGCCCGCGTGATGTTAAACAATTTTGAAATTCACGCCCACCGGGCAAAAAGTCGTCTTTAAAGTCGTGAATTTCTTTCCACGTTTAAACCGTTAATTTTGAAGAACGTTATTTTTTAACCCTAAAATTTTTTTGTTGCGGCCCGCGACACCAAGATTTTGATCTTGATGGCATGTTTGTGGCCCGTGTGGAAAAAAGGTTGGGGACCACTGGTCTATACTCTAGTCTATGTCATAGTGGCATTCCGCGGTAAAGATCGGAACGGCACCTTCGGTTTATCTCCACAGTGTTTCTATACTTTCGCATTTCTACTGTAGCCATGCTAGTGTCGCTGATTGATGGATTGAACTGATGAGAACTGAGCGTGTAAGTTGTAACCTACGTCGTATAATGTAGCTAATCAGTAATCAATCATGTTACAGGAATTCAACGTGTTGGACACTCAGCCGGCGGAGTTTGCGCCGCTGACGGCGGAGGCGTCGTCCAGCCAGACTGTGTACTGGCTGGCGTGGGCGAGCGTGTTCCTCGCCGCGCTGCTAGCTCTCGCCGTCACCGCGTGTCTGTCTCAGCGCGCAGACTTCGCGCGCCGCCTGAAGGCCGCTACCGCCACTGCTTACTGTGAGTTTATCTCGCAACGTCCCTTTGCGTCGACGCAGCGCTGCGTTGCGTTGTTTTACAAAATATAACCAAGGTGTTGTTTACACGGCGCGCTGCGTCGTGACAGCAGCGCGCAATGCACACATGACAGACATCAGCCAACGAGACGAAGCGGGGAGCGGGTGTTGACGTGACTGCTTCGTTAACGCTGCGATGACGCAGCGCCCGTATGGCCATTGGCCGGCTATGCGTCAAACGGCAGCGCTGCGTCGACGCAACGCGCCGTGTGGACTGCCTCTAATTCGTAGGTTACTCGTTCGGTTTGTCATCATGAATTCAAAAAAATAGAATCAAGATTGTTGGCTAAAAAGTGCACAGCACAGTTAAGATATTTTATGCGTTCTGCGCAACCATCTACCCTTCTATAGTTGCGTTACGACTACCGCGTACCACATGTTCATTAATTTACTTACACACCCTTCTTTCCCCAGCATCGAACCCAGGCGAATCGGGCATGACGATCCGCAGTTCCGCCGAGCGAGTGCCGAACACAAACAAGCACAGCACCAAAGGCTCCAACCCGATCTGGCTGCACGCGTACGAAAACGACTGGTACAAGACCGACGATCTAAGCCGCTCTGAACGCGACTCGTTGGACGAAAACGTCGTGGACCAAGACTCGGGGGGGGACAAGCCCTACTTTATCACCACTAACTTCCCCTCCATACAGAGTGAAACCGACGTCGAAAACAACCAGGACAACTTCAACTTCTACCAGCAGTTGGAACAAATGAAGAACGCAAAGAATATGGAAACTACAGAGTTGTAACCGCTTTGAACAAGTCAGCAATTAGTACAAGCTAAGTTAATGAGACGCTAAGGGCCTGTTTCACCACTTCCTGATATGTGCCGGATTGGCTATCTACAACTTATCTGGTAGATATTTGATACTCTGTAAAGTTGTGGATCGCCTATCCGGCACTTATCAGGAAGTGGTGAAACAGGCCCTTAAGCTTCTAGGGCATAGATTTTTAAAGTGGGTATTTAAATGTAGTTAATCTTATTACCATCGAAGTTTAGGAAGTGACCTAGGAAACATGTTACGAAATAAAATTCTTTTACTGGGAAATGTTAGGCAATTTTACTATTTAATAATACGTAATTTAAATTGCCTTGCCTTTCAAAATGACGAACGCGTAGGAATAATAGAGTGTTTATAATGACGCTTCTCTAGAAGCCTTATTTCTCTTTTTTTCCGCCTTCTCTTTCTATTACTTATTTTGTAACTTCTTTGGTTAAGCTTTACATATTATTATAACTAGCTATTTGACCGAGCTTCGCTCGGTATTCGATCAAACACGAATAAAATGTCATTTCCTAAAAATGATTCCTACCTAGATCGATTTATCGCCCCCAAAACCCCCTATATAATAAATTTCATGAAAATCGTTGGAGCCGATTCCAAAATTCCAATTTTTTATATGTATAATATATATACAAGAATTTAAAGATATAAGATAAGCATCTACTTAAGTTAAAATATTCTATAAGTTACAAAGAAAAATATTAACAAAACGAGCGTGCCTAATTTTTTCATTTATAATATTGAAGATGTGAAAATTTGCTTTTACATAATTATAGTCATAAGTACCTAGTAAGTAGTACGAAGTAATGAATACATTTTATTTATAATTGGTAATAGTAAGTCATGTAATTTGTAATAAATTTTACCACAAATATTATTAAAATTTATTTGGTTAAATTGCTTTATTTTTCCTATATTATCTTGTTTCCCCTCCACTGTTGTATACTCTCTCTGTAGGGCCTACAAAGAGTATACTACAGTCTACATAAAGCTGGGGCCAGTGACAGATTTTCATGACCAAGTCCCTCGCAACCGAAACCTCGTAAAATGAATAAGGGATTAGGGACGTATACTATGAATACTATGAAATATGAATAGCGACCGTCAGCTGCGACTTGGTAGGGTGGGCAGTGGCAGCCTCCCAAACATTTTTTTCGTCATCACGAAAAAAAAATTTTTTAAGTCATTTCCTCTCATTTGAAAATTTATCAGAGTACCTATTGTTAAAATACTCTAGTAAACAATTAAAAAAATCAGCTAGCTGTAACTTGTAAGTCAGTGGAAAAGTCGACAGCTGATAAGTTTTAGTAGGTATAGATGCTGTTGCCTTACCTTTCAAGGTACCAGCTGACAAACTTTCCACTGAGATACAACAAGCTGACATTAATTTTCATTCATAGTAGCATATAAACAATCACCAGGTAATTTTTTAGCTGAGAGGAAATCATTGAAAATATATTTTTTTTCATGTTCAAGGAGCCAGCTGACGTATAATCCACCGTGTTTTGGTCAGCTGACTATGTTTTTCTTTCAAAATACTACATAAACTATACTCTGATAAATTTCCAAATGAGAGGAAATGACTGATTTTTTTTTTCTTCATGGCTGCCACTGCCCACCCCACCCACGGAGTCGCAGCTGACGGTCGCTAGTATTCATAGTATAAGTCTCTTATGCATTGTACAAAGTTTCGCCCGGGAGAAAATCATTAACCAAAAATTTACCTGGCTCCCGGGCCAACAGTAGGTAGTTAAAAAAGCTGTCCGTCTGTCTGTCACCACTCACCAGGCTGTAACTCAAGAACCACTTTAGCTTAGACTTCTGAAATTTTCACAGAATGTGTATATCTGTTGCCGCTATAACAAATACTAAAAACTAAATAAATTAAATAATTACAATTAAGGGGGGATCCCATACAACAAACGTGATTGTTTTGCTATTTTTTGCTCTTAAGGCCGCGTTGCCGAGATCGCGCCATAACCCTATTATTTTTACATAACTTAGTTCAAAATTGTCCTAAAAAAAATTTAAAACGGCGAATATGTAGTTAATGATATTGTCGATCTATTGGCGTGAGTTTCAAATAAAAGAAATTTGTAAATCCTAAGGAGATGCTGAATGTATGCTCGAATTTTAACAAATTGGTATTACTTTGGAAGCTGATATCATGAGTATAAGAAACAAAAATAGAAAATTTAAAACGACAAAAGGAATGTTGATATACTGAAGATTATTGCTGTATTTTTATTATAACTGTAGCTTTCAGATTATGAGTTTTGTTAGCGGATGTCAATGGACAAGCTACATAGTATTATAATTATTTTATATAAATCTGTATATTATATTAGTCACTATATATAAGTTTAATTAGTGATTATTATATTTTGAATAGTAATAAGTAAGGTAATTAATTTTGACAAATAGTTAGTTATAAATGGACAGGAGGATTATTTACTTCCGTTGACAATTCAAATATAGTAAAATCATTTAAGAATACATTAAAAATTAAGAATGGCTAAGAATAAGTGGGTATATAATTCTAAATATTAATTAATGTACTTCTCATATTAAATATAATTATTTACTTAAATATGAGAAGAGGAAGTTATAACGTAAGTAAATAATCCTCCTGTCCATTTATAACTAACTATTTGTCAAAATTAATTACCTTACTTATTACTATTCAAAATATAATAATCACTAATTAAACTTATATATAGTGACTAATATAATATACAGATTTATATAAAATAATTATAATACTATGTAGCTTGTCCATTGACATCCGCTAACACTTTATAAGGTTTTAAATACGGTCAATTACGGAATCTCCGGACGGAACGCCCTTAATCAATAACGGCAACACATAGGCAATTGAAATGTTCACAAAATACTTAATTATATTTTTACTTTAATAATTAATAATACAATTTAAATAAATTAAATAATAAAGGGGGGGTCCCATACAAAACATACAATTTTTAGCCTATTTTTGCTCTGTAGACGTGGTACAAACCTTTCGTGCGCGAGTACAACTCGTACTTGGCCTATTTTTTTTATTATGTAATCATTGTGGCGAGTACGACGACAAATGTTAAGTGCTCCATGTTGTATGTTAAGACTAGCCAAAATGCAAACTAATTCCATGTCCATGGGCGACGGTAGTTGCTTTCCACCAGGTGATCTGTTTGCTCGTTTGCCTTTATTTTATAAAAAAAAATCCGGAAAAGATATATTTCCTATATTTTTCCGCAGAGGAAAATGTCGTTCGTCCTATCAAAATGAGGCTACTCACGAAAAATTTGCTTGGTAGTAATAAAAAAAATTAGGTTCTAGGGAACCCGGACTATAAAGAGATTGGACTCTATTTTTCGGATTTCTAACATTCCGGAAAACAAACTGATTGTTTCTATAAGTTAAATTACATAATTAAAAATAACGTACATGAAGGTATCAGAGACCTCGTCACCTATGTAATCATGTGTCACGAAAATTTTAAAGAACACTGATTATCTAATGACTAATCAGTAATCAGTCCAAAAAGTATTTTTATGCAAGAAAAAACTGTTATTGTTTGCCTTATAAAGTTATTTAAATGTCTACATCATCTCTAGTAGATATTATAGCTTATGCGGTATGCCTAGTCAGTACTGTTAAATACCTAGTTGCAGATTTACTAAACAGGAACTCCGTTTGCTTGTTACAAAACCTTTCAAGTGCTAGATTGAGCTTTTTTCGTAATCTTTACCTAATGGGCATTGTCCAAAAAAAAATCTCATGTACTTTTTATATTTTTTTTCGTTAGAATAGGGTATTTTAAGAATATAAATTAAATAATTTTGAAATTCATCGGCTAGTTTTTTCTCAATAATTTTTTAAAGTTTCGCTCTGACGTCATCATCGGCGGCCAATGGGCATTGTCCAAAAAAAATCACATGTACTTTTTATATTTTTTTTCGTTAAAATAGGGTATTTTAAGAATATAAATTAAATAATTTTGAAATTCATTGGCTAGTTTTTTCTCAATAAATTTTTAAAGTTTCGCTCTGACGTCATCATCGGCGGCCAATTGACCTCTGCAGTATGTTTAAATTTCCTTTCAATCTTATTATAATGGCTGGTTCGTCAAATGCAAGTTCTCATTATGTGAAAACTGATACGAAAAGCTTACCAAAAGTTCGAAACGTAATATTGGTCGAATTTATTGCTAATTTAACGCCATTGAAGGTCAAACTAAGGTTAAACATATTTGTTCAAAAATGTAAGTAACTAATGGGTATTTTTTTCGTTAATATACAGAAAAACGATCACTGACCTTATTCCTCGAAATGTTTTTGTAATGAGCAAAATTTAAAAAAAATGGACAATCCCCATTGTTATAGATTCTAGAGAACAGTCAGTTATATTTCAAGCCCCTATAGCTCATGAATGATGATATAACAGGTAATTTAAAACCCCAACTCTCTCCTCTCACAACAGACCTCGTATGGCACTTATGGATGCTGCATTTTAGGTTTATAGCCTAAATAAATCGCACGGTGTTATTTACATACACAATAATTTATTGTTTCTTACAATTTAGTGAAGCTAAAATACATCTTGTCAATCGATTACAGTTTGAAAAGCCTTTACAGTTTCTCACTCCCTGTGTTAACCAAATAAACGAAAGCTTCATCTTGCAGCTGAATAGAACACACCATAATTGCCACTCGTGCCATGAAATGAGAAAAAATGCCAAACTGATATACAACAGACGGGAAATAAGGAGGGTGATTGCGGGGAGGACCTTCGCGGAAATCATAACGCTGGTGTCCTTACAACCACAATATATATTAGATAAAGTTATAATATTATAAAGATCGCCATTAAAAAAAAACTAGATTAAATTTAACTTATTATCTTACGAGATACACTGTAATTTAAACTGCATTATGTTATCTATCCGGAACGTTTCTTAATATTGTGGATGAAAGAAAACTGACCACTTACATAAACGTCAGTCTGTCAGCTGTACTACATTTACTAACTTAATAGAGATTTATAAAAAAAATAACACCTTAACATTGTCCAACAAGCTCATCATTCTCATTAACCAGCATGTGTGTAAGATGAGCTTTGAATACAATTCATAAATGATAAGACCAGGACTAACTCACATTCAGAATGCTATTGTACATTTCACAATGAAATTTAGATCTAGTTAAAGTACAAATTCTTTAGCAAATACATGAATCCAAACATAAATTTAACTAATTTAACTTGAACTAAATGAGTGTATGCGATAAGACATCTACCGACACATCAATGTTTTCACAAATCTTTTAATATCTCTTATAGAAAACATTACTTACACTTTAGATGAACAAAACTATTTGCACATATATGGAGTTTACTGAGATGCTTATTCATTTTAATAAGACATTAAAATCAAAAGATTTAATAGTTCACATTGATTTTTTGCTCATTTTTTTTTTTTATTTTGATTGATAAGGATTCAGAAAATTGGGATTGGGAACATATTATGGATGGGGGATAGCCCGGGCTGTGGCGATGTGTTTGTATATGTTTTACAGGTGTCACATTTGACTCATCACATGGCATACTTCCGTGTCCACTCTCGGGCTAATTCATTGTACTTTTCTCTGTCGGTTTTGTAGATCCTAGCGATTTCCGGTACCAATGGGTCGTCTGGGTTTGGATCGCATAGCAGTGAGCAAATTGAAAGCAGCACTGAAAACAAAAACATAATTAAATTTAAGCGAACAAATTGAAAGCAGCACTGAAAACAAAAACATAATTAAATTTAAAAATATCTCTCAAGACATGACAGTCTTAAAACATACCATTTTCTGTGCAATAAATGCAACCATTTTATATGATAATATCTGTCACATTTTATATTATAAAAGACTGTTGTGTTGCAAGCTACAAATATATAAAAAAACTAAGGAAAGCAACTCCCATACTTCAACCGTTTTGAATTTGGTTCCTTTTCACACACTAAAATATGACAATAGCTACAAAACACTAAGGCACCATATAAATAGTAAGTAAGTACTCAAGATGCATCTCGGTCTCAAGACACGGTTCAGGCTCTGTGATTGGTTGGCTGTCAAAATTTTGACCAATCACAGATGCAGACCGGGTCACATTTAAATACTATTTATACCAGCCTAACACTCAAATTTACTAAATAAAGCCGTTGACAATAATGATTACTTAAATAAATACACAAAATTGTGTACCAAATACTTGCATTAAGTATGCATGTATTCGGGTCTTACTTACTATGTGTAGACTTGCGGAACAAATTTTTGACACAGTTACTCTTCCTTAGTTTTTATTATTCATAGGTCGCAAGTGAGCTCTCATCGTTAGTTACAAATAGGAGATCTGAATTTGAAAACATGTGTAGAGCTTGTCTAATTTGAAATGACGCGCCCCACCACTTCGTTCATATAAATGGAACATTTTTGTACTGTGAATACGAGGGAGGGGAGCGTCATTTCTAATTGGTTTATGTGTACATACCTTTAGATATGGTAAGAGCTGGAGACCACTGTGCACGTAGAATGTCCAAACAAATAGAACCATTACTGTTTATATTAGGATGATAAATACGTGTTGTGAATGCAACTTTGGGTGGTTTGAATGGATAGTCTGTAGGGAAATGTATGGTCAAAAAGAAGACACCACCTTGATAGGGACTGTCGACCTGAAATGAAACAAGTATAAATCAACAATACTTCCTAATTAAAATAATGATTCATTAGAAAAAGTTATGATGGCTTCCTTATAATATCTAAAAATGACCTACTCCTTTTCTGTTATCAACTAGGTCTAAGCTTATCTGTTATTTTGATGCTTTAGAGCAAGTTTTTAAACATTTAACAAAATATTATGAGAATATAACCCTGAGTTTCTAGGCTGCATACTGTTTATTGGAATATCAAGTAAATAAAGGAAGGAAAATATTGTAAATAATTACTTAATATTGGCTAAACTTAACCATATACCTACTCATTTGTAATTATGAAACATGTTCAAAACATTCTCAGCTGATAACATGTTAAAAATATGAAAATATACTATTCATAACAAACACAAAATTGTTATACTTACTGGACCCATTATTGTGGCTTGCCAGTGGAATACTGAAAAATAAACAATAACAACATAAAAATCACATCATTAACTCATGCAAAAAGTATATTTACATAAACAAGCAGCATTGAAATATTGATAATAGTTCTAGGTTATGTATTATAAAAATAAAAAACGAATGGATGAGTCACAACACATGTATACGACACAATAAAATATGTAAAATACTTACAATCTTCTCCGTGTGGTCCTGCAGAACATTGTGCTGGTGGGTCTCTGCCCAGATCTTGTAATTCCTGTAACACAAACCATACCCCGTTTATCTTCTGACCAACCACCAAATAGAGTAAAACATGTCAAACTGCAAACACATCATCAGTTCAATACCACTGAGATGACAAAACATTGCCACTGTTTTAGACAATGATCAGTCGCTGAATCGATTAGCACGATACAAAACATAAGTTACCCCCTTTGTTTATTGTTCTACCCAGCAAAAACTGAGGAGAAAACCTCGATATAGGTTCATATTTCCGACATTTTAGGTACGCCGTGTGCATAAAATTGTCACCTACTTTGGCTTTAAATGTACCGTTATTATACCAAAATACTTTACACGCATGGAAAGAAAAACATTACATTCCTGAAAATATTGATCACAATGAAATATGGAGAAGAAAATTCGAGAATAGATATTCACAATGACGAAACATTCACTATGAGGTCTGGATTTACATCGTAATATTGTTTCACTTTCTACGTGTTTTAAACAAGAAAATAACAAAATACATACCCTATTAATTCGTTTTAACGCCATTTGATTGTGTTATAATTCAATAAACTGACTTTTAACTGGACAACGAAACTGTGAGCCAAGGACCTTTTATTAGAGATTGCAAGATGGCTCCCGTCTAAACGCAAAAGTACCACACAAGTCGTTTTATGCAATAATAATAAAAAAATATAAGTAACGCGATTTTTTTGAGACTTAAATAAAAAAATTATTAAGTAATATTAATAAATAATAATAATTAGAACAAAGCGCAGGTTCTAGCTAAATTAGCACACTCGCGACGAATTGAGAACGGCAAACAGGAAAATCGTTCATTTACGAAGAACATATTTTATGCTTCGGATTCAAGTATGAAACCAACTCAAACTTGGCCATCTAAGGTCTTCGTAAATGTGCAGCGATTAAACGTTCAAAAAATACACACAAACAATTATATCTTGGATATATTAAATATTTAATTTATAACAATCACATTATAATCATATTAAGAGAAATATTAATAGTTTTCTATAATTTATCTTAGACGAAACAAGTTTACTTATTTTTATATGTGGCAACCATTACATATTCATTTCGGATATGACGTCATTACAGGAATTCAGAGCGCTATTTTTGGAAAGCAAGGTAGGAATAAGGTTATTTACATCGCATTTTTGCAACATGAAACGTTCCCAGGTAAATGGCGTTTTACACGGAGCAAGTAACTGGCATCAGTGCACAGGCAAGACAGCGTTGACCTGCCACTGCCATCGTGTAAATCGATTTCAAAGACACTACACCTACAGCACTGTCGGACAGCGCTGTCTTCAATATTCCCGCTTCATAGTTTTCAGTGCAAGTCCGCACTCCCCGCCCGCGCCATATGGAGTGTAAACAGTGTAGCCAACCTCTCAGTTTTAGCTGTAGATCTACAGTTTTTCGGAAATCCTCTCAGTTTTCAGTTTAAGCCTTGAAATCTACAGTTTTTGTGAGCTCATTAATTTTTACATTAAACTCCTAATTAGCGTACTAAATCAGAAGGATAGAGGCTTTTGATTGGTGCAATCAGAAGCTTTTAATAATTAAGTACCTAGTCTTCTTTTTAGGATCCTAGTTAGGACGTCTAAATTTAGTTAAGTGGAATAAGGGTATTTTTACATTATCCGACCCGATATCGTGTCGAACGCCGATCCAATACCGGGGTAAATAAAATGTATGAACCGATATTCGATATCGGGCCGGACAATAATATGAAAGACAGGTACATATTTCATACATTTTACTCACCCTGGTCGATACCATCCACCATCCACCATCGGATAATGTGAAATCCCTCTAAGTTCGATCGATGGTTATTTTTCCGATTTAATGTCGGTAAAACAGGCATATTTTAAAATTTAGTTTGTTATTATTTTTAGCAATATTCCGCGAAATAAACTTCCACCTATTTACACCTAAGTAAATGAGTGAGTGCACGCATAGGCATGCTTACAGGACCTCCCTCCTCCCACACTGCCTATGCGTACACTCGCATGCAAGAACTTGCAAACACCACCACCACACAAGCAATAATGTTGGCAAATCCGTGCAAGGCCCCTCACCACCATGCAGGTTGAAAACCTCGACGCGCGTTTCGCTCCAACACCGGAGCATCCTCAGGATGTGGACTCTACGAACAACGTCCGTCAAGTGATTGAGTCTTGACGGACGTTGTTCGTAAAGGGTCGCCCCGCAAGGGGCTCTCAGTCTCGCACGAGACCACCACGAGACTCTCGCCCGAGAGCTCTCGGTGAGAGTGTACAGCGGGCATAAAAGGGGTGACAGACGTACGAACTTAAAGTACGCGGTTTTTACTTTACGTAATGTATTATAGATTATAAAAGAGAAAGACGGTGGATTTGAGAGTTGCTTTTGCACCATATTTCACAGTGTTTAAAAAAGCTACTGTCTATGTCGTTATGACACTTCTTCTTTCTTTTTCTTCTTTTTTGGCAACTTGACACAAAGGATGTGTATGTTGTGCCACAGACAAGGTGAAAAGGTAAAGCCGGCTGTACACTCTCGCCGAGACACAGCGAGGCAGCCCGAGTGCGAGAGTGTAAATGGGTGCGCTCGCCTCGTCTCGCCTGTCTCGGACCCTCTCGGTCCGTTGTCGGTATATTGCGCCCGAGACAAAGGGTCTCGCGAGGAAAACGAGCGCACTACTGTACACTCTCGCGTCTTTCAGTACTAGTTTCGCCGTTGGACAGTGTAGAACAGAAAAATAACAATAATAAACGACATTATCAGTAATTATCTGTGAGAAATAAAATTAAATATGATTATAAATCTTTGGATTACAATGATATCTTTCGATGCATGGTGAATGGTGAATGGTCGTTTCGTCCATCTTGTCTGAGTTCTTAACTGCGATTGAACTAAGCGAGAATGTACATGATCGCACTCGGGCAAGGGGCTCTCGCACGAGACTCTCGCCCGAGAGCTCTCGGCGAGAGTGTACAGCGGGCATAAGGAATATGGCGGGAAAACCATATTCCTACTATTCTTATACTTATAATATTATTATATACTCTACTATTATCATTTTCATCATCGTTTTCATGTATCGTCAGGTCTAAAGTCTAGTCAAAGTCTAAGTAAAAGTCAATACAGTCAAGGAGTCAAGTCGGTAGATTCAGTAAAGTGGTAGACGCTTTACTGAAACTTTCGATGGAGTTTTAGAGGGAACACAAAATAGCACGTTTCTGGATATTACATCACTTTCCTACACTTATGCATGAACACGAATATCTAATGGTTAATATTCTACCAATATTACACATTAAAAACCCAGCTAACACAATTTTAGGAAAATAATACAAAAACACAACAGCACTCTTTCACATGCCCGCCAAAACTCTCTTATGACACTGTCATAACGACATAGCCCATACATAGGTGAACAATCAACTTTGATAAAAAAGTATACTAGACGCTGCCGCAGGAAGTCTGGTAGCCAATCAAATTTCGTCAAATACTGCCATAAGCTACACAATGAAGTCAGCAATTGTACTATTCAAATTTCGGAACACAGCTGCTGTCAAATGTCAATTGTCAAAAGAACAGCTGTATTCTGTCACCTGTGAAACAGATTTTGAAACTTGAACAAGTTTATTCATATTTGATATTTCATTTTGCTATTTCTACAATCTACAGTTCCCGAGACGAGAGTTGGGGAAGGTAGTGTGTTATGTGCAAATGTAAAAGTGGATACTGTTTGCTAATATTCGTCAACAAGGCGAAGAGCAATACAGTTTAAATAAAACGTGTTCATAGAACCTTTTGTAGTCACCTACTAATGTTTTGAAAGTATTGTTGTGGATGTAGCTCAATATTAAACCTGTGATAATTTAATTAGGTAGGCATCATTTTTCAAATAACGAGAAAAAATGACTCTAACTATGACGAAAAAAGTTAGCGAGTGTCAAGAGGAAACAGTGCAATTCATGCCAGTAGAAAAGGTAAATTTTAGCAATATTTTAAATATTGTTTTTTCTTTTTCATTCTAATAAAAACTTACAGTCAAATGTTAAACCTTTTTGGATGTTTGGTAAAACAAAAATATTGCTAGTCACTAGTTAAATATTTAACTTTATTGTTCAAAAATTTGTTTAGATACTTGAATAATTTATTGCAGTAACTACTCTTTTTTTATTTATTCTTATGGACACATTTATATCGTTTTTTAAATAGCATAATACGGTTTTATAATTCAGATACAAGATAATGAATGCTGTGGAAACACATTATTAAGACGAGGTAAAAAATTACAAGACAACAATAATGTGACCAAGGAGGACATTGAATATTTGAATTATAGGCAATTGTTAAAATATGAGGAAGCCCCTGAATACATAAAACATAACCCGTACATAAGAGATGGATATAGAAAACTGTTACCTACAAGATTATGTTGGGAAAGGTATTGTTTATTTATTTTAGTTTTATTTTTTGGTAGACTTGTATATATATAAAACTCAAAGGTGACTGACTGACATGGTGATCTATCAACGCACAGCCCAAACCACTGGATGGATCAGGCTGAAATTTTGCATGCAGGTAGATGTTATGACGTATCCGCTAATCCGCTAAGAAAGGATTTTGACAAATTCCAACCTCAAGGGGTCAAAATAGGGGATGAAAGTTTGTATAGTTATAATAATACTTCTTAACGCGAGTGAAGCTCGTATACCATAATATCTTGGCTTAAAGAAAAAACTTACAAGTAAAAAAGTCAATAGCTCAAATGTCAGAATTACCAAATTAAGCTTTAGAAAATACATGGAAAATTTTATTTTGGAAACTGAATCTCTTTCGGTTGATTCCAAGAAGCTAAATGACAGAAAAGTCACTTTTGCAGTATGTTATCAAAATATTAATTATTTCCCATGAAATTTCACATTTGAAGACATATGGGATTGATAAAAATATATTAAATATCTATGCTTTTTAGTATATTCTGGTGGACAAATGAAACAATGAATATCTGGACACATATATTTGGATTCTTTCTCCTGCTCTCCCTCACGATCAATGATCTAGCTATCATCAACATTCACGCAACATTGACAGACAGGACTGTGGCTGCTATACTGTTCTCGTGCTTTCTGGTAAGTCTCTTTTACTGTCTAGATTTACTAAAAATTTATTTAAAAAATCGAGGAATGTCAATTGTAAATTTTATTTGATGTTTTTAATATTAATCCTTCGATCGGGGATTCTCGGAAATGCTTTTGTATTCTATTGTTGTCGTAATCACCGGTGCTTGGGCTTGATGGATTATTATAAATTATCATTATTGAATGTTTTTAACTGCTGGGCTGGGCTATATATCTTCTTAATTAGAGATTCTTCAATAAGAGTTGCCAGTCCAGTATATTATGTTATAGCCTAAAAAACAATCTTATGGCGACATATTCCCATGCTAGGCAAACATAAATTTATTTTACTGAAGTTACTAAAAAACTGGTCTGGGAAAAGATGGCGCAATGAGCTGAAGGAGGAGAATAACTTGCTATAATGTCAAGTTTGGATGATTTAAAAATCTACAACTTTGGAAGTGATTAACTACATTCCCATTATTGGCTATGTACAAAAAAGTAATTGTCGATAACATTATGTATTGCGAAAACCCACTGTTTGCCATTGGCCGGCGAGACTCGACGTCTGTACTCGTACACCATAAAGTGAAAGTGATGTCTATATGTAAAAATAATAAATAACTTGTACAGGGACCTCACTCTTCAGTCTTCATAGACAAAAGTTACACTTTATGAAGAGCGAGTGTCCTCTCTTTTTTTGGCTGCATTTGTCGACAATATACAATAATGCGCCAAATTTTTCTTATAACTTTTTAATTGCTTTTCACGATCTTTTAGTAAGACATTATTTTTGACTTTTGTGTAAAATTTTAGCTCTCAAAAATATGATTAATAAGTATAGTAAAAATACTGTTTTCTTCCACTAAATTAAGGAATAAGGTCTTGCGTTATGACGTTATACATAGAGGGAACTTATATAAACATTGCTCTTGGTAGATGGCACATAATTACTGTTATGCAAACCCAACAGCGAATGAGCGAAAGCAAGGCTAACCCGTGATTCATAAACTTGCAGTTTTGGCTCAATAAAATATTACTGGGGAAATACTCTTTTTCATAGGTAACTGCCGCATTTAGAGAAACATTAATTATTACTTTACTGTTAATTGTAATTAAATGAAGATTAAAATGAATTAAATGAAGCCCCACACAAATGTATGGGGCTTCAATTGAAGAGTTTGACAGATAATTATAATCTGTCAAACTCCTCATTAAATTGAAGTTTAATCATCATTTAACGTCTGAAGGGGCTTCAGGACTAATTGTTTATTAATATATGATGGCTTCTCTTTCATGAATATGACGAACGAGAGAGATTATTAACTATTGCATATATTTAATCAACGAATGACAAACCAAAGTGGCGCGATTGAAGCTGTGATCGTAATACATATTAGGATTCGAGTAATAGTAACTACCTGCCTAGTCTAACTTCTTAGTTCTAAAACAACTTGCAACAAATTTTAAAATATAATATACCAGTGCAGAGGTAATAATAAGTTCCAACTGCGGAATTTTTATTGGTTGCTGATGTCTATATCGTTACTACAAACTGCTGGTTAAATGTCATTGTTTGGAACCTGTTGGTCGTAACGTGTATTGAAGGTATTCCGTGCTCATTACGTCATTAAGCTGATCTCGACTTTCACTGTCAATGGGCCGTGCTCTCCGGAAGTTATGCTCAAGAGACGCATGAGCACAAAATATATTACACCGTTCACAGTTATTTTGCCTTCGACAGTATCTTTAAGGTAACCACATAAAGGTACTTAATTCTTAAAGAATCACTGAGTTCATATCACTCTGAACACAGTGAACCATGGCTCATGGGTCCAATTTTCATGTCGCTATGATTGTAGGCTGTCTAATACTCGGTTTATCACACGCAAGTAAGACAGAGCTTGATATGAAACTTTAAATAATATCACTCTGAAGCAGTGGGCCATGCTCCATTCAATTTTCATACCTCGAATTTCGCTACGAGTGTAGCTGTCTTACTTGCTTTGTCACACGCAAGTTAAGACAACTTGATGTGAAACTTTTAAGCAATATATCGAGGTATAGTTCTTGCAATCTAAGAGTGCGCGTCGCCTTTATTTGTAGTTGGAAATGTGAATAGACATTTTCGTTAGTGTGCGTACCCGACGGAGCAGTCAGTAGCGAGCGAGCCATGTACGCGTGTATAGATATGGTCACTCACACAACAGGGCGACGCGCACTCGTAGATTGCAAGAACTATATTATAAGAATCGCGTCCGTGATACTTAACGATTAGTTTTGTGACGTTAATGATATCTTGGATATTCCAAGTTGGAATTATGTTATGTTATAATAAACAAGTCCTTGAACATTTTTAACCGACATCCAAAAAACGAGGAGGTTATACGTTCGGCTGTGGATATTTTTTTTTATGTATGTTCAACGATTACTCCGCCGTTTGTCAACCGATCTTCAAAATTTTTGTTTTGTTTTATATGGTTTTACTTCAATTTGGTCCCATTTTCACAAAAGTGGTGATCTGATGATGGGATCCATGAGTAATCGAGGGAACTCCTCGAAATTCAAACATATGGTTTTTTTGGTTTCATATGAAGTATTCCAGGCATATGTTACCAAAAAGTAAGATTTTGCACCAGGATACACCATGGTTCGAAGGTGGTGAGCAGAACTCCTTACTCCTTATAGATACATGTTTGGGGGTTTCGGCGTTGTCTTAAGAACTGAAAGCATATACTACTATGCAAATTTTATTAATCATCATCATCATCACCACCATTCCACCATACATCCATGAGCAATCGAGGGAACTCGTCAAAATTTATATGGAAACATATAGTAATTACGATTTTTTGAGAAGTGTCCTACCACCAGTCACCACACCATGAATTATCTAATTATAACCCTATTATTGGTACTTTTAATCGTCTTTAAGATCGAAACCCGAATTTGTCGAACGATTTAAAAAATTATAATGTTATATTTTCAATGTAAATGATTTGACCTTGCAGATGCTTAGGTTATCAAGTTAGCAATTTGATCATGAGATCTGTGAGGTATGATATTCTCCTTAAAATTTATAAGGACGATTATAGCTATATTTTAGCATAATATTATATTATGTTGAGCTGATGAGTTTCCATGAGTTTAATGATAGAAAGTAAGTCACTGAACAGAACTTCAGAGCCTTTAAAGACAAGCATATGAACATTATTAATATCATTGCTTGATTAACGTCAAGCATATTATATGTACAGTGGTATATGCTTGGAGTTTCTTAAGCAATTCTGAAGTGGTAGTGATATCAGACAATGAGTTTTCATATAAT
This sequence comes from Polyommatus icarus, assembly GCA_937595015.1. Taxonomy (NCBI): domain Eukaryota; kingdom Metazoa; phylum Arthropoda; class Insecta; order Lepidoptera; family Lycaenidae; genus Polyommatus; species Polyommatus icarus. Next base: position 12,237,254 of record OW569324.1, read on the forward strand.
GAAAGTGTATCCTGGATCCAAAGCAAATCCAAAGTCACTAAGCATAACACATTAGTCTGTACTTACAGAAAACCTTATAAATTAGTTAAATTACTAAAAAGAGTGAAATTATTATTTTTAACAAAAAATTAAAACCGACTTCCACAGTAACAACGATAATAATTTATAATGAACAAAAAAGTATTAAATAATGGGCATTGTCCAAAAAAAATCACATGTACTTTTTATATTTTTTTTCGTTAGAATAGGGTATTTTAAGAATATAAATTAAATAATTTTGAAATTCATCGGCTAGTTTTTTCTCAATAAATTTTTAATGTTTCGCTCTGACGTCATCATCGGCGGCCAATTGACCTCTGCAGTATGTTTTTTTTCGTTTCAATCTTATTTATAATGGCTGGTTCGTCAAATATAAGTTATCATTATGTGAAAGCTGATACGAGAAGCTTACCAAAAGTTCGAAACGTAATGTTGGTCGAATTTACTGCTAATTTAACGCCATTGAAGGTCAAACTAAGGTTAAACATATTTGTTCAAAAATATAAGTAACTAATGGGTATTTTTTTCGTTTATATACAGAAAAGCGATCAGTGACCTTATTTCTCGAAATGTTTTTGTAATAAGCAAAATTTAAAAAAAATGGACAATCCCCATTCTCACTCTTAGTGCCTCATGAATAATTCTCATAAACCTCAACTATTTCTGTACATAATATTCATTATTTTGAAGTCGGTACCAGTCTTAAATATTAAAAATATTTTGTCATAGAACTCAGCATTCTTAGCTGGTACCGTCTTCAAAATTATGAAGATTGTGTACAGAAATAGTTGAGGTTTATGAGAATTATTCATAAGGCACTACGAGTGAGAATTATTTAATACTTTTTTGTTCATTATAAATTATTGTCGTTTTTACTCTGGAAGTCGGTTTTAATTTTTTGTTAAAAATAATAATGCATATTAATTTGCTGATGGTTTGCTAAAGCGCAATCACAATAGATTTTCATTTGTTATGCGGCAGCCGGCTACCGCCTACCGCTTGGGAATTGATTGGATTCTTTTCTAGGCATCTATTTAATGACGTTACTAAAGTGTTTTTTGATTCATCTCTCTAAGCAAAGAAAAATGTCCTTTAACTAGTATTTTTACAGGTTTGCATGGCACTCTCAGCGCTATACCACACCTTCTCCTGCCGATCTGAACACGACTACAACACATTCCTCATGTACGATCTTTTCGGCATCGCTCTATCTCTCCTGGCGATCTACACCTCTGGCGTCTACTACGCGTTCTGGTGTCACCACGTAAGTGCCTTGAATTTATATTACCTAATCGTAGTTTTATAATAGGTGGTCTAGTTTGTATTCAACTTGCCTATGGGCATTAAAAATACAAAGAAACTGGTATAATATACCAGTTTCTTTGTCTTTTTAAATTATGTCATTATATTATATATATCATTATATTATATTACTAGCTGACCCGGCAAACGTTGTTTTGCCATATAAATAATTTTTTTGTATGAAAAATAGATGTTGGCCGATTCTCAGACCTACTGAATATGCATATAAAATTTCATAAAGATCGGTCAAGCCGTTTCGGAGGAGTACGGTAACTAACATTGTGACAGGGAAATTTTATATATAAGATAAATTATGTCATTATATTTTAATGTATGACGTATGTATGTATGAATGTATTTTATTATATGACGCTCGAAACTCCGTTGTGACGTAATTCGATAATCGCGCAGGAGCCGAACATTTTCCGCAACAAAATATAATATCTTAATAGGAAACGCTTTTTTTAAAAAAGCGTTTCCAAAAAAAATTAAAAAAAAAATAGGAAACGCTAACACTGTTTTTCCATACAAACGTATTCCCCAATTTACTCCCTGGAGTCTGGACAATGCGTCTAGAGTCTAGACTAGACGATAACAGGCAGACATAAATGCTTTCACATTTATATTATTAGTAAGGAATCTAGCATTTTAAGGAGGTCAGCAAACTGAGCTGGTAATAATTAACAAGACTATGAAGTTTTTATACCCTCGACTTAGAAATAGATGTGCTAAATATGCTAGATATTTGCCAATAACAACGCCATGAATCGTTACGTAAGGTTAACGTTGTGTTATGTGTACGAGAGTAAATAGTAGAGTACCTCCAAAATAAACGTATGATAACTTTGAACCGGTTTCTCAGCATTGTGATAAAACATAATAATTAGTCTTTATATCGAAAATATTCTAGGAATCGATTCCGCTGGATTAAAACAGTATGCAGCGGTAATAAAAACTTACGACAATGTAAGTAACGACATTCTGTGTACACAAATTCAATAGCACAAGTGTCTAAAAATAATTTATCTTTAATTGTGATAGATTTGTTTATTAATTTTATTTTTAAATCTATATCTATATCTTCTCTGTCTAGCTTACCGTTATCATCTATATATATATAAATGGATTTTCAAATGTGTTAGTCGCGCTAAAACTCCAAAACGGCTGAAGTCTGAACGTATTGGGCTGATTGTGGTCTTAAAATATTTGTAGAAGTTCAGGGAAGGTTTTAAAGTGACACGAAGTTCACCGGGGCAGCTAGTAGACAATATTTTGTAAAATACACTTACGTATTGTAGAGTTTGAGCTCTTTGAATCGATATTCCATATCAATTAAAAATAATTTATATCGTTATGTAATGTTATATTCCAAGGTCCAATTATGAAATCGTGATATTATTCAATCAAGAAGTCACGTCAAAGAAATTGCAGCGACTCATCGCATCTCAAGGCGACAAGTTACATCCTACATATTGTGATTTATTATAATGTGTAGTTAAACCTTTGATAAACAACTTAATTACAACTTTCTACTTTCTAATTATACATTATCATGTTTTTAATCTAAGTATATATATATATAAAAATGGATTTTCAAATGTGTTAGTCGCGCTAAAACTCGAAAACGGCTGAACGGATTGGGCTGATTTTAGTCTTAAAATATTCGTAGAAGTCCAGGGAAGGTTTTAAAGTGGCACGAAGTTCACCGGGACAGCTAGTTTTTAATAAAAACCTTCGAATTTAACTGCTGTATGTAGAGATCAATAGGAATTATTTCGGCAACAGTACAGTGGCGTAGCCAGACTAAAAAGGCCCGTATCAGCTTTTTGAGACTCCATCCTTCTTAGCAAAGATATTTCATTAATCGCTTTTTATTAATCATTATAATAAAGAAAGTGTAGCCAATGTTAATCTTACTTGCTGATAAAACATCGCAATTTTTTTATAAAACTAAAATAATTTAAAACAATGAAACAAAGCAAATCACATGAAAAACAAACGATGTTCGGAATGAACCATTTTTAAACAAACAATTAACTTAACCTTTAGGAGAGTTCAAAGCCGCCCATACCTTATTATCATAATAAGTAATGCGGAAATACAACGGATGTTTATTTTTTAGTATTCTGTAGTAGAAACAGAATTCACCTATTAACTTCCTTATGAGTTATAACAGATATTAAAATTATATTAGTTCCGTACTGCTTCCGTTTATTAAATAGTTATTAAGCGCTATGCAGATTAGTGAGAAAGACACACTGTACATAGAAAGATTGAGTATTCGCTATAAATATATGCTACAGAGTACGTTGTAGCTACCAATAACTTGCATAACTGTAAAATAATTTGCATATATTTTTTATTTATCACGTATTTATTCGCCGTAAAATATAAACACACTATGCTGGCCAAGAACATAATTTTACTTGAGAAGTCTTAAGCTATTATAAAAATTTAAATTTAATTAGAATTTGGATCCAAGTTCCAACTACTATAAAAATTTTACGGCGTAGGACTATATTTAATAGATATGTTACGCTCGAAGACCGAAAACGCTCAGTGAGCGAAAAAATGGCTCACAACTCGTTGTGGTCATAGTAAAACGGCCACGGCGCGAAGTTCTGGTAATCGAGAAAAGCCATGACGCGTTCGTACGTATTTATTCAACATATTTATTTATATCTGTTACGCTCAAAGACCGAAAACGCTCAGTGAGCGAAAAAATGGCCATGGTGCGTTCTGAGCATTTAAAAATAGCCACGACGCGAATTCGTGTTGTGGCCCTAACGAAAACGGCCACGACGCGTTCTGAAACCAGGCCAGTTACGCAGGAGTAATTTTATAGCGCCCAATTGTGTGCGCAATACACAAGAGCACTCTGGTTTCAATGAAATCAGGCCAGTTACGCAGGAGTTATTTTATAGTGCTCAAGCGTGTGCGCAATACCCAAGAACACTCTGGTTGCAATGAAACTAGGCCAGTTACGCAGGAGTTATTGTAAAATAATTTGCACTTTGGGCACTAGCCCAAGTGTGTGCGCAATACACAAGAGCACTCTAGTTTCAATGAAACCAGGCCAGTTACGCAGGAGTAATTTTATAGTGCCCAAGTGTGTGCGCAATACACAAAAGCACTCTGGTTTTAATGAAACCAGAAACCAGGCCAGTTACGGATACGTGCGTGTATTGCGCACACACTTGGGCGCTATAAAATTACTCTTGCGTAACGTTTCAAAAGTCAGAACGCGTCGTGGCCGTATTCATTAGGGCCACAACACAAATTCGCGTCGTGGCTGTTTTTATTAAATGCTCAGAACGCGTCATGGCTTTTATCGACTACCAGAACGCGTCGTGGTCGTTTTCATTAGGGCCACGACGCGACTTTCGCGTCGTGGACATATTTTCACTATGACCACAACGCGATGTGAGCCATTTTTTCGTTCACTGAGCGTTTTCGGTCTTTGAGCGTAACAGATATATAAATACGTTGAGACTTGAGTATAGTTAAACAGAATTGGGTGAATGTAGGAGTATAAAATTAGACACAGTCACAGTTTATGTATTATAACTTTTTACTTTCGTCATACCGTATGACGAATTTTTTCATTATATTTCCGTATGACGATTTATTGATTGTACGGTGATTTTACGTTGAGTTAAATGTTCGGAAATTTATTATCAACATTTTACAGACGACATGCAATCAGGGCCGGTTTTAGCACTAACAGCGCTCTGTGCGAGATTCCTTCGGCGCCCAGGGTGCTGGTGGTGCTAAAATACCGGTGCCCTTTTTGTTTGCGTTCGGCGCCCCTTTTTACCCGGCGCCCTGGGCGGTCGCCCAGCGTCGCCCCCCCTCCCCTAACGCCGCTACTGCATGCAAATATTAAGATGACAAAATTAAATAATTATGACCACAGGACAACCTCGAGTTAGTACTATTAGTAAACAAACATATTTTTCACCTAGATTTTAATGCATCTAAGTGGACTCGTGCGAGACAACATTCCGCGTATGTAGAGCGTGACGTGTATATAAGTATATGGTGCAATTACATGGTTTCTTCTGCGTTTCTACGTATTCATGTATCTGTAGAAAATCTCAATGTTACCCATCCCTTTCTAATTAACGTATAATTATTAATTAATATTGTAAACTTAATAACGTAAACTATTTTTATTTACATATTACCTAATATATTGTAATCACCGCATCGAGCACGTGAATTAGTTGTTTACTTAATTAAAATATTTTTACAATTACTACATAATATTATAAACTTCCTACAATTTTGCAAAAAAATCGTCAAAAAATTTAATTAAAATCTATTAAAAGTTGAATAAATAGTTTGAAAAGTATTAAAACTGATTATGATGAATCAAATATCAATATTAATATCTATGGACGCTTCACACCACGTCAGTCTGGCCCCGTGCTAAGTACCTAAAGGACTTGTGTTACAGGTACCAGACAACGGAAATATATTTAATAATTTTATACTACACATATATTTAAGATTTTTATTATTTCATACACATATTTAATACACATCCAGACCCGGGAACATTGAAAACTTTTTGTTCCTTCGGCGGGATTCGAACCCGTGACCCCCGGCTTGAGCGTCCAACCACTGAGCCACAGAGGTCGTCAAATTTGATGACCTAGTTTAGACTTAAGACCGATACTAATATCTAAATAACAATAGAAAGCCTAAATAAGCAGTGTTTGAACTCTTATACAATTGTAGAAAAATACAGTGCTTTAGTTAAGTGCTTTGTAAATTATCATAAAATATACTTATAATGTTTTCACTTCCTAAGCAAAAGAACGTTTGAATCGAGATAGCCACACGCAAGCAAAAGTTATGATCTTATTGCCAAGTGAAAGGAAACCCTCTGACGTCTTATTTTGATCAATTGAGGACTAATTTATCTTACATTTTGTTAACATTAAAGGTTAAGAGTAATTCGCGTTATAATTGTTAATTAAAAGCATGTTTTATTCGCACATTAACATTGAGAACTTCGTGTGGAAGATGGATTCTAAGTAGGCAAATGTTATCAAACTTAAGTGCATTTAAACTACTTTCTAAAGTGACCTGCAAAATGAGTAACCTGTAGTTACTTTTCTGTGCTTTGGTATTTTCTGAAGCGTGCTATTTGCTAGTGTATCCATTTCTACGTATTGATTTTACCGTTGCCTGTAAATTCTAGTGTTTAAGTTTCGTTAAAGCGCCTCGGATTCAGTTATGATCTAGCACAACAGCTGTAGCTACACACATCTTATCATCGTCTATGACTCTACATAAATTAATATTTCCCTGTGAAATAAAAAATATTAGGTTTTAAGTTTTATACCTCAAATTATGTTTAAGATGCCTATTATCTCTTAAATGTTAGCGTAACCTGTTTTCGTATAAAGGGAACTAGAAACTGTAATTGGATGCTCAGAGAACTTGATATAATTTAATGCGAAATTACGGGTAAGTAATTAACATTATTTGTACAGACACTGACAATATTTCTGGAAACTTCCTTGTCCATTAGAACGTGTAAAAATCGGCCTACGATTGCTAATCAAATATTTGTAAAGCGTCCTCAATCGGTTTGACGATTCATTTCACTTGTTATTGGTACCGTAGTGTTGCAACTTCGTTATTGACCTTCGTATACTGATGCGTATGCGCAACAGAACCAGTTTGATAACTAAGCCCTTTCTTTCGACCTATTCCTTCCTATGTTAAATGAGCGGCATTACCAATTTGTCCAGCCCTTTCGACGATTAGTCTAATGTCACTTTCATTTTCTTCATTATTACAGCTGTGGTTTGTGGTTAAAAATTAATTATTGACAATAACATTGCCTTTGGAATATCTTAAAGCAGGTTTTGGTGCCTACCAAACCTACTTAAAACGAATAGCTCATCTAATGTCGTGTCTTTAGTTTGATACTAAGGAAAAGCCAAGTGTTCATTTATCTAAAATAAATAATGGAGTCAGGTTACACCACCTGTTTAACGACCATCTACGGAAGTTTTTATATTTTCCATAATTGTTTTATGACTCAATGTTTTGAATCAGATAATATCGTACAAAAATGTACGTTTCCGTATATACTTATTATATGAATAATAGAGTTAAACTGTATCTAATATATATTTTTAATTCTATATACAAGACATTTCAAGATTTTTTATTACTTAACTTACATGAGTTCGTCTCTAAAAAGTTTATATCTCTTCAGTATCTGATAATGAAGAACTGTGGTCATAAAATATCTCCTAGCATAGTTCTGACCGGCTTTCTCCAAAACGGTTCCCGAAGTAGGTAAAGAGGGCGCTTAGAGATTCTTATAAAATCTAAATTGTTGCTACGTGTAAAAGCTTTTCTTTACGTAACTAATTTTTTCTTTCATAAAGAATTTTTCTTGTTGGATTGAATCTTTGACTTTGAATTTACTGCTGTCGATTTCTAAGCTTATGCAAATCTCATAAACATGGCTACCATTACGTTTTAAATAAACACATGTTACGTTTTTATTTACATATTTACATAACAAATGAATGCAATTGTTGCATTTCTTTATGCTCTTCCTAACGTTTTTGACCTTGCAACTAAACTGTCTATTGTCAACCATTACCTATTAAATTCAATGCATAAGACTAGTTTTCTGTGATGATAGTTCCCGCACAAGCTATTTTGGAGTCACGCAGCACTTTATCTATCAACCGATTACTTTTATAGCATGTTGTTTCGGTTTGTGTTGATACAATCTTATACTTTCCTTTTCGAGATAAAGACGCTATGAAAATAATAATTGTTGCCGGCTTTCGCCGGTGCGCCGCGGTCTTCCGAAAATGCTATGATACAGGATGCCCTAAAGCTTGCTACGCCACTGCAATCACAAAGCCTATCAAGATTTTCGTACCACATTATTCATTCAATTTCTAGTTCAACAGCAATAAGGTTTTATTAATTGATTTTGATACTACAAGCGTGCAGCGTTGATTACTAGCACTAGCGTTGATTACTCACAATTCGAATAATCAAAATTTTGTTCCTTGAGCTGAAAAAACATTCTAGGTCCATCAATTCATAAATAATTCTAGGCTCAATTCATAAAATAGTGAATATCAAAATATATTCCCTCTCGCCGATAAAATTATATTCTAAAACTAGCGCAACTGTAAGTTTTAGAATCACGGCCTAACTCTACCTTACTTACTTTAGATCAGAATGTTCGTATCACCTCCACCGTGGAGGAGCCTCTCCACTCGACGTTTCGGTGACGACGGGAGCGAAACGGCGAAGGCATACATTTACTGATTTACGTAGAATTTGTTAAAGTTATGGTCGGTATGGTTGGGCCGTGTAGATTAAGAAGCTTTTGGCTCTACATGAGATATAATATCTTTTTCACAGGGCATAACTTATATGGTCGTCTTGGCAACATTTTACATGAAATGTTTTTGGTGTAAAATTCCGAAATCTCATCTGTTATCCTGTACCTTTACCTATTCCAGGAGTTGAAGACATTTTACATGGTGTCGGTGACCCTGATCTTCGGTGTGGCGATGGCGCTGCAGGTGCCCAGGTTCCAGGTGCCTTATATAGTGAAGATGTGCGTGTTCATCGGTTGGGCGGCGTACGGCGTGCTGCCCACGCTGCACTGGACATACGTGATGGGCGGCTTCGACAACCCAATGGTGCAGGTGAGAACTGATTATTGAATCCAAATAACGAGGAATTCAATAGACCATACAGGAATAGTATTAGGCTTCGTCCACATTTGTATCATTTGCGCGATCAGATCTCCGATCAGATCTTCGTCGCGTATCATCGAAGTGTATCAAAATGATACGTGTATCATGATACGCCCCGATCGCAATTAACCGCGTATCCGATACGTGTCGTATCAAATACGCACATGATCGGCAGAATGATCTAACGGTGCGTCCACATTTGTATCATTTGCGCGATCAGATCACCGTCGCGATCATCGCGCCGTATCAAGTATGCGTATCATAGTGTGGACGCCTATTAGATCATTCTGCCTATCATCCGTGTATTTGATATGACACGTATCAGATACGAGGTTAATAGCGATCGGGGCGTATCATGATATGCGTATCATTTTGATACGCGACGGAGATCTGATCGTGGATCTGATCGCGCAAATGATACAAATGTGGACGCACCCTAATAGGCGTCCACACTATGATACGCATACTTGATACGGCGCGATGATCGTGACGGAGATCTGATCGCGCAAATGATACAAATGTGGACGCAATTAGTAGTACACAGTGCAGTAGTACATTTTAGGAGCTCTAATCTATCCTTTGTCCAACCCCGGATTTATAAATAGGCCGTTATAGGGCACAGCCTAGGGGCGGCAGCGTCTTAGGCTGCGTCCATAGAGGCCCTACAGATGACGTACATGGGGCGGCGGCGACCTAAAAATATAAATTCGGCACTGCCTATGAGTCTTTAATTAATTTTTTACACATAGTTAATATCATACTTATAAAATGTACAAATCATTTTGGAAAGCGATAATGGGTTTGGAGTTTGAATCTAAACGACCGTGGACTTTTGATCAACGGTTTTATGATTGATATAATGTAGGCTATCAATGAATTATTGCTGAATTGAATTTAAAAAATCAATAGTTTTTTATCTAAACGATTGAATGCATAAAACATTTGTTATAGTTTATTCAGAAGCAAATGTTTTTGCTATACAATAATTATTTTTCACTCTCGGAACCGATTTCGTACCTCAAATGTGACGAGATCTAGTGAAGCAGTCTAAGATCAAAGCTTCATATCTGATATATCATAATATGTATTATATAGATCACTCAGGATTCTGTACTGCAGAGTGCAGGTGTTAAAAATATACGCTAAATTCGTACAAACATCGACATGGCAATACATTAGTCAAATCGACTTTATTACTACAAGCAAATACAAAATAACGTGGGCACGTGCATTGATATATTGTGCACGGTACATTAATTAAAAATTAAAAAAAAAACTATTTATTCAAACAATACAAATCAATTTACACAAGTTACAAAAACTACTATGCTCATATACTGTGAAATCAAAATAATCGAATTAGCATTTTGGTATTTGTTATTTTTGTACCAAAGCTATTTTACTTCGGAGAAGTATTTTGAAGTATTTAATTTCTTATTTATATTCTGTTTCAGCTCTTCTTTCCCCGAGTAATCGGCATGTACGTCATCAGTGGAACTGCCTTCGCGATTTACGCTTTCAAGGTAAGCGTTTAAAAAATTAAAAACACTGACTTTTTAACTTGTAACAGGATGAGATTCTTATCTTTGTAACGAAGGAAATTGGCTAATTTTTTAACGAGGTATAAATAACTAGCATAGGTTGGTAGGAGATTGTTGTAGTTTTGCAGTTATCTTCTGACCAGTTCAAATTCGGTACCGTTTGTTGACATAGATAAAGCTATATTTTATCTAAGTCCAGAGTTTGTACCTTATTAAAAACTGTTATTTTATTTCAATGAGCCGAAAAAACTTTAGGCACCATACCAAAAGGTATGTACTAATATGTATATGGGTTCCGGACCCCACCTAAACAAAGTTAGTGTATGAAAATTGGAGACGTTCAGGAAAAAAATGTAATAATTATTATAAAGTGATACTTATTTATTTTTTCCCTTTTACGATCCGCATTTGAACCGCTGTTCGCCTATTTCTGATCGAATCGTTTAGCAACTTCAAATTATCTGAAATAACGCTGTGTGTACTTAATTTGGGCCGTATATTACGAAAATGATCAATCTCTCTCCAAATTATATATATTTTTTATTAAATAAGGACACAAACGAGCAAACGGGTCACCTGATGGTAAGCAAGTGCCGTCGCCCATGGACACTCGCAACATCAGATGAGCCGCAGGCCTTTTAAGAAGGAATACGCTCTCTTCTTGAAGGTTTGCAGGTCGTATAGGTCCGGAAATACTGCTGGTGACAGTTCGTACCAGAGTTATACAGTGCGCGGCAGAATGTTACGACATATGCCAGTACCTCATTGCTAAAATGTATTTTGAATCCAGGTACCAGAGCGGTGGTTCCCGGGCCAAGTGGACTACATCGGTCACTCGCACCAGTGGTGGCACGTGCTAGTGCTGGGCGCGCTCTACTACTGGCACAACTCCGCAATGCTCTACGTCCAGTACCGCATGAACCACGGCTGCGCCAACACCATGCGGATATTCTAGATCGTTCCATCGTTGAACGAGCTAGAATGTATATAGAACGTCGTAGAGTAAGGTACAATAGCTTACTTATGTGTCAACATAACATGGTAGAGTAAGCTAAAATGTCTAAAACATCGTAAACTAGAATGTCTACAGAACATTGTAAGCTAGAATCTCTAGAGTAACCTAGAATTTCTACAGAACATCGTAGAGTAAGCTAGAATCTCTAGAGTAACCTAGAATGTCTACAGAACATCGTAGAGTAAGCTAAAATGTCTACAGAACATCGTAGAACAAGCTAGAATGTCTACAGAACATAGCAAAGTAAGCTAGAATGTCTACAGAAGAGCGTAGAGTAATCTAGAATGTCTACAAATTTATCTAATAACTATAGATTGCTGCTGTACAAGCTAGATATTTTGAAATTACATGGCTAGGAAACTCGTCTCGAAAGCTGTTTAGGCTAAAATATTGTTAAATAACTAGAATACTGTGACTGACGCAACAAAAATCGCCTTTGCCACTATACTGGCAAAATATTATAATGGTAGCTAACTTAATTACTAAATACATAAGTCTGAGTATTCTAACTCGATACAATACTTTCTACCTAATTTCAAAATTGTATCTTATACAATTTTACTTATAAGTAGATAAAAACATTAGACATACAATTTAACAAGAAGCCTTATCGTTGCTAAAGTCTTATTTATTGCTTTTTTCGTCTTTTATTTTATCTTCTTCTTGTATATTTTGTCTGTGTTATGTTTGTCGACACTGCCTTTCTTATCGCCTCTCTATTTTTAAACACTCTTCTTATGACAATTTATTATTTAACAATATTTACGGTACAATACTTTGATTAGAATAGAAATCCAGGTAGACAATTTAAGTAGGTCACAAATAACTTATGCTCAAACAAAGATCTTATTATTCAATTTTTTATTATTGTTTTGATATATTTTTTAATTGTTTTATATTTTAACTTATTTTATGTTATTTTCGGACATGGCATACAGTAATCACAAATATTTTTTTGATATTATGTGCGTATTATTGATTTAAAATGTGATGTTAGGTGCTAGAAACGCTAGTGTTACAAATCTTGTTTAACAAAATGTAGTGGCCAAAAAAAAAGGACTGTACAGTTTTTAACCTAATATTGTGATATTTTAAAGTAAATCTGCATTCCTCATGTATTTAATATTACGTCTTATTTAATTATACTGTTTATTGTATTTAGGGAAAGACAGGGGTTTTGTTAGTTTGGAATTATATTTTAATTGTTCTTAATCTTAGGAGTTTTATTTGACTCTTTTTGATTAATACGTTGTTGCAGTATTCGTAAAAGATGTACCCGCGCCATCATGATTAATGTTTAAATAAGCTTAAACACGATCAGCAATTTTATAAAATTTTTACTTTGAACATTGATGAAATCATCAAACTTTTATCAGCCTGAATCCAAAATCAGCTGTTTTCATAGTTGTAATAAAGCGACATCTTCTGTTAAATAGTAGAACTAATAAGTTAGATAGCTTCCAACTTTTTGACAATAGATGTCGCTTTTTCGAAGCTTTCATATCACTTTTAAATTTCACCACTAGATGCCGCTCTAATAAGGATCTTCAATTTAATTTTGATTTTGTTTTGATATTATATTCGTAACGTTATTCATTTATTAAAATATTTTAATAACAATAATTTACAAAATATGTATAAACTGATTTACGCGGCACTTATTTAAATGATTTTGACAATAATGTGGGACTGGGTGGGTATACAATATATTATGTACTATCAGATGACTATCAGAGAAGTTGATTCCTATGCAGATGGGGGATCTACGTAGCTTGGTCGCATTACGTCAAATCCAGCCGACAGATCACAAAATTTAACATTGAATTGACATGATCGACCAAATGACAATGGTCTCTCAAATGCATAGGAATCAATTTCCTCGATGGTACATACATACGAGCAGCGCGGATTTATATTTTATATGAGTATAGGGAATTTTAATTTTGCCGCTCCTATGTACCCTCGAGGAAGTTGATTCCTATGCAATTGATAGACCAACGTTATTTGGTCGAATATGTCAATTCAATGACAATTGTGATCTGTCGGCTGGGTTTGACGTAAGACAACCAAACTACTAAGGTCCCCGATTTGCATAGGAATCAATTTCTCTGATAGTACGAACTCTGCTGCAATATATTATATATATATATATATATATATATATATATATATATATATATATAGAAGACGGCAAGGCCACCGCGCCATGGAGATTGGACGGTCTCAAAAATGGGTGAGATTGGTGAGATGAACTGGATGCCTACAAACCACGCTGACTTGCGGTGGCGTTAGAACGAGACAGATGGAAGACCATGGTGGTCTTTTCCCAGCAGTGAAATAGTATAGGCATTTGGCTCTTAAAAATATGTGTGGGCTGTGGCACTCGAGTAGGTACTGCGCCCTATTGCATAGCATTTTTTTATCAATTTATGCAATTATAATTCGTAAAATATCTAGTCGCACGCACACCAACACCGTGCCGATGTCTGGCAACGCCGCACTGCTGTGCCGGTCGGAGTGGGGGTGTTAGGTCTTTTCGTTAAGGAATATCTTGTTTCGGTCGCCGCGCTCAAAGCCCGCGATAAAAGCTATGCAATAGACTAAAAATTATATGTGCTAACTTGTATATATGTTACGGCTAATAGCCGAAGTGCGGCTACACCTAGTTTTACCCGGCTACAACTAGGTGCAGCCCGCCACATGCGGTTAAACTTAGGTATATCCTACTTATCTTCGGTTACAACTAGATTTAGCCTTTATTATAGCGGCTAAAACTAGGTGCAGCCACACACCGGTGGTTAAACTTAGGTGTATCCTATTTATCATCGGCTAGAACTAGGTTTTCAGTTCAGATGTTTTGAGATTCTAATTTTGCGTTTCTCGATTGATTGAATTACATGGAATAAATAAAAGACAGGGATGTGACAATTATTATTTGACAGGCAAATATCTTTTAACAAAAGAAGGCGTTATTATTCCTAAGTAATTAAACACAAAATATTCTAAATCTTCTCTTTATAAACTAACAGAACTAGACATCTTTGGCGCAAAGATAAAAAATAAAGTTTTACTTCTTAACTATGAAAAAATCAACTAAGTCTTAGTTAGTAGGAGAGTAGTGTTGTAACGTCGAAATTGATTAATCGAACAATCGATTGTTTTTTTTTTCGATTGTCGATATACATTTTTTTGTTTTTTTTTTCGATTGTCGATTTTTTTTAAATCGATTGTAAGGGTTTCGATTAATTAAAAAATTGATTTTATAAAAATCAATTTTCATAAAAAATTTAATCGATTGTAAGGGTTTCGATTAATTAAAAAATCGATTTTTTAATAATCGATTTTTATAAAAAATGGGTTAAAAAAATGCACAACGTTAATAATCAAGTTTTCACTTCTGCCGGCGCTCCCGGAGTGCAACCCGTCTTTTTTTATTTATTACATCAAAAACTCTGGGTGTTACAGATTATTGGTACAAAAGTTTGTAGATTGACATGTTAAAAATACAGATTTCACATATCAGCGAGCCGGCAAATGAATATGACAGAGCCGTACACAATTCATATTCACACCCCGTTACACAGACGCTTGGAGAAAAAAGATAAATGAAATATTTCCATTCCGCCATGATTTATAAATGATCGAGTGCACCGCGCCGGAAAATTAATTGCTCTATTTGCTACCTGCCGGTCTTATAAAGATATAGGGTACGTAATTGTATGTACACGTATACAAACAAATGATTAACAAGAAGTTCCATACCCAAATATATTATTACGAGTATATCAATGGATATCTAATTCTTAGATTTACCTACATATTTCTCTTTATTCTATATTTAGATATTTAAGTAAATTGCGCAGGCTAGTAATGATTTAAAACTTAAAAGTCAAGTTTTCCATCTTTGTTAACCACCATGAAACAATGCAAGGAGGTCGATCGTTATATTAAAATCATCTAAAAGAAAAAAAAACATGAACTCTACATCTACAGCGATCTACGGCTTAGATAACTATACTTCTAAGATCTGGTTTAAAATAAGTGAAATAAAAAAATCAAAATTGTTTTATTTCTGAGTAAATTTGGATCAAATCTTTTCAGAAACTCCACTTGATGACCATTATAGAGGAATAAAAGGCCTAGCTTATTAGAAAACTTCGTTCAATCTCCATCTCCACGTGTGTAATTGATCAATTATGATGTTTCGTATCGCAGTCGTAGCGAACTTGGGAGTCGCGTGCCGGTTCCCGCGGGAGACTCGCTGACAGATTGTCGCGCGATTGCTCCCGACGTGTCGCGGCGCCGCGCCAGTAACAGATCAGCATTTGTCGCTAGTGGGCAACTCAATTTTAGCCGCCCTGCTGACTATTAAAATTCAATATGCTATAGTGTTCACGATCATATTATTATGCGGTGGGAGTTGGGACTCGAACTCGCGACCTCTGGATTGAGCGTCGACCACGGAGCTAATTACAAAGGCGTCGACGCACTATCCAACTGAACCAAAGAAGTTTTTTTGTGTGCTAGTTATGATACAATAAATAAGTACCTAATTTTTTGGTATTCTTTAACACCTCCATCGTGGGTATCGCAGACACAATAGATTTTCAATTGTTATGCGGCAGCTGGCTGCCGCTTAGGGATTGTTGGGTTAAGATGAAAATAGATCAGGTACCTATATGTGTACACTGCACAGGTACACGTGTCAAAACTCAGAAGTGAAACTTGTGTGATCTGCCCAAAATCGTGACGGCGTTGCCCGTCGTCGTGACTCATTATATTATTATTGTTTCGGTCCTTTTTTTCATGACGCGACCTTGAAATTGTACTCTCAACGCGCCTAAAGAAGTCTCACTCCAAAAATTTTGCACTGCCGCTGCTGCCCTAAGCTCCAGCCTACTCAGCGTACTGGTAAATCCGCCACTGGCGGCGCCCCCCGCGCTCGTCACACGTCACTCTCGCTTATGTTCGCCGCCTGATCAACTGATGCCGCCGACAGCCTTGATTATTTACAACTTTTTAGTGTTTTCTGTAGAATATCGAGTAGTAAATAAATAGCAAATAAATATGGATTGGCGCTTGGCAGGCTTCGCTTTTAAAGACGGCTTTAACATCTAGATAATGTGCTTTTCTGACTGTACCCACGATTTGATGATTACGAGGCTGCGTTTAGGTACGATAAATTACACAGACCATAAGAAATCATAGACGACTTTGCCAAAGCTTTCAACCGCGCACTATAAAAGTTAGAAATAATTTACCGCCCGCGGTATTTTAGACCATTACAATCTGAACATCTTTGAGAAGGGAAGCGTCCTCTCTTAAGAGGACGAATGTTTATCGACGATGATAATTGCTTTTCATCAGGTGACCCGTTTGCTGCATGTTTGATACAACTTTGCAACTACAGACAACTGAAAGCCCAAAGCTTCATTCATGGCTGCATGAGTTAGACACGATAAAAAGTTTGTACCCCTCAGCGGGCTTAAATTTTTGACTGCAAGGGCAAAAACTAGCAGGTATTTTAATGAACAAATCGGTTTTTTATTGTAATTCCATCTGCGTTGGGGTGCGAATCGCATGCGCTAATCGTCATCAAAACGCACGGGCGCGTATTTGCATAAAACGCACATACGTCTTACTACCACGCCTCGACAGATGTATACTAATACTAGCTCAACGTATGTTATTATAAAGCTAAAAGCTTACACTTTGACATTGTAAACTATTTTTATTACGAAAAAAATGTGAGCCACGCGCGCAAAAAACGGTTACCCACGCGTTTATACTGCGAGCTAATTTAAATTAAATGATAAATTAAGGGCGTTTAAAATATGATTTGTGGTATTTTTTCGTTTTGATGGAATTTATAATTTTGTGCCGTGGATTATTGTAACTAATATTCTGTGTAAATCTGTCTACTCGCCAACTATGTTTAGTTAAAAATGGTTTCTTAACAAAATATATCAAATTTTAATGTTAAATCTGTACCTACTATAGGTATGCTAACAATTCAGTTCAGTTCAGTTTTAGTTATTTCGTTGTAAATTAATGTAACATAATGATACATCAAATTATTATAAGATACCCCACAGGTACCTACAGAAGATAATACCTACAGAAAACAGAAATTTAAATAAACAATGCTCGATTAGGCATACGGTATCGCATCAAAATTTCGCTCGTATCTTGCGGGTCGGTGGGGTTGGGTATGATTAATCATGTTCCATGAATATACATGAGCGTGTCAGCCCACCTTAAATATCTAATTAAACAGTACGGCTCCTTGCCGAGGCAATATGTATATCTATAGGGTTTAGCGCTGACTCGCTAAATATGTTTAATATCAGCTGGAAAATGTTGAAAACGCGGCGTGGACAAATTGTTCCGCGTGATGTTGATTTATTTCACCGGGCAAGGGTTACTCATCGTTCTAAACAAAGGTATTCGAATTTAAATATTCATGTTATAAAAATGGAAACCTAAATTCAAATAGAAAACGAAAGAGCTCTTCTGAACTAAACAAATTTTAGTAGGTAAGTACTTGGAAAAAGCCAAGAAAAAGCAAAGCTATTTTTATGCTACCCAAATTGATAGACTATTTAGTTTATCTACTTAATTTACAATATTGATTTATGCATTGAATGTCAGACCTGAAAAACGTACTGGGCTTTAAACGTCTTATAACGATTGAACTTCTTTATGCCTTAAAATTTTTCTGTGGTTACTCGTAGCGTGCTGCGTGCAGCGTGACAGTGTGAGTTATTTGAAATTAATAAGTACCGACATGATTTTAATGAAAAAATACTCATACAGATTATCCCAGTAACTCTAGTACCTACATTCTATTACTCCCATTGTAGAATAATTAAAAAAACACCAAAACCAATAAAGGAGCGCGGGCAGAAATTACCAGGGGCATTATCATCTAAATCGCGCGAGGTGTTTGCGCACTATTGTAGTGGCGTTGTGTATAAAATAAACATTTGTTATGGCGGCAGGGACCGCCCTATACCCCGAATTACCATTAGAATGGCTGATGTATGGCCGAGTATTACGCCAGGTTCCTAACATGGGGTTGGTCGTTTCATATCGCGGTAATGACACTACAATATCGTAAACTTTATCGATTGTGGCGCTGGACCGATTTTGAGATTACATACCTATTTCGTTCACTTTTTTAACCGACTTCAAAAAAAGAAGAAGGAGGTTATATGTTCGGCTGTGGATATTTTTTTTTGCCAGTACCTGCCAGTCTTATTGGCAGCCAGTACTGGCTCTGGGAAAACTATACTTTATACGTATTTTTTTGCAGAATTAGAAAGAAGACGTTTTATCAAGACGTTTTTACTCAAACTGTAATTTTAATTCAATTTATTATTTAACCAATAGATGTAGTAACTGTTACATTTAAAAATTTGCAACTCAATTGAATTAACCCATCAGTCGTGGCAAAACGAGACACAATAGCTTTTTCATTGTTATAACGGCCGAATGTGGCCGCTTGGGGCTTCATGAATTAGTGAAATAAAAAATGCTCCGACACATTAAAATTACAACACAAACAAAAGGGCGCAAAATAAATCAGAAACGAATGCAAATACGGGGGACACTCATTTGAAATTCGCAAAGGAAACACTCAAGACAATTAAATAATAATACAATCTGGGAATCTGTTTGCTCTGCTAACGCGCCGGAGAGGGCGTGATGGGATGACACCGGGAGAAGAGAAGCAGAATAAATACTGGTCCTGGGGTGATCCCTGGTCACGCGCGGGTCACGTGACTATCACGCGCTCTACACGTGGCCGCCGCCCGCGCGGCGCCACCCCCCCATTCGATGCCAATCTAACGGCGATGTTTCGCAAAAATCGTGGTAATTTATAAATCGAACAGGAAATATTACACGCTAATAACACGTATTGGGGGTGGAAATTAATTTTGCGGTGTGTACTGTTTAATCCACTTAGCTAAGGATTTTAATTTTTGATCAGTAACGGAATCGTTAATTATCGGTTTTTTCCATTTAAACGTTACTGTCATAATTTTAAGACTGTAGATTTTATCTGATCCGTGAAAAAAAGTGATTCGTGAATGTTTCGTAGCAAGAAGGTTCGTAGCCCGTAGAGTGTAGACCCTGTAGCCGTGCTACGACTACGTAGCAATAATTTTTCGTAGCTCATTCTTAAACACGTTAATCACCAATATATTGTATTGTATTTGCTACACTCCGAGATGTTTAATGATTATTTAAATTAAATATAGCTTATTAACTCCCCGTTAAATTAAGTAATCATTAAATTTCACTGAGTGCGGTCGTAATTATATTTTCAATTAAATTAACAAAAATAATTATAATTTTGGTGGTCGGTTACCGATACTTATACCTCTACTTCTTAGCCATAGCTTCTTGTCTCCGTATAGTTTGTAAGTTCTCGCTGGCTGGAGCCATAAATTCAATTGTAATTATATGTAGTGGAAGTAACAGGCTAAACTATCGCCGGCTTTACGAGCCGTGTGATTGACTCTAACTATTCTATTAACTTGAGATGCCATTACTTCGAAACGGTAATTAACTTTAGTTTTATCGCTCATAAAGTATTCTATTATAAGGTAATGCAACTGCTTTTATTTGTTTTTGATTAATTTGCATTACACGTTTTATTTTGGTAATCGTAACTTACTGTTTAAGTGTCTGCATTTTGTTTAAATTAAAATCATTTTTTTCTGCATTACAAAATATTTTAAATTTAAATTGTAGCTTAATTTTAATAATTGCCTTAGGGCCTGTTTCACCACTTCCTGATAAGTGCCGAATAGGCTAACCACCACTTACCTTGAAGAAGTATGGAAAATCTGTCAAAAAAGTTGTGAATAGCCTTTCGACATCTCACTCGACCAATCGACACTTTATCAGAAAGTGGTGAAACAGGCCAATGTTCTTATTATTGTTATTAAAATCTTACAAAATTTTGTTACAATTTAATTTATGAATGGTGCCCATTCAGTATTAAATGAATACCTATTTAGTATAGAATAGGCGAAATTCAAAATTTATTGTAAAATACAGTTCGTTGAAATGGTTGGGGTATTAGCGCAAAGCCGTTATCTTAGTGCTGGGCGGCGGCGGCGGCGGAGGCGGGTGGCGCCCAAAGATCGCACCTATTGTGATCACAATCCGCATAATTTCGCTTCATTAAAGCAATGAAATGATTAATAACGGGGATCTTCGCTGTGGTGTCACCACGCTGACCTCATAACTGGGACAAATGAAAAAGTTCGCGTGTTCCACTCGTAAAGCTTATTTTTTAGGGTTCCGTACCCAAAGGGTAAAAACTATTACTGAGACTTCGATGTCTGTCCATCTGACTGTCCGTCTGTCTGTCCGTCTGTCTGTCCGTCTGTCTGTCCGTCTGTCTGTCTCCAGGCTGTAACTCAAGAACGGTAATAGCTAGAAAGTTGAAATTTTTTACAGATTGTGTATATCTGTTGCCACTATAACAACAAATACTAAAAACAAAATAAAATTAATATTTAAGGGGGGCTCCCATACAACAAACGTGATTTTTTTGGCCTTTTTGGCTCTACATCAATAATGGCAACAGGTAGGTACTTGAATTTTACTCAAGGTCCTCAGTTTTATATGTACTTTAATATTTAATAATAATATTAAAATAAAATAAAAAATTAAGGGGGGCTCCCATACAAAAAACACAATTTTTGTGGCTAATTTTGCTCTATAATGGTACGGAACCCTTAGTGCGCGAGTCCGACTCGCACTTGGCCGGTTATTGATATTTCGTCAGTTGTGTTCACTGGTAATGGAAGTAAATAATGTGAATCTTTTGTTTTCAGAGAATTTGATTCATAGATGGCGGACCTACTTGTAATTTGGTCGCGTTATGTCAAACCAATCAGACCGATCACAGATAATATTGAATTGACATGAGCCGACCCAATGACGTAGGTCTCTTAACTATGAATCAATTTCTTCGATGAAACATAAAATCATAATTAATCTGCTGGTCTAAATTGAATTTATCCAACCAGCTACTGTCACCAAAACCCATGAGGAAACTTTTAAATATGAAGTGCAGAATCGAAATACTTGGCGATAAATGTATATTGCGAATGTAAAGTCAATTAAATTAATAATAAAATGTAATTTTTAAGAAAAAAATTATCTACCTAGGCAATCTATGACTATATTATATATAGTAAGTATTATAATATATACACGTGAATTGCAAAATTACCTTCACATGTTTGAAGTAAAATGAAATTTTGTCACTCATATGTAAAATTAATCGTGTTAATAATATTCAGTAAGTACAATATTTTCTTAGTTTTGTGGAAGACTATCTATTAATTTATAATAACAATAAATGATGGTCACCGTCTTCTATCCCGCGCTGGCCGTGCGATTCTCGCTAAATGTCGTCTTCAACTTGCTATTCTCTAAATTAGAAAATTAAATCAGTATTGAGTAGCCATGAATATTCATCAAGATTATTTTTGTTTTAATTTATTCAAAATGCAAGTTATAATAATTAAAATAAATAAATTATAATATTACAATTTCGTTTTTGGTAGACAGGTTTAATTTTGGTGAGTACTAGATAATATTATATCTAGATACATTTACATTTAAACTAGATGTGTTAGTGCTTTGTTTGACAAGATGAATTATTTCTAGTTAACTGTTATGCAGTAGTTATGTAGCAGAAATGTGTTATAGCTATTACTTGTTTTTAAACTACTTTTTAAATAATTTATGTCAGGGATTAACTACATAGACAGCCGCACCATTTCTTTGATAAATTCTATTTAAGAACCATACTGTATTTCACTGCACAAGAACAGCACGACTTCATCGCGAACTACGGACGCTACGTTCAAACGCAATTCGTTGACGCTCGTTTCGGTGTGAACTTACCCTAGGATTCAAAAAATGCATTCAAACTTCAGTGGCAACTGGCAATGATAACGGTCAAGATTTATTGAACGATTGTGTGATAACATTCCCTACCGAATACGTAAACCGAGTTTAAGCCTTTTATGGCTGCACTGCACTTATCTCTCGATAGGGATATTTTGCATCAGTAATTACTGTACTGTGTTACATTATATTATATGTTTTTACTATATACAATATACATATAAGATTTTAAGTACTAATTAGAAATGAGTATTGCTTGAATAAAACGTTGATATTTTGATTAAATCGAGTGATGACTTGGTAACTCATATTTTACTCTGATATTAAAATCCTTCGGGTTGGTAGTTCTAAACCTTATTTTTTGTTTCGTGACCAATATATGTGAAGAATTTCTGTGTAAGAAAGTAAATAGTAAGAAAAGTTTACTGATGTTTTTTAATAGTTTCGATACACGGCTGCACGCCAGCTACAAAATCTATGATAATGCACGCCTGGTTTTCTACTGACCACTTACCAGACAGGCTACTCTGAAGAAGTTAGAATTTTCAGTAAAAAAACCGGCCAAGTGCGAGTCGGACTCGCGCACCGAGGGTTCCGTACAAACCAAAATATGCAGCTTAAATTGCTGTTTCTTTTGATTGCGTTGACATAGAAGTTTGATTTTGTTACAGCTTAAAGGTATTATAGACCTGAGTATTTGGTATGAATTTCAATTTAATACCTCTACGCGTTTATGAGGAAATGGGTAGTAAGTTTAAAATTATTAAAAAAAAATATATTATGTGATGTAACTAAAAATTTATGGTTTTCGTAATTTTTCCTTTATCTATGCTATAAGACGTTGCTTCGTACCAAATTTCAAGATTCTGAGTTCACGGGAAGCACCCTGTAGGTTTTGATTCCCTTGCAAGTGTCGAAAATTTGCGGCATAAACGGCTGTATCTTTTGATTGCGTTGGCTTAGAAGTTTGATTTTTTCACAGCTTCAAGGGACAGTAGACTTGAGTAATTGATATAAATTTCAGCTTCATACCTCCACGCGTTCCTGAGAAAAAGGGTCTTGACAGACGGACAGACGGACAACAAAGTGATCCTATAAGGGTTCCGTTTTTTCCTTTTGAGGTACGGAACCCTAAAAAGATCATAAAGTAAAAAGACAAGTTATGTGTCAATT
This sequence comes from Polyommatus icarus, assembly GCA_937595015.1. NCBI lineage: Eukaryota > Metazoa > Arthropoda > Insecta > Lepidoptera > Lycaenidae > Polyommatus > Polyommatus icarus. The sequence continues at coordinate 12,261,019 of OW569324.1, forward strand.
TGACGACCTCTGTGGCTCAGTGGTGAGCGCGTCGGTAGCTCAAGCCGGGGGTCGTGGGTTCGAATCCCGCCGATAGAACAAAAAGTTTTTCAAAGTTCCTGGGTCATGGATGTGTATTAAATATGTATATAATATAATAAAAATCTAAAATATATGTATAGTATATAAAGTATTAAATATATTTTCATTGTCTGGTACCTACCCGTAACACAAGTCCTTCAGGTACTTACCACGGGGCCAGACTGACGTGGTGTGAAGCGTCCATAGATATTATTATTATTATTTGTTAGCAAACATTTAAAATATATTTATTTCCTTATCGTCTTTCAAAGCCTTACTATGCCTGCTTGGCTAGGTACCTTATTTTATATTATTATAGGTATAGAATACTAAGTAGAGTCTGATAGTATAGAAAATGTTAAAGTAGAGTCGTAGCCACTTGCACTAATCTGGGTTACTGCTAACCATGCGTCAAAAACTTTCCTTCTCATTCATAAAAAGGAGAAGTACAGATGTAATACTGGTGTGCAGGCACTTTAAAGCAAGGCAGATTAACTTTAATCTATGATTTCAGACTGGTGCAACTAGGCCTTGTTGGACTTATATTATATAAGAAACTAAATTTCAGTAGGTAAAATAGATTCAGTGGTTTGAGCGTGTAGAGCAGATGTTCCCAAAGTCCTTTGTTTCGTGGCCCACTTTTAAGGTGTTTGCTGCAGGTGTTTGATGCATACATGCGGACCGCCTGAAGCATTAATCGGGATTACAGGGATAATATTATTAGAATTAGTTTACTGCTTATTTAGAAAAGTGGCACGTTGATAAGGCAGGGTTCGCCATCCAAGAGAAATCAAGCCTAACCAAATTATTTTACATAATATGGACCCCCCTTTTCTGTCAGGACCAGCGTAGACCGCCCTCTAGTCTCGCATGGACCCCTGAGGGTCTACCTGGACCGCTTTGGGAATCACTGGACTATAGAGGTAACGGACAGACAGAAACACTTTCGCATTTATAATATTAGTATGGATATTGGATAGCATCAATGTATATGACAAATCTATACAAATCGATATTATTTGTTATCAGTTATTGTTATCTAAATAGGTAATAGATGTACTTTGCAATACTACTTTAGTTTTAAAGTGAGTTTTGTTTATTATTAATATGTGGGTAAAATAAAAAGGATCTGTGTTAGAATTTTTTTATTTAACACACTTCACACAACTTCTCTTGTTTGGTTGCTGTTTAAATTGCTTTCTTACTGCTTCTATGAAGCTGTTACAGTCTGCCTGCTCTTCCATCATAATGTCCCATGCCATTTTGTTCTCTTCAATCATAATGTCCCTTGGTCCATTCCATTTTGCAACAATCGTAGACGGTTCAAGGCGCGATGACCGGCGTTAGAGCATTTTCAACATCTGAAAACAAAAAAAAAGTTTTATTGAGATTGAAAAATTATTTAATTTTTATTTAACTAACTGATCAATTATGGTTTAATATGCATTGCTTTGCAATGTTTTCTTCAAATAAAGCCACAAATTACACTTATATGAATACAAAATATTGAGGGGATTAAACTTAGGAATTGCACAATATTGCAACATCATCATCTATACTTATAAAATTACATGTCCTGATTGACTGACTGACTGACTGATTCATCATCGCTGAGCAAAAACTGTTAAAGTTACAGCCACGAAATTTGGTGAGTGGGGTCGTTTTATTGAGTAGACCCCGTATATATATATATAGTAACCCACTAAGGAAGGAATTTTGAAAATTTTACCCCGAAGGGGGTGAAATAGGGGTTGAAAGTTTGAATGAAAGTCCGTCTTTTCTTGAGTTAGAAACATAAAACTTTATTTTTGGGTTACTGATTAAAAATGAGCAGATACGTATTTAAGCGTTTTTGGAAGTTCTACCCCTAAGAGGGTGAAATTGGGGTTGAAAATTTGAATGAAAGTCCGTTATTTCTTAAAGTTAGAAACATGAAATTTTATGTTTGGGCTACTGATTAAAAATTATTGGATACGTGTTTAAGCGTTTTTGGAAATTCTACCCCCAAGGGGGTGAAATTGGTGTTGAAAGTTTGAATGAAAGTCCGTCATTTCTTGAGTTAGAAACATGAAAGTTTAATTGACGTTTGCGTTTCACGTTTGCTTAAATAGGGTCCTGTCATCCTGTTTTTACCCTTTGTATAAGGAACCACAAAAAGGGGAAAACTATCCAACTTTGTTATTAATACTTTGTTAACGCGGACGAAGTCGCGGGCAACAGCTAGTAATAATATATTTTAGCGCAATACAGACATCTACTTAAAAAGAAAAGTTTTAGGTTACAATACTGCAATTTAGACCAAAAATAAATTATTGATAAATGTTTCGTTACATTATTTTATATTATATACCTAGTACTAGGGCATCGAGACCGGGTTTTCCCGAAACCCGAAAACCCGGGAAAACTCGGGTTTTAGGGATCATGAAAAAACCCGGGTTTCAAAAATGGAACCCGGGTTTTTCGAGCTTTTCGGGTATTTTGTTTTTTTGATATTTATTAAAGGCCAGACCTGATAAAAGGTATTTATAACAAACTAACATACAAATAATAATATATATTTTAAAAATCCTACCAAAAAGTATGATACGGCCGTGCCCGTTTACTCGATACTTGGTTGGGCACTGCCGTGACCGCACACTATGGTATTTAAATAGTATTTTACTGGAAAGGTGCTGGCAATCGCTGAAAATCATATTTAAAGTATTTTCGCATCGTTAATAATTGAATTTTAAGAAAACCCGAAAAATCTCGAAAAACCCGGGTACCCGGGTTTTCATTTTAAAAAACCCGAAAACCCGGGTTTTGAAAATTGGGTCCGGGTTTCGATGCCCTACCTAGTATGCTATGCCTTGAGCAACTAAATAGTCTAATTAGTTTCAAATTACACCAATTTTATAAAAAAAAACTTATTAGTTTGAATTACTTAATATTATTATTTTCTTATGAGACAACAGTGATAAATACAAAAAAAAATTTAAGTAGGTATGTTAAGTAGTGGGAAATAGTAAAGTAGCTTTAAATTATTATTTTACAAATTTAAATAGGTTTTATTATTGTTTACTACCAACCCGCATAATTATTATTATTATCTATTGTAACTACTGTAGGCATGTAGCATGTTTTTAAATCTGGATGATGCCCATCGCGCATCGCGCCAAAACTCGTATATCGCGCGGGGACCGTACATTTTTTCGGAATAAAAAGTACCTATAAAAGTACCTCGGGACTCAAAGTATCTCCATGCCAAATTTCAGCAAAATCGGTTCAGCGGTTTGAGCATGAAGAGGTAACAGACAGACAGACAGACTCACTTTCGAATTCATAATATTAGTATGGATTAGTTTCTTTTCTTCTGCTCTTTCTTTAACGTTACTTTACATTGTGTAGAGTGAAAAATATCTAATGTAGAGTTATTGAATGCTACAAAAAATACTTTTCTAGGTTGACGGTAATGTTTCTAAAAACGATAAAAGTAGAACATGTCGATAGAAGTAAATAAAACCGACCAATTGCTTGTTATAATTTTAGATGTTGTTTTTGAACGAAATTTATATGCAAGCTAGGTAGGTATGGCTTCTTTATTTCTAAAGTTTCCACCGATATGTGCCAAAGTGCTAAAAAATATGAAATACAAAACTAATGTTAAATTAATATAAGGGATCCAAAAATATTTTTCGTGCTTTTTTAGTAGGTACTTTGTCACATATCTGTGGAAAGTGTAATTAATCTGACACTTTGAAAATTACTTCTTCAGACAAGTAGGTATCTGTAAGGATTCTGAGTCAAGCTAAAAACCTATTGTAAAATAAAAATAAGATAATAATAATAATATCTATGGACGCTTCACACCACGTCAGTCTGGCCCCGTGCTAAGTACCTAAAGAACTTGTGTTACAGGTACCAGACAACGGAAATATATTTAATACTTTTATACTATACATAATTATATTTAAGATTTTTATTATATCATACACATATTTGATAAAATTAATGTACCTATTCCTAAAAATAATCCTGTTCTTATTGAAAAGAGTTATGAGTCACTATAGTTTTTTTTGTGGAAGTAATTTTTTGTTACATTATATCAACGTACGATGTAAATATATATTTATGATTAAATAATTTGTATAAACAGAAAAAACTGAAATTTATCTTCTACCTTCTTGGCTTTTCGCATAACTATCATACCACGCGGAATTATTTCTGCTTAAATTAATGTTTTTGGCCTGTTTTGGCCGAAAATATGCATTACTATTAAACTTTACAAGTTCATGTTGTTTCAGATATTTAATAAGACCTAAAGACTTATTTAATTAGAAATAGTAAAACCACGCTAATGATTCTTGAGAGTCTATGTTTTCAATGGAAATATATTTTCTACTACAATAATAATAATTATTACAGTACGATAAATCACTATTGTGACTACCTAGTCATTATTTTACAAGCTATTAATACCCTTTCTTGTTAAAAACTTTAAGTCTACTTACGAATATGAGCCGATTTGCGCATCCCGTCGGCAAGTTTCAGGGAGGTCCTGGAAAGGATTCACTTATTGAACAATTCATGGTTCCCCATTTTTTCAAAAACATTCATATAAACGTATCTTTTTCACTGAAATGACTATGATTTTCTTCATAATTGGATTTTGTGGTGCACATAGAGTCAGGAGAGCGTAGCGCACGTAGCGACGGCGAGTTTCCGCGGCGCCCGTGTCAAGAAGGTGCCCTCTCGGTCCGCCATATTGCCCGCGCCCCTCCCACTCTCGCGCGCTCACCTCCCATTGGCCCCGTCACGCGAAATGGGCGGGGCCTCTCGCGCCTAAATGTTGCCAGCTTTTTGAATAAATAATTTCAGTAATTTAAGTAATGAAGGCAATTATGGCGTTGTTTAGCTAAGTTCGCGCGGTAGCTAGCGGGAACTTTATATTTATATCGCTCTCTTTATATACGCCGACGCGGTTAATGCGCCCGATCTGTTTACGTTGCGAACGCCCGCTTATTTATTGCGGGCGACGCTGCATAGAATGCGATTTAAACTGCAATTATTTGTATGCTGAGGATAACGTATCGCCCGATTTAAAATAGCCTAGTTTATCATACAGCTGCGAACAATTTATGCACAAAATTTGCAGCACGTTTTAGATATTCATAATACTTACAAGAATGCCAGTAAATATTTGCTTTAATGTTGTATTAGTATAAATTTTCAGTACAAGTCGGTTCACAAATAAAATAACATTCCGAGCAACCGACCCCATAATAGACCAAGAGCGGGCAGGTAATTACTTTTATAAGTAGAAAAAATGTAATAATGTTACCAAGTTAATAAAAAGATAAGCATCATAAATCATTGAATGGAATAGTGTCCACGTTTGACCGGTGTAAACAGTGACGTCACGAAGCGTCACAGCGAGCCGATAAAAAGTCGATTTTATCCGCATAAGTTCGGCCAGCTGACTGATTCCCCCTCGCCCGCACGCACTGAAAACACCGCGCGGCGAGATTTCAGGGGGGAAGCGAGCGGCACGATGCGGGAAATACATGAGAGCGAGCGAGACGAACGGATAGGGATGCGACGGCGCGGTGGGCGGGCGCCGCCAGATGATGTATAGAGTGGTGGAGTTAGGTTCAAATTGCGTCGGGAAGTGGCCGAGATTAGAGCCAGTGCGGGCCGTTCCGCGCCGCGTTCGTAAGCCCACTTAAGACTGTTTTTAATACTAGTATTTTTTACGCGATCCCCGCAAGGATTTAGCGGATTCCCGTCGCGGATCGTGCGCTTTGATTTATCGGTATCGGTTCTGGTGTTTACGTTAGTGGGTGACGGGCGGTGCGTGGACGTGTAATCCGCCGGCTTGCCTCAGATTATGACGGATATTATCGGATTTCGTGCACTAACTCTGTGAAAATCTGAGGAACGACCCGACACCTAGCTACCGACGAAACCAAAACAACCGGCTCTATTGAACACACGGTGGGTAAAACTGCTAACATTTTTTATAAAATTTCGGTATTACCAAATAATGCTCAATAATAATGAGCATGAAGGTGAAAAGGTTAAGTAAGAATCAATGCTACTTGATTAAATCCACTATTGATATAAAGAGGCATTATTTTTCTGTGCAAATCATCAGAACGGAAAGAGCTCAAAATAATTTTAGGTTAGGTTATGATAAGGCAATATTTATTATAGAGAAACTTTGTAGTGGCAATTATAATTACTGTTGATTTTATTCATAGTTTATTCAGATCAAGTCAGTTTTAATATCAGTATTGTAAGGACCATAATATTACTTAGTTAAAACAAGTTACTTTACTGTTAGAGCTACAACGGTATTGAAATGTAGAGTTGCCTAATGCGACGCTGCAATTAATGAGGGAATTATTTTTCATAAAAAATAATAATAAACCGAATGACAAAAAACCTAGCATTATTAACCCAATAAATTTTTTCGTTACCAACATAAAGTTAAGAAGATATTCCTACATTCTTATATTTTGACAATGTAGATTTCCTTACTCTACATTTTTTATCAATAAGTATCCAATTTTACTTATTATTATAAACGGATTTTTTTATTATTAAAATTAGGACTGATTTATATGGCAAATAAACGTTTGCCGGGACAGCTAGTTGTACTATATATATTATAAAGAGTCTATCTATCTATCTATATACTTTGAAAATAGCAGTACTAGAAAAGTAACTTTTTTTTATTTTTTGTATGAGAAAATTCATAACCCCTAACTAGGTCGCTTGCCTTATTACAAAAATACTCTTTTATCGCGTCTACTTCCTCGGTAAACTCTATATTATGACACATATACAGTATACACCCTAAACTGTAAAGTATTATTATCACTTTATTTTGTTACGCCCTGTATACGATGCCATAAAGTAGCTTACAATCTTAACTTCCAAAAATCTACCTGTGTTACTTGCGAACTACCGCTGAATGTTACAAAATCAATCAATAACAGGAAATTAGAACGGACAAATTACGTGATAAGCCTTATCTATAGAAATACTTTCAGCTCATAACATTGACAAATATCATATTGTACAGTTATATCAAATACAATGTTGCAAACTCAATAATTTCATATCATGTGTTAAGGCCGTCCCCCTACGGAGATGCCGTAATTTACCGCTTTTTAGAATATAATAAAATATAATAAATAAATAAAATATAGTAAAAATACAGCAATAATCTTCAGCATATTAACATTCCTTTCACCGTTACTAATTTACTATTCTTTTTCATTATATATACAGTGTGTTTGTGTGAACACCGTTATCCTTGAAACCATCAAATGAGCCCGTCATAATGAACAACTTTTTCTATGAGAACAATGCTGGGAACTCAAAAAAAAAATGCCGTCTTCATACCCATTACGGATGCCCGGATCGGCAATTTGTATGGGTATGAAAAATTTTTTTGGAGTTTACTCCTTAAGAATCGATTTTCATATATAAGGCGCCCGGTATGAGAAAAATACGAGGGGTATAAAACCTATTAAACAAGTTATAACGAAAAAATGTGTCACGTTTTTGGGATCATCGGACATCGGAATATTATATTATTACTAGCTGTCCCGGCAAACGTTGCTTTGTCATAATAAAAGTATTTCGCCCATATTATTTTATTGTAGTGACTAAATAAGTATGTCGCCATGGCAACGTCGATTGCTATCCCGTCGCACAAACTTAATGGTCGCCGTCAGTCTCATCTTTTACTATTATTTATTCAACAAATGCACTTATCAATATATAAAGTACCCAGTAGCCGATTCTCAGACCTACTGAGTATGCATATAAAATTTGGTAAAAATCAGTAAAGCCGTATCGGAGGAGTTCGTGGACTAACAATGTGACACAAGAATTTTGTATATAAGACTAGCTGTCCCGGCAAACGTTTCTTTGCCATATTACGAAATATTATTTTATTGTAGTGACTAAATAAGTATGTCACCATGGCAACGTCCATCGCTATCATGGTCGTTTTTCTCGAGTTGTAATAATTTACTATTATTTATTCAACAAATGCGCTTATCAATATAATAAGTACCGAGTAGCCGATTCTCAGACCTACTGAATATGCATATAAAATTTGGTAAAAATCAGTAAAGCCGTTTCGGAGGAGTTCGTGGACTAACATTGTGACACGAGAATTTTATATATATATATATATATATATATATATATATATATATATATATATATATATATATATATATATATATAATATTATTTTATTTTTAATTTTTTAATTTTTTTTTTAAATTTTTGGAGTTTACTCCTTAAGAATCGATTTTCATATATAAGGCGCCCGGTATGAGAAAAACCCGAGGGGTAAAACCTACTAAAAGTAACGAAAAATCGTGTCACGTTTTTGGCGCGCACCTTTAGTGCGCAACTTTCTAATTTGTTAACAAGATTTGAATGCACAATCCTTTAAAGTTTAAAGAGTGGGTATTCCCGGGTAAATATTAGGTATAGTGTATACATATTATTAGAATGTACACATTATTCAGATAAAAAAGTAGCTTAGTTCAAATTCGGGTAGGGGGTAGCCGAGGTGTTGCCTTTGATGTTAGAAGAAACCCCGTTCCTCTAGGCCTATTGGGAGCGGAGTTATGGCTACTTTAGTAAGACGTTTGACAGTTGCCGAGCTGTCAATGTCAAAGTTTGAATGTTTGTAACTCGGCAACTATTTGTTCTGGATATGGGTTTCTTCGGTTTGATCTTCCTGGATTTTTCTCCTCTATTTGATTCTGGCCTTAGAATTGAGAAAAAAAAATTGACGTCTCTGATTTAGTTCAAATTCAGGGAGGGGTAGCCGAGGTGTTGCCTTTGATGTTAGAAGAAACCCCGTTCCTCTAGGCCAGTGGTCCCCAACCTTTTTTTCATGCGGGCCACAAACACGTTTTGATCTTGGTGTCGCGGGTCGCAACAAAAAATTTTTAGGGTTAAAAAAATAACATTCTTCAAAATTAACGATTTTAAAGTGAAAAAAATTTAACGACTATCACGTAGACTTTACGTTATTTTGCTGGTGGGCGTGAATTTCGAAATATTTTGACATCACGCGGGCCACAAATAAAGTCCCGGCGGGCCGCATGTGGCCCAAGGGCCGCGGGTTGGGGATAGCGGCCTATTGGAAGCTGAGTTATGGCCGCTTTTGTTCAACGTTTGACAGTTGCCGAGCTGTCAATGTCAAAGTTTGAATGCTTGTAACTCGGCAACTATTTGTCCTGGATATGAGTTTCTTCGGCTTGATCTTCCTGGATTTTTCTCCTCTATTCGATTCTGGCCTTAGAATTGAGAAAAAATGGATATCTCTGATTTAGTTCAAATTCAGGGAGGGGGTAGCCAAGGTGTTTCCTTTGATGTTAGAAGAAACCCCGTTCCTCTAGGCTTATTGGAAGCGGAGTTATGGCCGCTTTTGTTAGATGTTTGACAGTTGCCGTGCTGTCAATGTCAAAGTGTGCTTGTAACTTGGCAACTGTTTGTCCTGGATATGGGTTTCTTCGGCTTGTTCTTCCTGGATTTTTGTTATAAATATCAATAATTAATATTGTAATTTTGAAGTTATAATTTTTATCATTATACTGGCTAAAGTGAACTAAAAGTATTTTGAAATAACTATGGCAGAAAGGGGTGTATAGATAATATTGTCGGAACATCTGATTTCATAATATGATATTAATCTTTTTTCAGTTGAATAAACTCTTTTTGCGTATAATTAGATACTCGTACTTAAGGAGTAAACTCCAGTCGTGCGTCGGAGCTGACACACTTTTTTTTTATTTCCCAGCATTGTTCCCATACAAAAAGTTGTTCATTATGACGGGCTCATTTGATGGTTTCAAGGACAACGGTGTTTACACAAACATCTTGTATATTAGCTTCCAAAGTAATACCAATTTATTAAAATTTAAGCGCACTTTCACCATCTCCAATAGTATTTACAAATTACTTTTATTTGAAACACACGGCAATTGATAGAGAATTTCATTTGCTGCATATTTGCCATTTGAATATTTTTTTATATCAATTTTGAACTAAGATAAGTAAATAAAATAGGGTTTTGGTGCTATCTCGGCAACGCGGCAAATGTATGGTCAAGGTCGTTTGCTCAGGGGACGGCCTCAAGTAAAACTACTACTGTATTATGAAGTTAAAAGATGTAAGTACCCATAGTTTAAAAATTTGTTATTAGTCCGTGTTTGATGCATGCTGTAATGATATGAATGATAAGTTTTTATCTTTCCAAAAATAGAATGTGAGTTTCTAAGAGGAATATAAATAGAAGGAAAAGTACGATATTTTAAGTTTTACTGATCATTCTGCTGTTTTTTTTTAATAAGGGGGCAAACGAGCAAACGGGTCACCTGATGAAAATCAACTACCGTCGCACATAGACACTCGCAACATCAGAAGTGCTGCTGGTGCGTTGCCGGCCTTTTAAGAGGGTTTTCTTCTTCTTCTAAGAGTTTTCTTGCTGTGCCATATTTCGTTTTATGGCACGAGATGACTGTTAGATATATTTACTATTATACTTAATCGTTAAAGACTACTAACAAATATTAAATAATAGGTATATTATTATCTATGGACGATGCGTCCACATTTGACGTCCACCTATCTTAAGGCTGAGTATTGAGTACCTACCCAAAGGACTTGTTACGGTGGAAAGACAACTGCAGGAAATTAAATACGTAATTGTATATTTTAATGCTTTTATACAAGTCTCAAAAGCCAGTTTTGTGTTCTTATTTTCAGTTTTCAGCATATTTTAATAATTGATACATTCATACTACCACTATTCATAGACATATTTAACAATACGATTAAATTGCATATTTATTTTTAACTTAATGATGTCCGTAACTCTGTTGCGTTAAAATTCGTTTATTGCTTTATCGTATTTTGTAGGATAAAAAATAATTCTATGTCCTTTTCCAAGACTCAAAAGTTCTACATATCAAATTTCAGCAAAATCAGTTCAGCGGTTTGGGCGTGTATAGGTAACAGACAGACAGACACACTTTCACATAATATTAGTACGGATACGCGTTCATGACCCACAAAGATTTTATTGCTGAGGCCGAAACTCGAGGTGGGTTTAGTGAGCGATTCTCACGGATCTATCAGCGCTTCGTGTCAACATCGGATGCCATAAAATCATGTTATCTGCGATAGAGCTGATACAAATACATCGAGTCAAATATTGACTGATACGTTGTACTTACACATGTTTTACATTCAATCAACACGATATCAATATCTTACGTGTTTGATCTCTTTCAGTTTTAGTATCAAAAGTAGAAATTCGATTAAAACTTGGTACATGATTTGATAAGAGGTGGGAGTAACATTGTTTTGCAAATGGTGAATCTGTTCATTCAATTTTTTTTAATAATTTAGTATAATACTAGAGATAGAGCTCTCTAGGGATCGTCTTAGCTTTTATCATCCTGTCTGGATGGTAGAATGATAATATTGAATAAGCACTTATACACACACACAATATACTTAGGCATAAAAAAATATATACGTGTGATTATGTAAAATGTGGAGCAAGTAGTTTTGAGACACAAAAAACAAGCTCTAAAACTTACTTTGAACCCGAAATTTAAACTTGAATTTTATTCACAGTTAATGTTATATTCTAATCAAATATAGCCTTAAGCCGTATTCACTTTGATTATAGTGCGAGTGCAGGTGATTAGTGCAGATGATTAGTGATTAGAGAAAATAAAGAACTTGCACAAATCAGTCGCTGTCCACACAATAGGTATGATTTCTCTTGATTACTAATCACCTGCACTTATCAGTACTTAATCAAAGTGAATACAGGCCCTTTAGAGGCTTAGCGCAGACAAAACGGAGCGCAGCAGAAAGGATTTTATTAACGCTCTTGAAACAAACTTTAAAATTATTAAACTAAACTTGAACATTACAAAAAATTCTCGCGCGTCCAGATACCCCGATAGAATCCCTTATCGTACTTTACTTTATTAATTTTAAAGTTTATTTTCAAGCGCTTTAATAAAATCCTCTCCGATGCGCTTCGTTCTGTCCCAAGCAGCAACCAAGCGTAATGAACACCTAAAAAGCAGCCAACATAGCACTTAACGCTGTTTTAGAGCTGTATAAGAGCGTTGAAGAGATATTGTAGTGTTATAATGTCGGTTTAGGAGTAATTATTCAGCTCTAGCTGTATTAAGTCTGTATTAAGTAGTCATAATACGCTTAAAGTTCTAAATCAGTGTATCGAAACTGTCATGTACAGCTCTAAGTTTCCTGTAACGCTTTAATCCGAATTTTAGTATTAAAGCTGTACAATAGCTGTATTATGCATACCGTCATTTACTTAATACAGCTTAGAGCTGTATTATGGAGTAGCTAAACCCTCTTCTACAGCTTCTTGTTATGGTGTAATTGTACACTCTTTTACAGCCTAAAGCTGCATAATTTTTCCCTTTGAGAGTAATAAACAGCAATAATAGTAAATTTATTCCTTTATACAGCCCATCAACCGCTAAAGCTGAATTTTGCATACCTTCACTTACTTAATACAGCTCGAAGCTGTATTATGGTGGTCCTCAAATCTTATTTCTGTATTATGGAGTAGCCAAACTCTCTTCAACAGCCATAATAGTAAATTTATTCGTTTATACAGCCCATCAACCGCTTAAAGCTGAATACTATATCCATTACCTACATAGTACAGCTATTAATGCTATAAGACCATCAAAATAGAATTTAGGCTGCTTAGCAAATTGTCGCCATTTTATCAATTTCAAATCGAAGATTACGAACATGAGTACATAAAAATTAGACGAATGTTATTATATTTATTAATATTTTTAGTTTGTCCAACAACCTTCTATACACCAACGAGGCTCTACGTCCATTAATTCAAACTTTTTAATTTCTAACCTATAAAAACCATATTTAGTAACCTTATTTAATATCTCTTCCTCGATTATTTTACTGGCGCGTTTATTTTTTATCACAAAACATATATATAACCAAAATAAATTTATTTTTGCACGATAATATAATATAATGTATCCTGGGCCCGTACTACGAAACGGTTTTGAGACTCAAACAATCGTACGAGAATGTTGCGTCCTACTCTAACAAACGTGAAATTACGTTGTTAGAGCAGGACGCGGCATTCTCGTCCGATTGTTTGAGTCTCAAAACGGTTTCGTAGTAGTCCTACTGTCCCTATCGAATCTCCTTAAACACAGCGTTTATAATATGTTACTCTAATCAACAGTATTATAAACGCCACCATTGAAATATATCTTCTGTTTCGTTTTAATTCTTTTGTTACTCTGTTCAACAGACTTTTTACAGCGTAAAGCTGAACAAGTGAGTTACAATGGAATAATTGGAGTGTATTGGTTTCTTCGTACACCATAGTACAGCCACAAAACAGCTATTATACAGCCTATTTATGCTTATACAGCTACTGTACAGCCAATATAACGCAAAACACTGTATAAGTTGTGCCCTTTTTAAGGGGTATAAGGGTTGTATAAGCGCTTGTACAACCTTTATGCAGCCTGAAAATACAGCATTAAGAGTATAAACGACCTTTAATACAGCTGTTATGCAGCTTGTGATGCTGCTTGGGGTCTGTGCTGAGCCTTAGAAACAATAGTAGGTAGCTAATATAAAAACGCTTTTAAACAAAAATAATTCCAATAAAAATAATTTAATGTATAATGTGTCATTTAAGGATTAGAGTAATGGAACAATAGATATTGTGTACACTGGTAATGACTGATGGCTACGTGTGGTGTCAGATCATAATAAATTATAATATTATGTAAGCCAAGTTTTTGATTCTACTCGTCCTTACTTTACAATACTGTGCATCTTAAACTTTTTATGCTTAATAAATCCGCTAAAGGAAAAATATTTTAAACATTACGTGTATAGGTATCTAGTGTAATTCAAACTCTATTTGGGTTAGAAGTTAGCTCGAAACGCTGCGAGAAAAGATTCGATAGACTAATTACTGGTAGATGTACTAGCCTTGCATGTCGCTCTACTCGCCTTGACGGGAGAACTATTGTGCCCCCAGATCATCCAACATCATAGAAATCTAATAATATTACCAACAGTTTTCAAACAGGTAGTTAGATCACCCAAAGATAACTTTTAACAAAGTTAAAGCGAATAAAGTAGAAAAGAAAAATCTATTGAAATAAAGGGATATTTAAATCGCCTCCAAAGTCGATTCCAAAGAGACGCCTTTTAATAGAGTCAGCCACTTTCGCCAACTTAAATCTTTCAGCTTAAAAAAGGCTTTACATCGGTTTAAAGGGATAAAGGCGGCCCAGGCCGATCGATGATTTTAGCTTTATCCAATTACTTACTTAACAGTTTCACTTTGCTTTCTATGAATATTCAATGCTATTTCGTGTTTTATCGAATTCTAATTTCAATTTGGGTATAATTTTTCTGACTACTTGAACAACACTTAAAAATTTAAAATATTTATCCACAAAATGATAGAGTAAGGTATTATTATTTGGAACTATTTATATAACATTTTGTTTGTTATTGTTTCAAAATAATGGCTCCAATTCCGAATAAAATTACGCTACAACGGATTAACGCACAAAGCAAAACGTAGGACAAACAGAATGGAATCAGCAATTTATTTTTAATCCAGATTCGACTAACCTCCGTTATTTCATGTTTGATAATATTAACGATTGAAAAATGCATACGAAACGGTCCGAACGGCGTTAGCGATTCAGCGCCGCCTTTGTTCTCTTTGTCGAATATTGAATTCCGAAAGCTGGATGTAAAAAAGGCAATTAAACGAATAAATCACTATATCCGAGCCTTTTCCACTTGCAGCTATTATGCGACCAAGTTTTATGATCCAAAAACTCACGTGACGTTTGAAATATGAAAGCTATTGGTCCATCGCGATTGTTTATGGCGTTTTCCAGCCTTTGTGTACAAGCACTAAATCATGATGATATGAAGATTTATGCTGTTACTGATATATAGTCTCGCTTTCTATATCAAAATGAATGTGTTGAAAAGTTTTTTTGTGTGCTATGTAGGTTTATGGTACAAGGATAGAGTTTTGAATTATACGGGAATTTTTCTTTGCAATTTTGCTTTCTGTTAACAGAAATTGGTATTATTTACTGATGATATTATTGTAAAGTTTTGTTTTGCATAAATGGATGCATACAAAAAATAATAATTGAAGATTCAAAATAAATTGAAAAGTCAGTTAACAAAGAGGATGGTAAAGCAGAAAACGCATTATTTAATTTACCAATCAAAACTTATTTTATTAAGCCGATGTATCATAATTTTATTCATCCTCATTAATACCACACATGTACTTATCGACTACTGCTTTCATAGTCGACTATGATTTATTTATTTATTAATTTACAGTTCATTAAAACGGGTTGACCCCAATTACATTAATTACGAGTAACCTAGAACTAAGATAATATTAATACATAATTAAAATAACAACTTAACTAATAGACAATACGAGTAGTAGACGCTCTTGCATACTTTCCCTCTCAGAATTTCACACATACTTTCTTTATATCACTTGTCAACAAATACGAGTATATCACACTCGGGGCTAGTAGACAGGAGAGCGTTGAGCACGCCTAAACCACGACACAGTGGGGACTTAGCTCTCGCGACAGAATTGCAAACAGGTATGGCAAATAGTTTAGGCCGACGGCAAGAGCGGTAATTGTCGGGCACGAACAAACGGCAAACGAGGGTTTGAAGTTCTGGACAGTCTATCTTTTTTTTTTAATATTTAAATGATCATACAAATCCAAATCAATCTCTCTTTACAGGGTCAACATCCATGCGATCGATCTGAACCCCGCGCGTGCCGCAGTTTCTCCCACCGTACCCGACAAGCCTCACCATTCATCTCCGAGTGTATAAGGAGGCGCTGGCGGCCGGCATGGAGCCGCTAAGCGAGAACATGTGCCTCAGCGAGCTGGAACTCCACGGGGGGCACCTCCACGAGTCAGTGGCGGCGTCCGTCGGCTCCGCCATATCGAGCCTCATGGCGCCTCTACACCACGAGCCGCAGCACACGCCCCTGCATCACGCCCCGCCACTCCACCATGAGCCGCTAGAGAAATTAAAACGTGAGTTGTTTTAATAAGAATATTATTTTAGATCTAAATAATTTAGAGGAAATTAGATGTAGAATAGGACAGGCGAAAACGGCTTTCTTTAAAATGAGTAAAATACTGTGTGATCCAAAACTAGCATTCTCAACAAGATATCGGGTTCTTAAATGTTATGTCTGGTCCATCATTTTGTACGCATGTGAAGGGTGGGTTCTAAATAAAGATAGTTGTCGACGGATACAGGCGTTTGAAATGTGGACACTACGTAAAATGTTAAAAATCTCTTGGTCACAATTTGTATCGAATAAAAAAGTTTTAAAAAGAGCGGATTGTGAACGCCAGCTAATGAATATCGTAATCCAAAGGAAGGTCGCTTTTTTCGGTCACCTACAAAGAGGAACCCAATATGAATTTGTACGGTTGATCATAGAGGGTAGATTTCCGGGAAAGAGACCACCTGGTAGACCAAGAAGAAAATGGATAGATGACATAAAGGAATGGACCAGATGTAGCTACCCACAATTAAAGAAATTAGCCCAGGACCGGAAGAAATTCAACCAGCTGACGGCCGAACTTCGTTATGAAGAGGGCACTAAATGATGATGATGATGATGATTATTTTAGACAATGGTTGTAAATGTACAATTTCATGTAGGTACGTAACTAGCAAAATGTTTAGATTAAATAATACAGAAAGTACACGAAACCACTTTGGCACCCTACTTATCCATCGCTGCAATGACCCGACGGTCTGCTAAAATAGTTACAACGCACCTTAGTGTGTTATTATCTCCTAATTGATTATATTATATTACAATACCCGGTTTCTGAGGTTCCTTGCTACTTTATCTATTGACTAATGATTTAGATTTTTTAACGTCAAGTAGTAAAACAATAACAACTAATTTCATGCAAAGATAAATCTTGTTAAAACCTCAGGAACTGGGCACAAGACGATACGAGTACTCGTAACTCGTCTAGCCTCTATGTGCTCTATAGTTTGTGTAAGTATGTATAACCTTAAGAACGTATAAGGATTGAAATTTTTGTGTAGTGATAAATCTTAGAGTAATTATTAAATATACAACAAAATATGTTGTATATTTGATACTGTATAATAGTGTATCAAATATTATGAAAGGTTAGCGTTATGGTTAACACCGTAGAAAGACCCACGTCTACTTTTATTTATTTTTTTAATTTTTATTTTATTTATAAACACCCCCCTAACATTATTAAGGCTTGTTGTCTGCTATATTATAAATAACACTTACTTAATAATTACTGATATTATAACAATATTATCTACAGCCAATTTTAACATTAAGCCATTACATAATTTAATCCAATAAAATACAATAAAACGAATTAAATTCAATAGAATAAAATAAAATTCAATAATAAAATACAATACAATTAAAATCAAATACACTAATAAAATCCAATATCAATAATGAAGATAAAACTACGGCACAAACATTCAACTAACCCTAATATCACAGCATGTTACCTAAGACTATTATCAATTTATCACACTAAAATATCACAGTTTCTTTTGTTTACTGCTTTAACTATTTTTGTACAGAAAGAGAGGAACATATCCCTCTTCTTTCCCCCCAGGATCGAAGGCAGGTTCTCACCCGTCATCGATGTGCCCAATTTCTGCTCAATATCATATCTATTGCTAGCAAAAATTGGGCACTTAAGTAACAGGTGAGGTACAGTCTCCTCTACTCCGGGCTGACACAGGCACGACGGATCCTCCTTCAGCTACTACTTACTTCTTACACAGTTAAATAGCTAAATACACAAGAAGGTAAATATTATTTTATTAGTATTCATTTCTTACACAGTTAAATAGCTAAATACACAAGAAGGTAAACATTAGTTTATTAGTATACTAGCTGTCCCGGCAAACGTTTCTTTGCCATATTATATAAAGTATATCGCCCGTATTATTTTATTGAAATAGTGACTAAATAAGTATGTCACCATGGCAACGTCCATCGCTATCCCGTGCCCCGCGTCGCATAAACAATTGTCGCTCTTTATAGACAAATAATTTGCAATAAAATAAAATTGCTATAATTAAAGATCTAAGCTATCATATCTCTTAAGTTGGAAAAAAGCACACATTAAAAAAAACATTAAAATCGGTTAAGTAGTTTAGCAATCCATCGCGGACAAACATCGTCACAGGAGATTTATATATTATGTACATATATTAGATAAATTATACGATATAACAATCCCTTCGCGTAGCTCTATACGTCAGTTAAATAGCTAAATACACAAGAAGGTAAATATTATTTTATTAGTATATATTATGTCGCAGCCAACTGGTTTAAATAGCCGTTCAATCAAACAGCTAGCCCTTTTACTGAACAACGCCATTCAATCACACGTCTAGCTTTTAAATTGAATATGAGTCATATAAAAGCAAAGGCAGCAACATCCATTTTTTTAGAATTGCAACTTTGAATACAGTCTAACAGTCTAATGTCATTTGCATACAATCGACTTATTAGTTCCTTGCAAAACCAGCAATAAACCATATAAAATCATCATTTTAGTTATGGGCTAGTAGCAAAAACAGCATCTTCCCTCTTGACCAATCAGATGCTCGCATTACGTGCGATGCGATTTGACGTGGGAGAGCCATGCTTCGGCACGAATGGGCCGGCTCGGCCGGAGAAATACCACGTCCTCACAGAAAACCGGCGTGAAACAGCGCTTGCGCTGTGTTTCGCCGAGTGAGTGAGTTTACCGGAGGCCCAATCCCCTACCCTTTTCCCTTCCCTACCCTTCTCTATTTCCTTCCCTACCCTCCCCTATCACCCCTTAAAAGGCCGGCAACGCACCTGCAGCTCTTCTGATGCTGCGAGTGTTCATGGGCGACGGAAGTTGCTTTCCATCAGGTGACCCGTTTGCTCGTTTGCCCCCTTATTGCATAAAAAAAAAAATTACGCGTGATTCAGTTGGCAGTGATTGGCTGTCAAAAATAAGTTACTGCAAAAATAGCAACATCCTTATGATTAATGGTGCAAAAGCAGCAATATCCAATTAATTGGTAGCAAAAACAGCATCATCCGAAATTGATTTGCATTTTTGAGGATTGTCTTGTTTTATATTGAAGTTATTTTTTAATTTTCATAATTCTAAGATAATTTCACAACTATAGACAAACTTAAACAATGCACAATAATATTGTAACATGCAACCTAAACAAAAAAAAACCGGCCAAGTGCGTGTCGGGCCACGCGCAATACACGGTTCCGTAATACTGCTAGTTTTTTTTAAATGTTTGTGTGGTCAATGAATGTACATTTATAACGTGTTTTACGCTACTAACAACATCATCTCAGTTACTTTCAAAGGAATTTGAACGAAAAGTTCCTTTATACTTCGCCGAATACATTTTTTTAGTTGATCGACTATTACTTAATAACTTATGAAGTCTTCTTAGCCGTGATAGTTTTCCTTTTAAATTCAGCATATTTCCTAGTCCCGTGATTTTTTTCACATTTCCAGAAGCAACCGTTTAGCTGGTAGAAGCGGGGGACACTGGACTCTAACGATTTTTTCCACTTTAAATCATAATATTTCACAAACGGATCCCTAAATCGGAAAATGATCTATGAACACTCATAATAGTTTTAAAAAACCTACTCAACGACATTCTAGACGATGGGGTGGACGCGAAAAAAAATTTTCATCCCCGCTTGATGTGTATGGAAGGTACCAACAAAAAAAATATTTTTTTAAGATTTAATGTACCATTTTGTTGCCATTATTTATATGTACATTCATGCCAAATTACAGCTTTGTAGGTCTTATAGTCTCTGAGCAAAACCGCGGACAGACAGACAGACAGACGGACGGACAGACCGAAACTATAAGGGTTCCTTGTTGACTACGGAACCCTAAAAAGGATTACCCACATTTCAAGTAAAGTGGATGTTGCTGCCTTTGCTTCTATATGACTCATATTTAAGTCGCTCAAAACGTTCAACACTACAGCTGATTCAAAAGCTGCCGTTTAATTGAATTAGTTCAGCACTGACCACCGCGGCGCTAGGTGGGTTTTGTTTTCAATATGGCGTCAACTAACCGGTGTTTTGTGGTTGTAATAAGATATTTTTCGTAAATATATTACGTTACAAGTATTAAATTAAAGAGACAGAAATTATGGGGGTACATACGAGTGAACCAAAATTTAAACTAATATTCGAGGAGAAATTACGGTATTATGAAATGCATGGTGCATCACCAAGGTATTTATTGCAATTGTGTTCAAAATGAGTTAGAATACAATTAATCTGCTTGTTATCGTTACCTACGCTTGTGTAATAATAGCACTAAACGAATGGTCACCTTAGTTAATTTACCATTTAACCAGTTGGCTAAGCGTCATCTAGCTGTAGTGTTGAACGTTGCAGTCAACAGGTCGGCTAAACGACGTATAGCCTTGTGATTGAATGGCGTTGTTCAGTCAAAGGGCTAGCTGTTTGTTTGAATGGCTCTTTTAACCGCCTGCGACATAATATATAACAATCCCTTCGCGTAGCTCTATACGTCATGTAGAGACCAAAAACAGTTTTTCAGCCATCGTAACATGGGAGCAGCGAAATAAATAATTTCGTACAAACTATAAATGCCAATTTCAGTGTGCACACAGGGAGGAAGTGACCCATTTTAAATAAAAATAATCGGAAATTCGTTTTCATGAAACGAGTAAATCTCTTTTATATTGGCAAATAAATCCCATTTTAAATTCAACTGCGCAAGTAAATAAAGGGGACTTTTCATGTTTCGTTCGCCGCCGGTTCCTCGTACGCAGTCGTTCCTTTGCCCGTTTTATTTTTATGAAGATATATTCCGATGGAATGAAAAGATCAACTTTATTTGCGAATATAAGCTCAAATTTGAATGCAACACGAGCAAATAAAAAAACGATCACATAAATTTTCGTTAAGATTTTTCGGAGCGGAAACATTAAGTATTTTATCTCGTTGCATGCGAAGTCGAGTGCCGGCATAATGTTATTAAAATGAAGTTATTCGGTGATAATGTTCGGCGTGGCGATGGCCGTCATGGGTAATCAGGGATGAGGGAGAGATGTGGGCCCGTCGCCCGTCATAACACAACGTATACAAAATTACGTGTTATTCACCTCACACCCTCGAGATCTCATTTTGCTGGATAATCAAAATCGATAGAATTTATACTTAATGTCATAATAACACTTATATAATATTATAAAGGTAGTTATTAGTATCTAATTTCGAAGTATAGTAACTAATATTAATTGTCTTAATTATATTATTGTAGAGTGCCTACGAAACTACTTCGTAGCCCGTAGGCCGTAGCACTGCTACGAAGCCACAGAGAAAAATTGATTCAACTCCCAAGCGGCATCCGGGTGCCGCATAACAATTGAAAAGCTATTGTGTCTGCGATTCCCATAATCAAGGTATTAATATTAATTAAAGTTTTAACCCATCAAGCCCCGTAAGGCTGCGATACCAAAAGATTTCCAGGAATTGGTGATCGACGGATTAACTTAGAACCTACAGTCTGATTAGTGAGTACATAAATAATTTAGCCATAGATTTTCCTCATTAATCTTTCAATCGCGGATTCTTGGAAATCTATTGTTATTCTATTGTTTTCGCGGTCACCGGTGTCCTTAAGTGACTTGATAGGTTAAGAGAACATACTTACAAGACATACAACGAATTGCACTCTTCAAAAAGAATATTGTAATTTTTGCAAAGAATATTAAAATTCGGCACCTGTATTAGTATGTCCGGGGGTCGTATCTGATAGTTTTTACAATCGCATCAATATCGGATTACTCTCCCCAGCGAGTTAGTCACGCAATTAGTGACGCGAGGGGCAGCAAATTACAACACAACACAACACAATTTTTGAGCAAACAAAGAACGGATCGAAACTGAATTTAGATGTTATTTTAATTCGCACTAACAGGTTAGTTATGTCCGGTTTCTAAAATAAAAATTGTAAATTGTATATGCATATTATTAATATCTTTTCAACAGCGTTGTTGTTGTTGTGCTTAAACATAAACGTTAACTTTGATACCTACAGTAAACATTATGATAGTCTATGTAAGTTTCCGGAATCCAGTGGCACCAACGTTATGCCTAAGAAAGTGATCCGATTTCCCTAACTAATAATAATTTAGGTACCAATAGGTTCCTAATATTGACCGGGTAACAAAGGCTATCATTTCTGTTTTCCTAATATAGTACATATACGAAAAAGCGACTATTTGTAAATTCAAGCCACTTTGCAATTAGAGACGTAAACACTTAAGTTTCATGATATAACATTTTTAATTTATGAAGGAAATTTAAAATTAAAAGCAATCCAATTGAGTAAATGTGTCAAACTTAACGTTCTATACCTACTGTATTTTTGAATGGTTAAATACGAGTATGCCGGACAAGAGAATTCTTATCTTTGTATATATAATTCTTCTGTGAGTGTGTATGTCACTGAACTTCTTTCAAACGACTGGACCGATTTTGATGAAATTTTTTGTGTGTGTTCAAGGGGATCTGGGAATGGTTTAGATTCACAATTTTGTCCGCTGGACAATGTTTTTTTAATTAATTTTTAATTTATTAGTAGTTGTTGATTTTGGAATGTTTTACATTGGATCCGACAGACGGCGCTATTCGTCGCATCGCAGTGTCAAATTTTAAATAATATTCGAATTTTAATTTTAGTCTGTCCCGACAGTTAGCGCTGCGATCAAATAAAAAAAATACTTATGGCAAAGAAACGTTTGCCGGGACAGCTAGTTACTGTATAATATATTAAACTAAAACCTTTTTTGCCAGCGCAAAAGATGAAATAAGTAAACAAAGTATCGATGCACGTGAAGCAAATAAACTCATTAGTAATCCATCACCAGTGCACAAAAAGGGCCACTGTAATCATTTAAAGTCAATTCAAATTAAACGCTTAGCTTTTATCTCTTTCGTCAGCACATAGATGCTATTTCCATCTCGCTCTGTCACTAAAAAAGTCCCCCTATCCACGAAGCATTATATTGCGATGATTAGGCTTGCACTTGCTCCGCCATTGAATTTAAATGGGGGATTAAAAAAGAACAGCGAGTTTTATTTATTAAATGCATTGTGCGCCAGTTCATTAGTCAATTGATGTCGTCACCTACTCTTTGTTGTATGAGACCCAGCTGTTTTGTACAGAATGTATCGTTTATTGACAAATATATCATTAATATTTGTACGCATTTTCGGCGTCTCCACGCTGTCGCATGATGAACCAATACAAGCGTTACTCGTTGATGATTGCCTTTGATCAGCGTCAATTGTGCAATATACATAATTAGACCTTCAAATGGCTATTTTTTTTAAGGCAGGTCGTTGTAGTTTTGACGCTGCGACCCATGAGGATCTGTCGTGACTCCTTCGCACTAGAGTACTGTCTCCAACCCAATGCTGCTCATAAATTGAACGATATGTTCGGACTTTGTGGTTGGTGCCACGATTTCCTCTGTGGATGAGTATTCGTAGCATCCAAGCTACCTCTTCCTACTCTGTAGTAGAGTAGGAGAAGGTAAATTATAGGTGTCTCATCCTCCTCCTCACACTATCTGCAAGTCGACGTAAGGCTACAAATACCCATTCTGTTTCGGTGTTTGTTGAGCTTGCAGTGCCCTTAGTTAGGCTTCTGGTAAGGATTCTTAATTGGTTACTACCCATGGTGAGCACTAATTCTGACAGTTTCTTATTGAAGCCAGGAGGCCTTGGAGTGTTCAAAGCCAGGGGTTGAAATGGCTATAGCTAGCTTCGCAATCATGGCTATCCGTCACAGGCCACAAATAGAGAGGGCCCTTCAAACTTTCTTGGAAGATATTAATTGTCCTTACTTTATTTTTTGTAATACGGTAGTGTTTTTTATCCGCATTCTGTCTGGCTATGATCTAAGAACATTTCAGCAAAACAGCAGTTTGTGAACGGCTAATTTATAAAACCTCATCGATATATTTACTAACTGCAACTCTTAATCTCGGAAGTCGGATGGATGATCTATTTTATAATTTTGTAATGTTACGCAGATAGGTACACGTTATCCTCTTAATCAGAAAAACTGAAAAAAGCAATCTAATTTTTAAAGATTTACTTTCGATTTTCGCACCCCAAAAATAATTTGGGGTATAATTTACGGGCGTCGCACCTTTTTCGCATGACAAAAAAATTCTATAGGCACTGCATATGTTATCGGTAGCTCGGCTTACGGAGAAAATTGTTCTCATATCCGGAGATTTTTATAAAATACGCGAAAAACACGTTTTGTGGCTTTAATTTTAAATTGAGCTGGTTTTGCAAAATCTTACTAAAGCCTTCGTTGATTTTGTCGTTATCGAAGAATTTTTTACACCTCGCCAAAGCTTTTTATAGAAAAAACGGCTCTATGTTAATTGTATTAGGAACATTTATATCTTATACGATTAGATTGGATTTTTTAGGATTTAACAATGGTTAAAATTGTATTTAAAAAAGTATTTTCCTCTACCGAAATTCTAGTGGATTAGTACGATTATTTATTAAATATGATTTTACTTATTATAAAGTATTGGCTAATAGTTTTTATTCATTTTATTTTTGGCTTCTCCCGCTAGTTTCTTACGATTTTGCGTTTTGTATCATTTTACATATTTATATTTTCAATACTTATCTTTTAGTACTTTTACTATACAATTAGATACGTTTGTTTAAAGGTCTATTTTATTGTTCCCTATAAAACAACAAACCAATTTTTTTTTAAATATAAGCAGTTACAACCTTTACAAAAATCATCCTAATAATAAACGTTTTTTGTGTTACCTCGATAAAGTTGGTCGCCACACATCCCGGTGCCGGAGGCTGGAGACAAATATTTATTTTGTTAGTTCGTGTCTCGAGACGAGATTACAAACTTTATCTCTATCCAAGTAAATCTGACCACTGATACGAAAAAAGATTAAGGAATTTGTTGTAATCGAACCTTGCTTCACTGCGTCTCAGTGTCTTTAAGAAATTCTTGTTTTTATATCAGTGTAATAAAAGGTTAGTGTTGTTAATAAAACACTATATATCATACAAACTTAAAAATTAATTGCAAATTGAGCATTATTTAATTAGTGGACATAGAGGCCTATGGTTTAAATTTAATGATTTTTTTATTAATTTAATCATAAAATAACCTAAATATTGCTTTTTAACACTTGATCAAAAAACGTAAGTATTTGTATTAATTTTAATTACAATACAAAATGTTAAAGTTAAAACTGCAACCTTTTTCGTGTTCAAATAATTATGAAAATCCCCAAAATATGAACATTGATTACCACTTGACAAAACTAATCATCTGCACACACTAAAGTTGTAACTGTTAACTATAACCTTTTTTGTGCACAAATGTAGAGCACTCCTAAATACAAAATTCCGAATAATTATGCGGGTAACAACAAACATGCTTTTTGTTGATCTTAAATTTCACTCTTGCTATCGATGTTTTGATTTATGTTGCAAAAAGTGCAGTATAAAAACTGCGGTGCCATGCTGTCTGCTGTCTGCCGTTTGATCTGCCGTGCCAATAAATAAAAACAGTTTTTCGACAAAAACCCCTGACCCCCGTGGGCTGTGAACACAAGTTTATTCTTTTGAAATCTCCGCTGCTATTAAGCTCGCTGAATAGTGAAATATTGTAGCAAAATAACACGTTTCATTTGATATTATCATAGAAATGCATCTTTAGCAACATTGAATTTTGTTTTACAATTGATCGGATACAAATACACAATCATATTGTAATAAGATTATTAATTATTGAATATTAATTATAATATTGATATTTTATATTATACCTACATCTTAGCAATCACAATGTTCCTGAACTCTATTTTAACTACGAGTACTGCAATCTTCTAGTTCAGACGCTCTGTTCAGGCTACGAGTACGCATAATCTTAACGTTTGCTAATTTTGGGTACATAACAAAATGTATGACTGTTAGTTTGCTAAACCTTTACCCATTCTATAACTATACTAATATCTAAATACTATCTAAATATCGATATTGTGTTTACCAATACCAGAGGAAAAAATGGATTTCATATTTAAAAAAAATCGAGAGAGGCGTGCCCCGATTCTGTAGGACAGATGTCAGTGTATCCGCTCCGTCATGAATCTAAAAAACACCCTGAAGGAGGCGTGGTGGTAATAAATTTTGTCAAAATACGCTCGACGCAAACACTTCCCATCGCCCTATTACAGTGGTTCCCAAACAGTGGTCCGTGGACCAGCAGTGATCTGCAGGAGCCAAAAAATTATTTAAGAATGATTTAAATTTAACATTAAATAGCCGATTTCCAAATTAAAATATAGCCGACCACGTAAAGATGCAAGCTCAGAAATTCCATTATTACTTAAAGTAATCATATTATTTTTATGTAATTTCCTATTAAGACAATATAAGACAGAGGAGTATCAGAGGAGTCCCACATACCCCGGCCGATGTCGCCAATCTGCCGGGGATGCGCAAAGCATTTCCCCCTGAAATAAAGAAAACATGCCTTTATTATAGTGGTCCCTGACTCCCTGACCAAGAAAAGTTTGGGAGCTCCTGGCCTATTAGAATAACAGAACAAATCGGTTTTAATTTGTTAACAGCCGCCTCGAATGGGTGTCACATGTCTGGAGGTGGACGCTATAAATTGTTTCGTCTCGCCTCCACTAATTGCCGACGACAAACTTTTAATTGCTTAAGCACATGTCTAAACGTCTAAAGTTGAAATATATCGACAAAAAGTGCGGGTTTCCCATGTCTATTTCAGGAATACTTTCTTTCACTGAATACTATATGTATATGGTATGTCCTAAGTTACCGAAGACGTTCTATTATTTTATTTAGAATATGGACGTAAATTATTACTATGTATTTTCTGGTGTGTAATTTTTTTCTCTCTGTGCTTCATAGATAAATCCTATATAACGACTGATAAGTTGCACTTAGGTGTATGTCCTTACTCACCTTAGTCAGGACGACTAACATAAGATATTAATCTCTACCAAAATATGTACATTGGATCAGTCTCTTCGTGTTACTCGTAGTTGTAAAAACGCTATTTTCAAAGTTCGTTATTGATCTTCTTATTTTGTGAGTTGTGACAAACTAGGCCTTTGCATCCATTGTGGATAATTTACTCGTATACAGTATTTTTAGAGCGAAGTAACCACTCCTCAAATACTGTAGTGCTTGGGACAAGATTTAAATGTCCATATGATTGATTGCAAAAAGCGACCATTTGTGACAAAATCTACTTATTATTAAACTACAATTAATAAATTAATGTAACATTTTATTTTCTGTACTCACTAACGTTAAAACGAGACTCTCATGGAATCCCGTATGCTAGAGTCGTAACGTTATTCGGGAATGTAATAAATCAAAATAGCAATTAAGTGAGGAAATCGGGTAGAAGTCAACACCAGCAAATATTGACACAATGAATACAAACAATACAGCGGTGATCGATTATTGCCGGCAGATGCTAACCCTTCCGCTGACACCTTGCCATCTGTTACTTATTCCATACCCACTGGTCAGATTTACCCCAGATTTAGAAAACCGCTTTTCGACTTGTCTTATTGGTTTAATAAGTTTAAGTAGAATTAATTCCAATATTATAGATGCGCAAGTGTGCTTATTTGTCTGTTACCTCTTTATGTTGAACCGATTTTGATGAACTTTGTCGTAAGGCTACTTGTACCAATATGTACTCGTAGGTATTCTGTATTAAGGATACTTAGAGTACTCGGAGGCTGAAAAAGACGTAGAAAAGTTTGTATTTCTGACGGTATAATAAACGAATTTCAGTATCTTCTAGTATTTTATATTAGCAGCCTAAGAAACTATTTTACTGTAAACTCAATTGCAAACTTTACAAAAACCGTTATTTTTCATTATCAGTAATAACGATGCCACAGTTTTGACATATTTTACTATCAAATAAATGGCCACAATATTACATTTCGTATTTCCATTTTATTCGCTATAAAGGGACAGAATAACGGTTGTTATAGAGTAGTTCAGCACACACATCGGATAATAAATCTTTTTATTTTATGACAAATTGTTGTCTGACGTTCGGTTACCCTCGCCGCAACAAAAGATCTAGAACAAATAGGGGTATAATGGCCTGTGATGACCGTGTGGTACAATGAGAGGCATACGTAAACACAAATACAATGACACCGCCCTTTTTCTTTGGACTGACTTCAATTACGACCAATATTTCATCAATGTGACAAATAAAATAAATAATAGACCATTGTGAAGTTAAACAACAACTACTATTTTTTTCTAATGCACTAAAATAACGTTTGTTTCTTTTACAATTGGATAAAACCTAATTTCAGGCATAGGTATACCAGTGACTGCACTTAAATAGTATATAATATTTTCAAAGATAGATATTGGCATATTTAAAAGTAACATCGATCCTCAATAATGTCTATGGACGCTTCACACCACGTCAG
This sequence comes from Polyommatus icarus, assembly GCA_937595015.1. Classification (NCBI taxonomy): domain Eukaryota; kingdom Metazoa; phylum Arthropoda; class Insecta; order Lepidoptera; family Lycaenidae; genus Polyommatus; species Polyommatus icarus. Next base: position 12,289,819 of record OW569324.1, read on the forward strand.
TCTGGCCCAGTGCTAAGTACCTAAAGGACTTGTGTTACAGATACCAGACAATGGAAATATGTATATTTAATACTCTTATACTATACATATATTTAAGACTAGCTGTTGCCCGCGACTTCGTTCGCGTTAACATAGTATAATAACAAAGATGGATAGTTTTCCCCTTCTTTATGGTTTCTTATACAAAGGGTAAAAACAGGACCCTATTTAAGCAAACGTCAAACGCAAACGTCAAAAAACTTTCATGTTTCTAACTCAAGAAATGACGGACTTTCATTGAAACTTTCTACCCCAATTTCACCCCCTTGGGGGTAGTATTACCAGAAACGCTTAAATACGTATCCAGTCATTTTTAATCAGTAACACAAACGTAAAATTTCATGTTTCTAACTCAAGAAATGACGGACTTTCATTCAAACTTTTAACCCCTATTTCACCCCCTTCGGGGTAAAATTTTCAAAATTCCTTCCTTAGTGGGTGTCTACTTAATAAAACAACCCTACTCACCAAATTTCGTGGCTGTAACTTTAACAGTTTTTGCTCAGCGATGATGAATCAGTCAGTCAGTCAGTCAGGACATGTAATTTTATAAGTATAGATTTTTATAATATCATACACATTTAATACACATCCAGATCCGGGAACATTGAAAACGTTTTGTTCCGTCGGCGGGATTTGAACCCGCGACCTCCGGCTAGAACTAAATACAAACATATATTATAACAATTTTAAATTACGTTCTTTTACTGCAGGAAAACATTTTTTTAATATTTTTATCGAACAAGGCATGAATATCACACACGGATGACACGTCAGCATGTTATATCATATATGTCGTAAGTGATATATGACACAGTAACAATGGCAGACAACGGTGTTTTGGAACAGGGGCACGTCCTAATTGTAAAGTTATGACTTAACAATATTCCCTTTTCCGAAGTGTGAGGGACAGTATGATAAAATTAATGTTCGAAATCTACATGATATATTTTATATATCGAGTAAAATACTAGCTACAGACAGGAACGACGTGATGGACTACAATTACAATTAATAACATTATTTCAATTATCATTGGTGCGTAAAGCCTATATATAAAGATCGAAAAAAAGGATATGGGCGAATAGCCCATAGACGGCCCCAAATCGCATAATAAAATAAATACTAGCTACAATACATATCAATAAGTTTCAATATTTCTTGCTAAATATTTTTAAGTTACCTCCAATTTCACATTGGCTATTTTTAAGTTCGTATCACATTGACTTGTAACATAATATGAAGTTATACAATTTAATGCGAATATTATCTGCGGGATTTAATAAAAACTACCCTCAAAAGGCAAATGATACAGTTTGACAAAACAAAATAAATTAACACTAAAACGTCGGCCATATTTCAAACAGGCGGTGAAATAGCGTAATGCGATTTCGCCCTCGCGACTGTAATATTGTAATCGCCATAAAATGTGTATCACCACACTAATATTATATTTATGACATTACAGCTTCCACTAATATTTATGCAAATTGAAAATACACAGAAAGGCGTCGTTTACGCTCCCCCAATCCCCTGTGTAGAGTAAATGACATATGTCAGTATCATTTCATTCATATTGCTTTTCATTTTCCCTATATTCTTATAATATTTATAAAATATGAAAATTTCAAAAAAAATGTACTTAAGTAAATTATTTAACTATCATTTTTTTCTATTTTAATTGCAATTAAAATTATCACGTCACGTACGTTAATGAAATTATTACCGGTAGTAATTTTTACAGTTTATTAAAACTTGAATTTGATTAATCATCAATGTTCAGAGAATATCAAAATATAAGGTCAAGTTAACCCCCAGGTACCACTGCACCTATAAGTCTTCAAGTCACAATCATCATAATATTTTGCTTACTTTATGTTCCTCGTATCTGAAAGCTATCTCGGCGCCCCATCCTACTTGTCATTGTTGTGAATCTAATGCCATAGAAAAAGTAATTTGTGTCCATATGGGACCAGTGATTACCTTCTGAATACTGTCACCCTCCGCGAATAGTCTTTTGGTGGCCAATTTCTCGTCCCTCATTTATAAGATCTAAACATTTTACTGTCTGTCGTGTTTTGTGGTTATGGGGTCAGATGGGAGTCTTGGAGGGTGATGTGGATTTAAAGGGTTAATTTACTTTTATTTAAAATTTGTTTTATTGTTATATTTTTGAGTTGTTGATCTTTGGACCACAAAATGTGTACCTATACAAGAGTAGGTGATGCGTTTTAGATTATTTTTAGAAAATATTTAAATACCGAACAAAAATCTAGACAATTATATACTGCCAAAATAATGATCAATGAAAACAAATTCAATTCAAATGCAAAGAATTTTGGTAATTACCATACACAGCTTACAAAATATATAATGAATAATGACGGTTAAAATAGTAATAACTAACTGATAAGTAGGTAACTACTAACTGAATTCGTTACAATAAATCTTCATGATTTACAATGACATTTTAATTTCAATAAGAAAATATTTAACATCGTTTAATGTTAATAAAAACAAAGTCGTCCCCCAGGCCCCAACATCTCATTTAATCCACGTATAATTTCTGGGACGTTTTTACCAGTCTCAGGTGGTTAGTTTGCAAGCGGTGCAGCGCCGCTGCAAGGGTTACACTTGATTTATCTAGCTTACGAGCGTTGTGGGACAAATTATACGTTGTGTTGTGGTCTAGTACTGCTTCTGAAATTATCGTCGGTTGGGGGAGGCCTTTGGGCACAAATTACTAATATGTAATATAGTTATTAGTTGCCTGGGTAAACAATTTTTACGATGATGCTTGGGTGTCGTATGTTTAGAATGTAGTTTTGAATGTAACGAGGAGATATTCGAACCAATTAAAATAATTCATACCGCTACCTTTCCTTTCAACGTATGTACTCAGAAGTCAGAGCAAGTCATAGCAATAATCTTCCTAGGAAAGGCTTAATGTCTTAAATTGGCTGTGTAAATAAGCTCGGTACCTACTACCTTCAAAAAACCTAATACATATTGAAATATATTTAATACACGATTCTACGCTACAGTCTAATTTATAAGAAAAACAACAAATTAATTTGAATACTACGAGGGGAACACGAAATTGTTATGTTTCTGCCATAAAATAACGAAACATGAAAAATTTTCAGACACCCGCATCAGACTGATAAATGGCTTCCGAAAATCCAAAAGGAAGTTACAGCTTACTTGGGATTTGGTCTAGAACCTCTCACGTCCCATAACTGCTGCACTCCGCTTTATTACAATTAACATAAGCCTCAAAGTCCCACACTCTATGCTAAACAAATCTGACTGTCAATTTTGAACTCTACATCCTCCTTGCAATGAGCCGATTATAGCTCGGTCGCAACGAAAACGCTTTGGAAACGAACTTTTAGTCCCCTACGAACAACTTTAGCACTTACACTCGTGGTTTAAGGTCGGAAGTCGCAAACAAGCTGTCCGCGCAGAAATGATGCGAGGTTCGTGCCTCGGGAACAGCTCACTCTTTACATTTATGTGTACGATATGTCGCCGGCTATTTGGAATACTAATTGGGCCTGTCTAGAAAATTTGATACAACTACAAGGGCTACTATATCTGTAGTCTTTACTACAACTGATACAACTTATGACTTTTTACGATCCTAAGTTAGAGATGATAGAGAACACCAAGTAAATTTGCTATAAGTAATGTATTATGAGTTACTGTTAATAAAACATCAATTGAGTTACAAAATAATCTATGATGTAAAAAATGTAAGGCTCTAACTTTCTTTAGGTATATTAGCTCTACATAATATCTTAGTTGTTAGAATAATATTTGTATAGTTTCAATTGTGCAACATTTTTTTAAGCTTCAAGTAGTGTTATTGAAATACAAAATATTATATTTTATTTAGAAAATATTCATAATAATGAACTTTAAATGACGACCGTAAACAATGTGTATAACAAATGAACAAACAAACAGGTGAAAACGGTAACACGAGCCCCGCGCACAGCGCAGCGTCACACTCTCTTGAATGTAAATAGAAAATCAACCAAGCGTAAAATGATGATGAATCGTGCTATTCAAAGGGCCCTTCGACAGAGAGACGCTACTCGGGAAATCAACGCAACAGAAAGGGACAGGAATAAGGAAAATTAGCTGATGCTCCCGTGAATTTGTGTACGCTTTCAATAAAGGTTCTTTACAGTAGGTAAAATAGGAATAAAATGGATCGGCTCTAATCCGCGGCCATTTATAACTCACACGCCATTAATTTAAGCGATAATTCGCGTTGTGCCATTGGTCGGACAGATACCACAAGTTGGGAATTCCGAGACGTGCCTACTTGTAATCGGTAGCATCCTTATCTTGTTTGTTGCAATGATTTTAGTAGTCAAAGTCATGCTATATTACTTACTGTACGAAATTAAATATCGTATTAATTCGGCGAGTATAATTCACAGCTTTGTATCATATTTTTTATTATAGACTCTATGATCTATCTATTATTACTCTAACGATCGGACTGATGATTAAACTTCAATTTAATGAAGAGTTCGAGAAGTTTTAGAGAGTTAAGAGTTTTTAGAAAATACTAATGTTTTTTTTGTAGAGTAGCAGAAGTATGAATTTGTGGTGTCATCTTCAAGTGATTATGAGTTGAAAATTAGAAATGCGTTAACGGCCATATAGTGCGTGAGAAACGCTTCTACGTATCATTTAAATCTACTCTTTAACAACAATAAAATAGGACCAAGTTTATGTAGTACGTACCTACTGACTATCATAATTATTCATATTATATTCCTAACACAACAAGAACTAAAAATAACTTTCATAATATACTAAAAATTTCGTAGATCGTCCTACAAACAGCGACGTAATCGTCGAACATACAAAAAACTTTCGTTCTTGGAATCGAGTCGAAAATCATACTTACCTATCATTTAACACTTAGAATAAACGTTATTTATAACACTGTGAGGTCTTCTCGTTGAGATTTGAGACTTGAGACGTATCAGAGCGAACAAACACCGCGTCGGAAGCACTTGTCTACTTCCGTATCAGCTTTTAGGATTATGTTATTAAGCAGACCCGAGGTGGTCCTTACACACAATGTTTAAATATCTTTAAAAGCTTATTTTGATTACGTTGTGTTTATTTTGTTCTTACATCACGATGCGTACTTAATCTTACTTAATGCTTGGAGGTCACCGGACGCAGCGGTGATCTATTTGCAAAATATAATCTAATTTGACATATTTTAAAATTGTAATAACATTTGCTTCTTGTGGTTTTTAAATCCATGTTAATCCCTATACGTTTTCATATTAATTTTTTAAATGACTTTTGATATTATTATTTTTAACAAAAAATTAAAACCGACTCCCAAGTTAAAAACAATTATAACATCCTTATATTATGAACTAAAAAGTATTAAATAATTTTTCCTATCTAATAGTGCCTTTTTCCGAATTCGGCTAAACCTCAACTATTTGTGTAGGTACTCAATCTTCATTATTTTGAAGTCGGTACCAGATATAGCTGAATCTTCAGTTCTCTGACAGAATATTTGAAACTTTTGAAACTGGCACGGTTACGTATGGTAACGGTTATAACTTCTATTTGTTAAGTATACAATTTTTTCAGAGTCTGATACGTTAGAAAAGTGGCCGGACCGACTAGGGCAAAAGTTGTTTAAATATAACATCCGTATACAGTGTGGTTTTTTATTAGTAAAGTAGTTAATGTAAAAAAAAAATATTATGAAAACCGTATAATTATTGTTCAGTGTTCCGTAAATTAGATAAATTATTATATTCCGAGTTAATGGATGTTATACTGTACTATAAATATGTACTACAACAGTCGTAATAAAATACACACTGATAGTTCAAAGATAAAATAATAAAATGACAAATGGCAATAAAGATAATTTGTTCAAAAGACTTCAGTTATGTTTGTAAGCAAAAAGCAAAATACATGTCTCTAATGCATTTGCTCGCATACAAATGAACAATTTTTAAACTATATTTATCACTATCATATTTTGTTTCTTTAAAACATTAATTTGATTGTCAAATTAGTCATTGCTTTTAAAATTCATTCAGCGATTTCCTCGTAAATGCTATTTACATTGCGGGAAACGTATAGGGATTAACATGTTCTTCAATATCACTTAGTTAATGGACATCGTTCATATCAATTGTCCATATACTTGGCTTACATATTTAATTGTCTGTCAGGGTGCCAGGCGGGCGACGTGATAATCACAATACAAATCTATTGCAATGAATTATGCTGTGTGACTGAGGACAATGAACTGCTGATCTTCAAAGTCATTGGCTAAAATAGAATTTACAGACACCTCAATAAAACGATAAGGTTTTTCTCTACAAATATGAGCGTCGCGTCGTCGTTGCAAAGGAGACACTTTGAAGTGTCAATTTAGGTACGAAGCAATAACTATCCCACCAAAAACATTTCTTGTAAAATGTAGCCGAGATGACCACATAAGATTTACCCTGTGAAAAAGATATGAGATCTCATGAAGAGCCAAGCTTCTGAATCTACATTCTACATGGTCTAACTCTACTGACCCTAACTTCAACAAATTCTACATACCAGTAAATATGTATGGCTTCGTCGTTTAGTCTACTATATAATCATATACCGAGAAAATGAACTATCTGGTACATCGGAAACCAACTCTATGAGGGTTCAAAAAAACGATGAAACACTTCAAGAAAAGGTAGGTTTGCTTTGCGCTTTGCTTGGCTCGTCTCGGCGGGTCCACTACCGTGCACCCAGATTCTGGTTGATGTATGGGTTATTAATAGATGTAAACATGTTACAGAAAAATATGACTTATAGGCAGATGTAGTTAATTGTTGTTACATCTTCTTATGTGTATCGTCTTCTATCTTAGTTAAAAACTTATTTGAAATGTGATTAATCCGTACAAAACGTTGATAACTAATTAGCAAATTTTCATCGTTTACGACTTACCAACGCATATACATGTTAATCATTTCATAGAAGAATTTTGATGTAATAATATGTTATAGTTCATAGGACAGAAAACAAATAGGTAATGGGTACAGCCATGTAGCTGCAAACGTTACAAAAAATAGATAAAATGTTACAAAAATTACATACCTAGAGTACAACACTCAAGCAATTGTACCTTCCCATTTCGTATTATAACTTCAAATATAGTAGAAACTTTCTATTACAATAAAATGTAGTAGACAGGGTCGAGGTCGTAAATTTTGGGCTACTTATCTATGTGTACCGCGGAGACTAGCCGGCTAAATGTAAATACAACATTTTCTGGTTGGGTCTTTATACACTTTGCCTCGGAAATTTACGACTTCGCGCGCTTGATAATAACGGGATTGAAATTTTTTGTTTCACTCCCGTTATTTTGTTGGTTATCTTTGTAAAAATCGATTTCCATAGAGTACTAGAGTTGTTTTCCATAGATTATATATATAATGTGAAGAAGTTGCGATTGCACATAATATAGTGGAGTCTATTCTATTGTTTCTTTAATCCGTCGATCACCAATTCCTGGAAATGTTTTGTTATCGCGGCCCATATGGGCCTTACAGGGTTTAAGGGATTAATATTAAGTACTTTTTAATTTGTTTCCGATTCTTATACTTCTCAACTAAAAATTCACGTTTAGCACAGAAGTTATACATCAGATATAGCAAAAACATCGACATAAAACTTTATACAAATCGTATTCTTGTATTGGTAAATAAAAACCTCTTGCTTGGTTGTAAAGATGTAACAGCCTCAATAAAACAATGAACGCGCTTATCACTCGTTATCAAACCAGCAAACATAAATTTTATTTGTACGAGTGTTCTCAGCGCCGTGCGTTTGTACGACCGCTTGCTCTACTTGTGACGAGATAACGATCATTATCACTCTATCAGTGTATCATTAACAATACCATGTTCAACAGTTTCATGTACTTTATTGGCTAAGAAATGGACGCTTGGTAGATTTTGTCAACCCCATGTCTGCTACAATGAGCACTCGCATGTGACTAAAGTGATCAATGCTTTAAAACACATTGTATATTTAAGTGTCTTAACACACTAGGCCGAAGTTACGCCGGCGTAAATTACGCACGATTACGACCGCAATGTATTTTAAATTGAAGACGATACACTATTCCGTCGCGTTCCGTCCGTATTTTGTATGCGTTTTGACATTGCGGACGTAATTTACGCCACGTAAATACGCCTAGCGTGTTTAGGCACTAAGGGTTAGTTGAATATACAAAATATGCAGAAAGGACTTGGCGATGCAAAATAAATCGTTTCATTGCGAGCTAACCTTAACACCTGACCTTAACGTGGGTGTCTACGTACTATCGTTAATTATCAAGTTGATGCTAAAATTCATTTTTTTAACTTCACTAAATAAATAGATACGTGAGTATTAACAGGCATTTGAAAACATGACTAGAAAAAAGCAAAAACAATAAAAGTTACATAACTAGAAACTACATATCAATAGTCAATAAATAATACGTTATCGATCGTATAATTTAATATGAATTTATAATGTCGTCGCCATTACTGTTCAATGATCAGATAATGACAGCTTATTTTATATAATAACAAACGACAGTGGCTGTGCTGTAGACTACAGTTATTGGTGGTTCGTGACTTTTTCCAAAACAATGGGATTACGGCAGAGACATCTGTATTCTGTTTATGATGTCTATACAATATTATCTACTGCAGTTTGCCTTGCAACATATTATTATGAATTATATTAACATTCATTCTGACGTCAATTGAATATTTTCGAGTTTCAACGTCATATTTTTTCGAATTTACTAACTATTTACGATAGTTATTTAATTTAAAAAATACATTATTTTAGCAGTAATAGTTAAATGTTTTTCTGACGCACTCAGAATTATTATTATATGTAGTATGTACACATAAATAATAATATGAATACATGATTATTTAACTCTAACTAATTAAAAAATTAAATGATCAATACTATCCTTGTTACGATCACGTCATCTTAATGGGTGACCTGAACACCTGCTTGATCAAACAAAACTTACGATCTCATAAATTACAGTCGCTTATATCATCTTTTAATTGTCACATTTTACCCCTTTCTGCTACGCATTTTTCTCCCAACCATGATCCATCTCTACTCGACTTAATGTTTGTCTCTCAGCCCTCTAAGGTTATTAAACATGGACAACTGACTTCCCCCTTTTCCTACCACGATCTTATTTACCTATCATATAACCTACGAAAACTAAGACGGGTAAGTAAAATAAGGATACAGCGTAGTTTTGCTCGCTTGAACGTAGAAGCACTTCGTAATGACGTTGCTAATATCGATTGGTCTATTTTACGTGAAGCAAGCACAATAGATGCTAAGGTCGACATTTTCACCTCTGTCATAACTAGAATTTATGATATACATGCTCCCGTCAAAGCTATACGAACTAAACATTTGCCAGCCCCATGGCTCAATGCAGAAATTAGAAAACTGATGACGAAAAGAGACAAAGCCAAATCGAAATGTAAGCGTTTTCCATCTGCCCCTAATATTGCCGGTTATAAAAAACTACGCAATTTATGTAACAAAAAATGTCGCGATGCCAAACGTCGTTACATTCATTCTTCAATAGAGCATCTACCTCCGTCTCACACTTGGAAATTCCTTAGTTCCCTCGGGGTTGGAAAATCATCTAATTCTAAAGACTCCCCCTTAAACTTTAAAGACGTCAATGGATTAAATAAATATTTTGCTGATCCCCCTTTACTATTAAACCCTCAAAGCAAATCCAAATGCCTTAATCTATTATCAAAGCGCACCATCGGTGATCACAATACATCTTTCTCTTTTGCGAATATTACTGAAGACGAAGTTCGCAATAGTCTCCTAAATATTTCCAGTAAGGCGTTTGGAAGCGATGAGCTCAGTAGAGACATGCTTGTACCAATAGCAGACCTAGTTATTCCCATCATTACGCACATACTAAATCACTCTCTCACTTCTAACACTTTTCCGTCATCCTGGAAGAAAGCCCATATTATACCTCTACCTAAGGTTCCCACTCCTAATTCTCCTTCACACTACCGTCCTATTTCGATTTTACCCATCCTGTCCAAGATCCTTGAGCAAGCAGTTAATAGGCAACTTACGGAATATTTGAATCAGAATCAGTTACTGAATCACTTCCAATCTGGTTTTCGCACCGATCATAGCACCTCTACTGCATTACTGAAGGTGACTGAAGACATTCGCCAAGCCATGGATAATAAGCTACTGACAATAATTGTTCTCCTCGATTTTAGTTCTGCATTTAATTCAGTGGATTATGACGTCTTAATCGGTATTCTTCGCTCGGTAGGCGTATCGGCTTCGGCTCTGGCGTGGTTCAACTCCTATCTAAGGGATCGGCAGCAGCGCATTTATATACCCGACATCATATCTGATTGGATGAACCTGGTTGCTGGCGTTCCTCAGGGTGGTGTCTTATCACCAACACTTTTTTCATTATTTATTAATGAAATAACACGGTTCATAATTTCTTTTTTCCATTTGTATGCTGACGACCTACAGATTTACAAGCATACTGCGTTAAATGACATTAATAATGTAGTGCACCAGCTCAATGAAGACCTAGAGAGAATTAGGGAGTTTGCGGAAACCTTCGGACTGCTGGTAAACCCTAATAAATCTCAGGCTATCATTATAGGTAATAGACAGTTGCGCAGTAGAATAGATTTTGCGAACCTTAATAAGATTACGTACAATGGTAATATCATTAAAATTACAGATGAGGTTAAAAGTCTGGGAGTTTACCTTGACCCTAACCTAACATGGACGGTACATGTTAACGATGTCAGTAGGCGTGTTAATGGAGCTATGCATGCGCTTAAACGCTTACAGAATTTCCTCCCTATCCCAACTAAGTTGTTACTGGTGCAATCTCTCATTCTCCCGCTTATTGACTACGCTGATGTTGTCTATTTAGATGTGTCTGAAGCGTTACTCAATAAACTGGAACGGCTTCAAAATATGTGCATCCGGTACGTGTTCGGTCTGCGTAAATATGACCACGTCTCAGATTTTCGCAAGCGCTTGAACTGGCTCCCGATACGATTGCGTCGAAATTCACACATTCTCACTCTTCTCTTTAAGCTTCTTCGCTTTCGTTCTCCCCTATACCTTTATGAAAGGTTTAGGTTTACCCCACCAAGCGAGAGACCTGTTCGATCATGCACAGTGAAGAGACCCCTTGAATTACCACACTGCAACACAATATTCTATGAGAACTCATTTTCAACTGTCGCAGCGCGTCTCTGGAATGGTCTGCCGGATTACGTACGTGAAGCCCAAACTGTCAACACATTTAAGTCAAGATTAAAACGCTACTTTTTAGCTTTGCCTTGACTCTTGAGTGGCTTCTTTAAATGTGTGTTTGCTTTATTTATATATACATTTTTTTTTTCTCCATTATAGAAATTTGATTAAATTTTTTTTTTCTCACCAACGTACATCTGTCTTCACATTATTCTTCCGTTTTTGTTATATATTATTTTGCTTCAAATATTATTGTATGTATTATATTTATTTAAAGGTTGTTAGTTTTATATTAGTATGTATTATATGTAGGTATATTTGATAGTATTATGTAGTATAATATCGTATTTTGTGTATTTATGTAAGTATTTTTTATTTATCTATAGTTTTAGTTTGTTAGTATTTAAGTTAGCATAAGTTTATGTTTTATGGTAATATCATTAAAATTACAGATGAGGTTAAAAGTCTGGGAGTTTACCTTGACCCTAACCTAACATGGACGGTACATGTTAACGATGTCAGTAGGCGTGTTAATGGAGCTATGCATGCGCTTAAACGCTTACAGAATTTCCTCCCTATCCCAACTAAGTTGTTACTGGTGCAATCTCTCATTCTCCCGCTTATTGACTACGCTGATGTTGTCTATTTAGATGTGTCTGAAGCGTTACTCAATAAACTGGAACGGCTTCAAAATATGTGCATCCGGTACGTGTTCGGTCTGCGTAAATATGACCACGTCTCAGATTTTCGCAAGCGCTTGAACTGGCTCCCGATACGATTGCGTCGAAATTCACACATTCTCACTCTTCTCTTTAAGCTTCTTCGCTTTCGTTCTCCCCTATACCTTTATGAAAGGTTTAGGTTTACCCCACCAAGCGAGAGACCTGTTCGATCATGCACAGTGAAGAGACCCCTTGAATTACCACACTGCAACACAATATTCTATGAGAACTCATTTTCAACTGTCGCAGCGCGTCTCTGGAATGGTCTGCCGGATTACGTACGTGAAGCCCAAACTGTCAACACATTTAAGTCAAGATTAAAACGCTACTTTTTAGCTTTGCCTTGACTCTTGAGTGGCTTCTTTAAATGTGTGTTTGCTTTATTTATATATACATTTTTTTTTCTCCATTATAGAAATTTGATTAAATTTTTTTTTTCTCACCAACGTACATCTGTCTTCACATTATTCTTCCGTTTTTGTTATATATTATTTTGCTTCAAATATTATTGTATGTATTATATTTATTTAAAGGTTGTTAGTTTTATATTAGTATGTATTATATGTAGGTATATTTGATAGTATTATGTAGTATAATATCGTATTTTGTGTATTTATGTAAGTATTTTTTATTTATCTATAGTTTTAGTTTGTTAGTATTTAAGTTAGCATAAGTTTATGTTTTTTTTTTGTTTTCTTTTTCTCTCTTTTAACTTTTTTTTTTGTCTCTTTGTGTACATGGCCCATCTGTGACAAATACATTCACTATTTATATAAGGTTTGCTGGAAGAGATCTCTTAAAGAGATAAGTACGCCGATGCATTATTATAACATTTAAATGTATCTTTGTAACTTTGTGCATAAAGAATAAATAAATAAATAAATAAATAAAGATTTTGTCATAAGCGCCGTACATAAATCATAATATATCTGCCAAACTCCTCATTAAATTGAAGTTTAATCATCATTAAATGTCTCTGAGTGCAGCCATTTCCAACACTTTTTCGATTAAAATAAAGTATACAATTTGTAATAATTTAAACGTAACACGAGATTAAAAATTGATCGCAAAATATCATCATGAATAGCTTGCTATTATTTTAAAATACTGTAATTCTGTGAACATGTTTGATGTAAGGTGCGTAGTTATCTGATGCTATTAAGGCCCTATAGACCCAATTTTACATGACTCTGAATCAATAATAAACAAACAAATAGTGACTTTTAAAAGCCAAAAAAAATACACATTGTTGTTTACCTAATGTACTTGGACAATTTGTGGTTCGAAACATAATATCGAAAACTTCACTCGATCAAAAATAACTCCGAAGAGGTGGCTAAATTCGAATATTTTGTGATATTTTTCTTATTTTTCATGAAGCTTATGATAGTTTTACTTTCAAAAATCATATTTACGAAAAGCTCATAACCTAAAGAAGAATAATTTGTGGGTACAATTTGCATTTTGGTTTAATTATCTAAGTAAAAAGGATTTTTTCTCCTATTTCGCCCTATCAAGGACGCGGCGAGCGTCGTAACCGCCACCGTACAAGTCGCGCTGATATGAATGTTATTTTAATGTCCTTTACGTCGATATTCGTACTGACAGACATCGACCTGCTAAGTTTCGGGTCTATAGGGCCTTAATGCGCGGTTCTATATTATAAAAAATATTATTTTAATAAAGCAATACATACACGACAGTTTTACTACATTTTATGTAAGTAAACCTACATATGAGGCATCGTATTCATAATAATTATATTTTATGTTTCGTTAACAGCAATTATATTTATAGAGTCTACTTAATTAGTTTAACACAATTCATTTTTTTACCCCATAATATGTATTTTTATTTTAGACTGTTTTTACATAAACAGTCAGAACAACATTATCAGTTGCTCATAAACTTCCAAACAGCAAATACGATTAGCGAAAAAAACCCTGTACATTGACGGAAATTCTTTGATTTTACTTCTCTCTATTTAACGACAACTCTCTGTAACGTCATAAAATGCACGGTCCCTTTAGTGACGTTAGAGTTTTTAACTTAATTTATGTTTTTAATTTACACATTCAAACATAACTTTTATAGCTATGTTTGAACGTGTACTACCTAATTGTATTGTATGAAATTTGTCTATTAAATGTGTTTTAACTATGACACATCTGTCGCACTAATAAAGTGTGCTCATCAGTTTCCCAAGTGACTAATTTGTTAACAAGTGTTCGGGGACACATAATTAAGTCGTAAGCAACGGGGTGTCCACGTCCCTCTCCATATATCCCGGTGTCAAAAGGCTCGTGTAAACCACGCCTAATTACCTATTTAAAAACAATTTATGACACCGTTCCACTATTTCCTTGAACGAATATCAACAATTTTCGTTAATAAGCCTAATGTATGTGACGTAAAGGTGAGTTCACGAGAAGGCTAATAAATAGAATGCCATGTTTATCGGTGATTTCTATTACTTTATTACTATTGCAAATATATTTGCTCATACCAGGCAACAAAAAATAGCGAACAATTGTATTTCTGGTATGCAAAAAGTATTAATTTGCAGTCAGCATAGGTTGTTTTTATGGTCAGCTACGCATGGGGTACTTATTGTTTCATGTATCGAAAGTTTAATGAGTTATTACAATATATTAGATGTTATATTCAGCAAAGGTTATCAATAAATTATGTGGTACTTCATCTACATAAGAAATATAGCTTTCATTATAATTTTTTGCGTTGCATACAAGTTGGTTTGCATAATTCTTCACCGGTAAGAGCAAGCATTAGAATTATTCAGATTAAAGAAAAATGTTGCTTCAACTTGAACTTGAGAAAAGAATGTATTTATCCGGTTTCTTTTACATTTATGTTGGTTTAAAAACACTTTTACGAGGGCTAATTACTCTAAGGGTTCTGTTTCACCACTTCCTGATAAGTGATAAGTGACTAATAGGCTATCCACCAATTAACTTGAGAGATCAAGTATGGAGAATCTGTCAAAAAAGTTGTGAATAGCCTATTCAGCACTTTATCAGAAAGTGTTGAAACAGGCCCTTAGTAAGCAAAAGATCCAGATAAAAATAAATTAAGTTGACTTTGATGTTTGGATATGGTCTAATAATATTAGTTGCAGAGTATATACAATATGTAGAGTATAGACAAAAGTTTTGGAGGGCAGAGGCGGTATATACATTTTTTGAATTATTTCATTTGTTGAATCAACGATAGATCTTTAACTGTTTTGTAGAATTTTAACCACATAATTTTGTTTCAGTATGGGCAGAAACGGGCGAGTTTCGGGACAGCGGGCACTCGTCGCTAACATCAGGTGGCTCGGGGGTCGACCAGTCGTTGTACGCTCCTCCTCGACCGAGAAGAGATCGGAAACTTGCTGACGATAGTGAGTATTATAAAGGTACAATAATTTGCAATATCTATTATATTTTAGTTGTTTTGTTTGATGTAGATTATAGAGGATGTTTGACACTTAGTTTGTAAGTGTTTTGTGTTTCGTAATGTCTACAATTTTTTGCTTTTTTTAACAAATTGATAGAAAGCGAGAACGATGAACTACTTGATGACGCCCGCCACTCCGTTGCGACATTTGTTTATCGCGCGGGAACCGTACATTTTTCGGGATATAAAATATCCTATGTCCTTTTCCGAGACTCAAAGTATATCCATACCAAATTTCAGCATAATCGATTCAGCGGTTTGGGCGTGAGATGAAGAGGTAACAGACAGACAGACACACTTTCGCATTTATAATATTATATTAGTATGGATTGTGCGCTTTTATGATTTGTCTTAAGGCAGTTTTTTACCTTTTATAAGGAAATAGAAGGAAACAATATACTAATTGAAAGCATCTTTAATTTGCCGTATCATAGCACGGCATGATACTTCTAAGATTTTTGTAGCCATTTGCTGGCAGTTCATAAAAGCGACTATTAAATACAAATGACACTATCCTTACGAAATACATATTGATTACCGGGGAAATCAAATAATATAAACCGGTGGAATCTATAAGTAAATATATTCTGGCGTTATTCTAATTCTATTACAAACATGTCGGTGGCCGCGCGCCGGCTCTCTAGCGCGTGCATAAATATTTCTTTACCACTTCTTGGTTTCAAAACTTAGTTTCAATAATATATTTATCGAAGCACTGTGAAATATGAATGGATTTTAACTGTATATTATGATTTTATAGTTATGACCTAGGAAGCTTTCAGATATCTTTCTGCCGAGTGGCCTCTACGCTTTAGGACTTGATAGACAAATACAGGTGAATACAAACTTCGAGAACTCTACGATTACGGGAAATATTGCACGGGAAGACAGCTGAAAAATGGCAGACATGGTGTATTTTGAGATTGTTCTTTATGATTTTATGCAGATGCCGTATCAAATAAGTTGTTCTGTGATTGCGTATAATACTGACATATTTACTAATCAGGCATCTATCGAGTGATACGCGCTTGTCGCTACTTATGTAACGTAAATTAAAGAAAACGTTGTTATCGAGTGTCGGTTGAAGTGGCGTATGTAGCGATAACTGTAACATATGTTAACTGCTATTTACCTTCGAGCCTTCGTGTCGGCGGGCGCAAAGGTAGTTTCCGAATGATGGATGGGTCGGCGAGCGCTCAAAGCGTATCGGCGATAACGCCTATCGCCTCGTATCGTTTATCGCGATCGCCTATGTGGTAGCTCGGCTAAACTCCCAAATCCCACCTTGCCCATAAACGACCAACAGATTGATGTTTTAATATAGACGATACGAGTTGCAGGCGATAACGATTGTGCAACTTTCGGTAGTCGTTAATCATAAGAAACAATAATTACTTTAGGTTGGTATTCATTGGTTAAAGTATCGTCTTTTTTTAAATTTTATAAGATATAATATTAATAAGGCTATAACAATATACGGGATACAGATGACTTTTATTAAGTTTACTCTAATTTTGCGTTTAGATACAAAAATGTGATAAAAATAAAAGAGACCTCACAATGGCGCGTCGTAGCGCTTCGTAGACAGGAGCTACCATCGGCATCTTATTATAACTAATGTAATTTATAGCATCATTTTGTTTTTTTTTTATAAGTTAGTCTATAATATAATATTCTTAATATCTTTATCGAATATTTATAGATTTCAATGTAAAATAATGGGTAAAAAGTAATCTTCAAATAATATTGTAAAAATGTTTCTGCACTATGGTGTTTCTTGGGTTTGCCGTCACAGTACAAACGAAGGAACGGCGTGCGATAACTGACTTCATTTGCTAATTGACTCAAACATTTCTAATTGCCCACCATAAACGACTTCGTTCTTATCACGCCGCATATTTATTGAAGATTGTGAAACTTGTTGTCATTTACCACGTTTATTATTAAAACGAAAATCATACAACGTGCAAATTGCAAACAATTAAGGAAAATTTAAAGGTTTTGTTTGAAACACGTGTAAAATTTCGCGTGCTTATCTTAATCTTTAGGGCAGTAAATTTAGTATCTCTAATAGTTACTGAGTTAAAAAGCTAGATATAGACCTACTGAAATAGGATAATCATCACTCATCAGATAATTCACAAAAAGATAATTTATTATTCATATTTTGATTTAGCTTTGTGCTTATACTGCTTTTGGGTAACTGAACAATTTTAATGCCACTTTTCCACCACCTCATGCAAAATATTGTCGTTTAAAATTTTCCCTTCTGTTTACAGTTTGTATTCGTGGTATACCTACATAGTGAATAAGTGCTATGTTACGCAAATACCTGTTAATTAAATAAAACTCAAAATGAAATTTGAAAATTGATACTTAATTGTTGTTATTGCTATGCATATGATATAATCTATAAAGTAATTTACAAAATTAACCAAATTAGGTAATTGATTTAGTATTGTCTTCAATCAAGATATTAAAGCAATAAAAATGCCACTGCTTATCCGATTAAAGTTGTAAAATTAGAAATATAAATAATATTTAGGTACCTAGATAGTAGAAGCTTATCGATGAGATAAACATTCGATAGGTCGGTACGTTAATGTGTATGCAGTAGGTGGTACTGAAATCCTCAGTATTTGTTGTAATCCCAGCTTTATTGTGATTTGATTACTCATATTTTCGACCCATAATTTAAATCCAAAAAACCAATGTATTATTGTATGTACAATATGTAGATAGTAGCTTTTTAAATAATATAAATTAGAATTTTATTTGACTTGCTCAAAAAATATACTTTTAAATTTCTTGTGTAGAGCTGAAAGCTTCTATAATAATTTTGAATACTGGGTCTTGTTCAAAATTCAAATAAGCATACATTTATTGGCAATGCCTAATTTCTTTATAACAATTCAAGTAAAAATAATATTCCAGTATTGTTATTATACGCATCTTGCACTGGAATTTCAGTGCGTTTGGAGATAATACTTCTTTTTCTCGGATTTCTCGAAAACTTAATAGGATTTTCATGGGTTACCCTTGTTTGTTTAACCAAAAGGTCCAGTCAAATCTATAACTATATTTTAAGGCTCTTAAAAGGGCATTCTGATGTGCAATCGGTGTATTGACACGGGGATCGCAACTAAGCCTTCTACTTCTTGAAATTTTGTCAGATTTACATAGGTTACCCTTACTTCTTTAACCTCAAGGTCCACTAAGATCTATAACTAAATTTTTAACGCCATTAAGACGGCATAATGATGTGCAATCGGTGTATTGACACGGGGATCGCGACTAAGCCCATATTATACGATCGCCGTTATCTATGTATTGATGTTACTATCACCTCTGTGTCCCCTCCGCCACCAAAATTATACTACACTTTTATTACGCTAGTATATTATTGTTATAGCCCTTATAATGATAGGCCGTTTTATGACAACGAAATGTGTATAAAGTTAGAATTGTTTTTGGCGACAAAAATGACTACTTATTGGTATGTACTTACAAAGACTTTGTACATAGGTACGGAGAACCTAGATATTTATTTTAAGGGCGCTAGATAGCTAAGGCGATAGGAAAACTGATTACATTGAAAATAGAAATCATAGTTATTTGAAATTCAAGAGTACCAATAAAATTATATTAGTACAGCTACGATAAAGGCAAACAAGTAAAGATGTTTACTAACATATCGGTACATTCTCTATATTTACTGCAGTTATAATATCAGCATTCAGTATATCGTCGAAATAGAATATAGGTTGGAAATATCTCGCGGAGTGACTGTTATTGTGTATAACGTTAGAGCTATGTCGTAAAATCCTGCGCATGCGCCTAATCCCAGTATTAGTGGCGGCTACCGGCGCTCATCATTCATTATTTTTTAGGGATCCGCATTTAAAAGGTAAAAACAGAACCAGCTTTACGTCCGTCTGTCGGTCACCAGACTTTTTCAGCTGTATCTCAAGAACCGCTATAGCAGTTAATTTTCACAAATTATGTATTTGTTTTTCCGCTATAACAAAAAATACTAAAAACTAAATTAAATAAAAATTTGATAAGGTAAGACTACAATAATATAACAGAGGTCATTTTTGCTCCATATCAATAAATGGAACGGAACCCTCATCGCGCGAGTCCGACTTGAACTTTCCGATTTTTTATTTGTAAACACTCAACATTGCTCGGTAACACAACTTTTTATTTATTTATTTATTTATTTAAAAACTTTTGCACATTGTAGTACAAAGGCGGGCTTAATGCCTTGTGGCATTTTCTTCCAGCCAAACCTTAGGGTGTTGCAGAGATAGTGAGGTAGATGCAAACATTTAGAGGACAGAGGGATTAAAATATCTTATAATTAACATAATGATAATATAAATAACATATCTAGGTACATCATAACAATATATACTTAATTCAAAATAAAATAAACATAATACATATTTAAGATATATACTTACTTACATAATATGTTACATAAATATGTATAAAATAAACTACTAAATATAAAATATAAATATATATCTATGTATAGATATAGATATAGATGGATAAAATAACTTTTGTTGTCTCATTTAGTTAATGATTTAAGATAATGTTCATGTACTTTACGTTTGAACAATTCTTTAGTTTTGGACATCCTGATTTCTTTTGGAAGTGAATTCCAAAGGTGAATTGATTGAATCTGAAAGGAAGAGTGGACGAGAGCGGAACTATGGGGAGGACATTGGAGGCGTAAATTATTGGTGGAACGGAGATTTCTGTCATGGTTGCTGCCTAGGTATTCGAAATGAGGAGTTAGGTAGCTGGGAGCGGAGGGGGAGTATAGTATGGAATAGAGCATGCATACTGCCCGCTGGGATCGGCGTTGGCGAACTGGGAGCCAGCGTAATTTTGAGCGGTAGGAGGAGACATGATCATACTTGCGGAGGCCGAAAACAAATCTAATGCAGTTATTCAGGAGACGATCTAGTTTGTTAAGGAGGTCCGCATTAAGGTCAAGATAGCAAATGTCGCAGTAATCAATTATTGGGAGTATTAGAGTCTGAACTAGCATCAATTTTATACACGATGGTAAGAAATTTTTAAGTCGGTATAATGCTCGCAATGAGTATGTGACTTTATTACTGACGCTAGCAATTTGTGTATGCCAGTCTAAGTTAGCGTCGATGTGTAAACCTAGGTCCTTAACACAAGAGCTATAGGGTATAATACTGCTGTTAAACATTAGAGGCGGAATAGATCTAGTGTCGACTCTTCTTAGAACTCTCGGACTTCCTATTAAAATGGCCTGACACTTAGCCGCATTTACTGACAGTCCGAAATTAGCAGACCAGGTATTTATAGCAACAAGATCCCGATTTAAAGCATCGATGGCAGTGGGGAGATTTTCAATTGTGTCTTGTCTATATAGCTGAAAATCATCAGCATATAAATGATGCGCACTGCTAATTATATAAACTAATAAATTAATAAATAAGGAAAATAAAAGGGGAGAAAGTATACCACCTTGTGGAACCCCATCCTCGAGAAGGACCCAATCAGAGAAGGACCCGTCAACGCGTACACATTGTTGGCGCCCCTTAAGGTAGGAGGAGAACCAGTTTATTACTTCAGGCGAGATATTGAGGTGGGACAGGATGGACAAGAGAATATCGTGGTTCACGTTATTAAAAGCATTAGAGAATTCAATCAGCACTAGGACAGTGACTTTCGATTCCTCCATGCCAGCCCTTATGTCGCTAGTAATTTTTAACAAGGCCGTGGTGGTACTATGCCCAGGCTTGAATCCAGATTGTAGTGGAGAAAGAAGGTTGTTATCGAATACAAACCTGGACAATTGCTTGTGAACACACGCCTCGATTATTTTAGAGAGGAAAGGGAGTATTGAAATGGGACGGAAATGGGAGGGTTGTGCAGGATTTGGAACTTTTGGTAAGGGACAGACGTAAGCCTTACGCCAAAGGTCGGGATAGGTAGAGGACTCGAGGGAGAAGTTAATAATATGGGAAATTGCAGGCAAGAGACTGTCGAGAATGGTGGTAATCATTTGACGACTGATGTCGTCACAACCAACAGCCTTAGAGCTCAGAGATTTAATTATAGTTTTGATCTCGTCAGCAGAAACAGGTTCAAATTGAAACAGATGTTTAGCAGCACGTGGTAATCCGTTTACATAACTAATAGTTGAGGACCGTGTACTTGCATCTAGAGTTGTGACAGAAGAGAAATGAGTGTTGAGGTCATTCAAACTAATAGTACTCGGCAGTTCCGTGTGATGGGACTTACCTACGCCTAAAGTACCTAGGAACTTCCATAAGTTAACTGAGGAAGATGAGTTGCTAATGTTTAAGAAAATATGTCGACGTTTAGCATTTCTGACGATTTGATTACATCTATTCCTGGCTGTTTTAAAGTTCACCCAATTAATGTCGCTACGATTCTTTCTATATTTACGATAGGCACGGTCCCTGAGTCTCATGGCTACTTTTATGTCGGGAGTCAACCAAGGCGCTGGAACGCTCTTTATTTTAACTTTCCTAATAGGCGCATGGACGTCATAAAGAGCATGAATCCTATTGTTAAAAACTTGGACTTTGTGATCGATACTAGAAGCAGCGATAAGTGGATTCCAATCGACATTAGCAGCATCTGATTTAAGCTTATCAATGTCCATACGAGAAAAGCAACGTTTATGAATAATCTTTGGTTTTATTTTAGGGGGCTTTAAAACATACCTAAGAAAGATAAGGTCGTGCAATGAAAAACCAGGGGCATGATATTGTCCGTGAGAATGAACCAGTGAATGGTTTGATGTTAAAATTAGGTCCAACCAGGTATCATCGCCATCGATGTTATGGTGTGTGGCCTGCAAAGGTAACTGTTGCAAACTAGTTGACTCCAGAATGTGTAGTAATCTGCGTGCGCGCGAAGAAGATGCGTCAAGTAAATTTGTATTGAAGTCGCCCATAATAATGTGGTGTTTATAATCAGCACTCAACGACTCCAAAACGGACTCTAATTGGCTAAAGTAATCGATGGAAGGAGGGCAATATACAACTCCAAGAACAGCTTTAGTTCCCCTAATGCAGACCTCTAGAAACAGAAATTCAGCGGAGGCGGAATAATGTGGAGGCGAGCTAGCAATTATTTTATATGAGAGGTCACTCCTTAGGTAGATACCTACACCACCACCACGTCGGTCGCTACGATCATTTCGAATTAAAACAAACCCGGGCAAACTGTAAGATGTGGAAAGTAGGTTAGGTTTAAGCCAAGTCTCTGAAATCAAAAGTCCGTGAATATTGTTACCTGCAAAAGTGTCCAAAATGTCGTTAAAGTGACTAGGCACACTTTGTGCGTTGATATGACACACGTTTAGTAACAAATTATTCTGATCGTTAAAAGTTTGATGCAAAAGTTCTCCTAAGTTGTTCGTATTTATAGAATCAAAACTATCATCGTCAGATAAAACAATAGAATCATTTGCTGAGTGAAATGAGTCACTATCAGAATGAGACATAATTATATATAAGTATAATATAATAATAAATATTATTATATTTTATAAAATAATATTAAATTAACGTATAATGAGTAAAATATATATATGTATAAAATGTTATATGCACTAAATATTTAAAATAATTTAATTTGCGTGGTATGCATCACTGCACCACCCGCCAGCCGACAGTTACAATATAAATAATCAAAATTTTACACAACATGTGAATGTGAATAAAGTTATGTCATGCTAAACTAGGGTAACTGACCAGTAAATTGGACAGTACTAGTCATTGGACAAAGCAGAACTTTTTCGTATTTTATTACGTGTTTCGGCGGTAATATTACGAATTTATGCATTTTTTTATGATGCCAATGTGGTTACGAGGTCAATCGTTTGTGATGTAAATCACAAGCTTAACTTTGTAAATAAAATAATGATTTATTAAATTACCGAATGTATTTTGCGTGAATGGTTTCGTGTTATTAATTACAAACGACACTCATAGAATTGAAAAATTTATAAAAACAAAAATTCAAGCTTTAATTGAATTATATGCACCTACTTTGTGATTAGGACATGGATAAAATTTAAATTTCTTCTTTGCTCTAAATAGCAATGAAAAATAACTACGTTTATTCACAAATAAAAAT
Organism: Polyommatus icarus; assembly: GCA_937595015.1. Lineage (NCBI taxonomy): Eukaryota > Metazoa > Arthropoda > Insecta > Lepidoptera > Lycaenidae > Polyommatus > Polyommatus icarus. Next base: position 12,313,554 of record OW569324.1, read on the forward strand.
TAGGGTTGTCAATAATTATTATGTACTAGAAACCTTATATTTCATATCGTTAGTAGCTAACCCGGCAAACATTTTATTGCTAAAAAGTAGATAAAAACCTCAGGCCTAACGAATGTACTTACATACGAAATTTCATAAAAAATCGGTTAAGCCGCTTTGGAGGAGTTCGCGCACAAACACTGTGACACGAGAATTTTATATATTAGAAAGGGCCTGTAACCTGTTTCACCACTTCCTGATAAGTGCCGGGTAGGTTATTCACAACTTATCTGGCGGATACACAATACTCTATCTGTCAGATAAGTTCTGGATAGCCTATCAGTATCAGCATATGCAGTACTACTTTACCACCACTTTGTCACCAGATCGACCACTAACGGAAGCCACCATCAAGACGGAATCCACAACGCCGGGAGTTGGCCCCGACGAACCGTCCCTCGATGACAAGGGCGACAAGAAAAACAAGCGCCAGCGCCGCCAGAGGACACACTTCACCAGCCAACAGCTGCAGGAGCTGGAGGCCACCTTCGCCAGGAACCGCTACCCCGACATGTCCACACGCGAGGAGATCGCCATGTGGACGAATCTCACGGAAGCGAGAGTTAGGGTGAGTTTACATGCCTAATACCCTAAACTCAACTCAACTCTACATTTTCCAAATTTCATATATTTGACTTGAGGCTCGATTCCTAATCGAAGCCCTGATTAGGAGGGGTAAATTTGGAAAAAGTCAACGAATAACAAAACTACTCACTGGAAAAAGTAGAGTTTTGGATTGACTGGTCATGCGTTCTCTATCTTAGATATCTAAATTGTACAAGATGAACAGATGGTATAAAATATCAATGATAAATACCTAGCACGAGTACTGTTTAGTTTTAACCTAAAAAAAAGAATTCGCATTATTTCCGTGAAAGCGCACAAAAATAGTATCTTGACTCCAGAGAGAACGCGCGGAAACTTGTTCGTTTTTTGTGGATAGCGTAAAAAGGCAGTTATCACGATATTAACGAGCGAGATGTTTAGACTAATCGGTGCATCCGGATCGCACTCGGTGTATTTTTGTACCGCGCCGTCGAACGGAACACCAAAGCCCTTAATCCGTAAGGATTTGAAGCGTCTATTTTGGTCTTTTCATAATCCAGGGCTTAAGTTTGATCGCATCCACACACTGTCAATAGTTTCGGAAGGCCCGCTAGAGATTCTGCGGTTGAACTCGCCTCGTACTATTTACACAATGTTCCGAATTCGTGGAATACCTTCTGGTTTCTTTACTATGCGTGGCGTTGTCGTGTTAAGCCCCCGAACGTGTCTCTTCAGCGAATTTTTTATCTTGATCCTTGTTTATAATGAAATAAAATGTAACGATTATTATGTCATAAAAACACTCGTCCGGATTGACTGAACTTCAGAGAAATATTTTTTCAAAGACCTTCTAATTTGTTTCTGACGTCGTGAAGCTTAAATATTTAATTCTTCGATATGATTTGTGGTCACACTAGAGTAAACAGCGTCAAATTATTTATTACATTTCGACTTTAATGTGATGACTGATGACTGATGACTTACTGATGACGCCTGACAAAACGATCGTTTTGCATAAGTAGCGGCTTTTATAGGCTTACAAAGTACCTAACTTAGTTATGAGAGAAAATTGCAATAATAACATAACTTTTACATAAGTGTTATCTATTTTCACGTTTGAGCAAATTGAAATACTATTTCAAAGCACAAAGCTGTACTCGTAACGTATGACTTTATAAACTTGTACTCACTACTCAATACCTATATCTACAAAACGATACGCAATTAGCATAGGTACTTGGAGCACATAATTTGTCGGAGGCATGTGTAAATCGATATATTGAGATACGGCCGATACGTCTCAACTCTCAAGTGTTTGATATTAATTTCGAGTCATTGCCGTCTGAACTGAAAAGGCCGCGGGTGCTCTTTCAAACATTCTGTTCTGTAGCATCAGGGTTGTAACGTATTTTAAATCAGAACATTATTCTCTAGTTATAAAATACTGTTCTATAACATTAGTAGTAGGAAATATAGTATAACTATGAATCATTGAAAGTAATTTAATCACTTTTTGAGATAAAAATATTCAATTGTAATAATTTGTAGGTAAGTACTTATAATTATTATGGTTTGACTTTTTAATTTTACACTATTTATTCCTTTCGCTATAGGATGTGTAACTATTGTATTAAAAGGGAAAACCTCATGTCATTAAATGTCAGCTCTATCAACTAATATGTATTCTGTGGCTCTATGTCGTTTGTTGATTCTGTATTTATAATACAACTTTAATACGATCACGCAAAGAAACATCAATATTTAAGAATACACGAAGACGTTACTGTTGGAACATTGTGTCACGCGACTGATCCTGTTTGCGACGCGGGCTCGAGCCTAATCATTGGCTCTGTCATTACAGATTATAACATGAAAAATCTACATTGCGAATAATGTAAGATATAATTTAATCTCGCTTCCAAGACCTTCCGACAGCCCTAATCGTGGGGATTAGCGTTCGCTCGTCCGCGCCGCTCTCCGACCAATAAATCTGTGCGCGCGCGCAGCGATAAATCGTCCGACATTATTTTTGTTACGCACTCATTAGGGTCATTGCCTGCTTATTGACTCCTAATATATGATGTGTTAATCTGTCTGTTTTCTTTACCACATACGCGAATTACTCGTGACAAATCGATTCAGACGCTCGCTAACATGCATTTCAGTTTTACGGTTTAAAGTTGAGTGTTAATCTCAATTTAAATACTCGTGTATTTATCGCTTAAGAATAAAGCGTTAAATGAATTTTGCGAATTTAATTTTCGAACTGAAGTAAAATGGGCATGACACGACTTATTTTTTTTTAATTTCAGCTTTCTTGGTACACTCGGGGAAGTTGATTCCTATGCAAATGGGGGATCTACGTAGTTTGGTCGCATTACGTCAAACTCAGCCGACAGATCACAATTAATATTGAATTGACATAATCGACCAAATGACGTTGGTCTCTCAACTGCATAGGAATCAACTTCCTCGATGGTACATAGCCAGTATTGCTAAGTTCTGGTATTATAAGTATTTACGTGTAATTTTAATAATATCTACTCAACGAACACTGACCAATTAATTATTATTTATAAGCCTCTCTTCCATCCTATCTCCTTGCTTGATTTTATTATTTTTGTCTTACTAATGTAGACCTGCATTGGAACTGAACAATTCTCAATATTAAGATGTTTCGTCTTCATCAAGTTGGCAGTGGTCCCCTACAGCAGCCCCGCCCCACAGTTACACAATTTTCTGAGAAAACGCCGACGGTACTCAAGCCAATCGTCCGTGAAACAACTCGTGACATATTTCATTTGGTTCCGAACGCGTATCGTATTCCCTGACAGAGTATTAACCTATCGATCCTCTATCACATAAATTCGCATTCAGCATTTTTACATCCAGCTGCAGATGTCTGGCTTGTTAGTGACTGTTGTTAATAATGTTGTTTTAATATATTTCGTTTTGAATAAAAAGTCTATCAATGTAGAACAATAGTAGATAATGATAATAATATTCAACTATATATATTATATATAATACATCTATTAAATAATATATAATATTATATATGGTTATTGGTTTTATTTGTATAATATAATTTATGTTTGTATATTATAAGTATATTATAATATTATACTTATTCTATAATATGTTAATTATTTTTTATAAGTATAATTTATTTATTTATATTTGTTGTTTTTTTAGGCAAGTTACTTTTCCTCTTTCAACTCGACTGGCACCTATACAACTTTGTTCTTGTATCGCCCAAAGGTTGACTGGTAGATAATGCCATAAGGCATTAAGTCCACCTTTGTAAATATATATGTGCATAAAGTTTTTTTAATAAATAAATATATTTACAACTTTCGAATTACAATCACAGCTATAATGGCTCTTTCTCTTTTTTTCGTTATTTTATCATTAAATGATATTAAACCTTTATTAAAGATTTAAAATAATATCTGGATTCCGTGCCTTCTGTAACTTGTAAGAGTTTTTCCTCTCTATCTAAAAAACTTGACGTGTTTCTTTTGTGTTACACCTAACCTAGTGAATTCCTCAGTTTTCTCAATTAAAGTCCAAGCTAAATCGATATGACTAAGCATTTTAAAAAAATCCTCTTCCACCGACAGCGCAGTCGACACGTCCCATTATTTATTTTACGTGGACGGCCGCCGGTATTTTTGCACCGCTTTAGCGCTGTCGACGTCGATACGTGCAAACAGTTTAGTGAGTAACATTATTTTCGCTAACGCCGACCATCCGCGTCCTGTTTTTTCAAAGCTTACACGCTGTCGGGTTTTTTCAGATGTTCCAAATCGAAATCATAAAATGTTATCACAGTCTTGTGTGCATGCAGCATGGAGTACCTATAATCACAATGACGACGAGACCCGTAAGGGCTACTGGCGCATGTGTACAAAAAATTTTGGCGCCCTTTAGGCAAATTTTTTGAGTCCTTGGTTTTGGCGCCCCTAAACATGGCGATTTGGCACCCCTAGAGGATAGCGCCCGTGTGCATTGCACACATAGCGAGGACCCTGGAAAAGGCACTGAATTTCATAATTGTGACATTGTACCACCGAAGAAATTGATTCATAGGCAGTTTACAGACCTAGGTCGATTGGTCGGATTGTGTCACTTCAAAATTAGCTGTGATCTATCGGATGCGTTTGACATAACACGACCAAATTACGTATTTCCACCATCTGTCTATCAACTTCCCTGATAGTAGATTGAAGTTTTGTACCTCATGCATCACACATTGTAATGAACAGACTAACCACATGCACATCATTATTTGTACAACTTGTTTTTTAATCAACAACAAGAAGTAAAGAGATATTCTAGTCCAGACATGAGGAAACGTCAAAGTATCAGCAGGATAAATAGAGATTACTGACTTATAACACCGATGACTGATGCAAATGTGCATTGAAATCCGCTGAAATCCGACAGATCAAAACATCGCGGCGGCCCATCGCAGTATAATACTGACATAGGCGTCCATTCCAGCTTAGTTAACAAATACTTGTTATTCAATAATATTAAATATTGCTTACTGCATACACGTAGAAGTATTTTTGTATGACGTGCATTTTTACATACAGTAAATTTTGGTACTATATACTACCTTTTTTGTACCACGTGGTACCTGCAGTTTTGTGCATTATTATTCATGAGTTATTCTGTCAAGGTAGAGTTCTACCATAAACGTACCTTGAAGATATTATACTATCCAATTTGATCCTAGATACCCGATATAAAATAGAGATTCAAGTCTAAACATTTTGATACGAGACCGGTAGAGCAATTTCTTGTAGATGTAGGCTATACTTTCGGGACCACCAGATTATCATTTATCAGATACCAAAAATGTTATATTACTATAATAGTTCATTTATAATGATTTCGTAAGGAACAGAGTCAATATAGCTCTGCACTCTGCAGGGTGCATCAAATAAGTTGAGTGTAGGGTTGCTACAAGAAAGAAAATCGTAAGACTGGTTTTTCTCGCGTACCAATAAGTAACATTTCGTTTCTCATTTTCAGTAAGACAAGCATTTTCCTTTTCTATAGTTTGTGCGTTTTATGATGATATGCGTGACACATTATAATTGACAATAGTAGGGAAGTTACCTAAAAAAATTAATCGAATTATTTAAAAATATCGAATCAAATCGTAAAGGAGTTGCAATCGAAATTATCGATTTCGTACTGATGTTTCAGAGTGACGCCGGCGATTTAAGATGGCCGCCCTTTTTTATCGATTTGATTTCGATTCAACTGTGTCAATCTCTATTGACATAAGTTCCGTTTCATGCATCTGACATTTTTCAAATATTTTCGTAACAATAATTTTATACTCCTATTTCAGAGTTAATATTTATAATTTTATATCAATAAGTTAGCATTTAGCAACTTTTCATTTTTATTCATTTACAATTACAGGAAACATTTATTTTTGTAGATGGAATATAATTTATTACATTCTGTTTTTTTTGTTTTCTTGTTATTTATTATTTATATTCAGTAAGCACATAAAACATTAAGTATATCTTCATAATTCAGATTGTTGCGTAAATATTAATAAATAAAAAATAATTTCAAGCTTTATTGTATTTCACAAACACCAGCAGTGGTCAGAAATTTTCGAAATCGATAACCCTAACTTACGCACGTGTCAAATCCTGGTTCATTTATTCGAGCCCACGTTTATTTGACTTTGGAATAGTTGAACCGCAGCGGGGTACGTCAATTTGGGTCTACGGGCTATGGTTATATGGGTTATAATGGCGAGGCACTAATCCCGTTCCGATGGACCATCATTTGATTGATGATACTAATAAAACTGTGATTCTAGTTTAATTTAAATTTAAGGCAATTTAGCAGCCCTGCTCCCGCTGACCGTAAAATTGGTTTATTATTCGCATAGTGCGGTCGCATCGCTCATTGTGACGTCTATTATGTGGACACAGTGACTAACGAGTTTTTTCCTCGTGATTATTAGAAGTCTGTTTGAAAATATGAGATAGCGTCTAAGAATCTTTCCAATGACTCATGCTTAGTATTAAAATTCATGTGGTAGATGTAGAACTTTTAATTACTAGAACTCTAACTGAACCTGAAAACAGATATAATTATAGTCAGTGGCATAATTTTAACGAAGAAAGACGGATGAAGAAAATATGTTTGTTGAAATCGCTGGCTGAAATGAACACTGAACAACATAAATTGACGGTAAAGAGAGAAAATTGTCCACTTAGGATGTTCGTTGCTAATATCCACCTATCTTAGCAACTAAATAAAATGTAGGCCTTACGTAGTCGCTTTAAGTAGTAGTTTTTGAAATTGAACAAACAAAAGTAGAGTTTTGTAGAACATTGTAGGACATGATGTCAGGGTCGGCAGTCTCACCGTGATGGCTCGTATTAATCTTGCTCTACGCGTCCCGCATGTTAATATCCAAATTTCATATTTTTCGTACAATACTTTCAAGTTATGAATCATAAAATTTACGAGTTTATTTTATGGAAAAGATATTTATGCACAATATCGATTCAGATTTTCAATTTACTCAGAAATCTCCAAAACAGCTAGCTATAACAGATCTATCACTTTTAAGTGGGTGGTTTAAATTTACCCGTCACAAATGTGTTTAAAAGTCTTATAAAAGTTGCTACTAACACAACTTGTTATACTACACAAGTGCGTAGAGTTCTATCCTCAAACTTTACATAAACAGAAGGTGCATAATGTAGTTTTATTCGAACAATTTTCATAACAGAAGGTGCGTAGAGTTTCTATCCGCAAACTCTACAAAAACAGAAGGTGCGTAGAGTTCTATCCACAAACTCGACATAAACAGAAGGTGCGTAGAGTTCTATCCACAAAATTTACATAAACAGAGGGCGTGTAGAGTTCTATCCGCAAGCTCTACATAAACAGAAGGTGCGTAGAGTTCTATCCGCAAACTCTGCATAAACAAAAGGCGCGTAAAGCTTTATCCGCGTAGAGTTTTATTCGCACACTTTTCATAAACAGGCAACAGCAGGTGCGTAGAGTTCTATCCACGAACTCTACATAAACAGAAGGTGCGTAAAGTTCTATCCGCAAACAAAAGCTTGTAGATTTCCACAAACATTGATTGTGGTGGCTTAAAAAATACAATGATTCCAATGTTCCCTCATGATGTAGGGCAGCCTCAGCCTCGTACAATAATATATTTAAAGGATTAACCCCGCGTCGCAATATCGCGACCCTCCGGCCTTAGCGCCCCGCGGCGCTGCCCGCTATTCAAATAATGGAAATTATTTCCACATATGTGCACCTAGATAAATATCATTGTGTCCTCGTTATTGAACTCTCCCGAATGTGTGGAGTTATTTTCACCCGTTATCTTGTCATTTATGAGCATTAGAACGTTGGAGGTTGTTATTGGATTTTTATGGGAGATTCGAGCGTTGTAAATTGTAATTGAATAGGAAAAGCTGTGGTGAAAAGTTGGTTTTGTATTGTATTACTTTGGAACTCTGAATATCGCGTATCATACACGTGTTTCGCTAAAAGGTTAAAAATTCATGTAAATTCTGGTCATGCATCATTTTTGCGGGTTCTCATTTATCTTTTGAATTTTTAACGCGTCGTTTTCCCACCTGCGTTTTTAAAACATCCGTCACGTAAAATTTATGTTTTGAAAAATAAGTGTGCGTATATGGGGTGGAAACGACCGCTCATGTTCACTTAACCGAGGAAGGAGGGTATTATTTACCGTTTCGGCTGGGCGAGCCCGCCGCAGCGAGTGAGACAAATACCGCCGCCGGCACAATATTTATTGCAGTCGCTCCGTGGATTGCGCAATTTATCGCGGAGGTGTCGTCGGCGATCGATCGCCCGCTGACGGACGCGCCATACATCAGCGCACGCGTTATCTGTGCTCACAGTGACTTATCACGCGTCAGCCGCCTCCGCCCGAGCCTCCTGCCGCCTGCTACGAGCAGCAGCCCGCGGCGGGTCCCAGCGACCGCTCATTTATTGCGGCTCGACGTAAATTCTCGGCGAGCGATGCGAAGGCGTCCCGTCCAATCGCGATGCTCGTTTATCTTCATTTCGCGACCGCAATTAGACGGGTCGTCGGCTGCGGTCGGGCGGGGGCTTCGCCTCCTCCACTAGTACGTGGCTCGAATACCCCGCCGCGACGGAGCGCTTTTTCAACTTTGTAATGAGTAAAGTTAATTACTCCCGAGCCAAGGATCACGCTCGGTTTACGCGGAAACTTACTTTTTCCCTCGATACGATGACCCTAATAGCTTTCGTCGTTTCAGGTTTGGTTCAAAAATCGGCGGGCGAAGTGGCGGAAACGCGAGCGGAACGCCATGAACGCCGCGGCCGCCGCCGCCGCCGACTTCAAGAACGGCTTCAGCACCCAGTTCAACGGCCTGATGCAGCCGTTCCCGGACACGGACGCGCTGTACTCGTCCTACCCCTACAACAACTGGGCGGCGAAGGTGCCGAGCCCCCTGGGGACGAAGAGCTTCCCGTGGCCCGTCAACCCCCTCGGCTCCGTGGTGCCGGCCAGCCACCACCAGGGCTCGGTGAACTGCTTCAACACGGCGACGTCGATGGGCGGCGTCGGCGGCGGCGGCATGGGCGGCGTGGGCGGCTCCGGGAGCGTCGGTGGCGGCGTGGCGCCCTGCCCGTACACCGCGCCGCCCAACCCGTACAGTATGTACCGCGCGGAGCCCTGCCCGGCCATGTCCTCGTCGATAGCGTCGCTGCGGCTGAAGGCGAAGCAGCACTCATCGAGTTTCGGCGGCGGGTACGGCGGCGTGTCGCCGGTGTCGCGCGCGGGCTCGGCGCCGCTGTCGGCGTGCCAGTACGCGGCGGGCGGGGTGGGCGTGGCGGACCGCGTGCTCTGAGAGGAGGCCCGCGGCCGCGAGGAGCCGCGCTCGCCGGCGCCGCCGCTGCTGGCGACGCGCGCGTCCTAGTCGCCGCCCGCGCGCGCGCCCGCCGCCGCCACCGCTGCCGCCGCCGCCGCGCACGCTCACCCGCTCTATCGCCACCTCTGGGAGTGGTTCGATTGACGCCGCTCGCCGCAGTGTGATCCTATAGGTTTAAATTTAAGAAACTTCGGGCAATAAAAACTTAACGATTCGTTCTAGACGATGTCCTGTAAATATGTAGTTATGTACTTACGTATACCAAAGCGATGTGTGCAATTTTTATAAGCTTAGCTGTATCTAGGTCGTTAAGAATATTTTTATCGTGTATGTAATTAAATTTTCGAGTATTTGTCTGTATATAAATTAATTTTTAGGTAATTTACTTGTAATTTATTTTGAGATGACTAGGAGATTTGGCAGTGCATAGTGATGCATTTTTATGTTTAATAATTTACATACTAATTAGTAATTTAAAACGAAATTACGCTGATTTAAAACTAATAAGCAATAACAATGGCAATTTTTATCACAAAAGTCTCAAAAAATACCTATTTAGCTCAAAGTGCATTTACCTATCGATTAAAATAATGTAATTTATAAATTTAAAAATTCTCGGTCACTATTTATTTTATAAATGAAACGATTAAACTGTGAGTACGTGCTACAGAGGTGCTTAATATTCTGTTGAGAGCAAATACACTAATCCACACTACACAAATCCACTATAGGTTGCAAAACAAATCACCGAAAAGAAAGCACCGATTTGTCCGTTAATATTTTTTTCTGTTTGGCTATCATGGATAAGTGAATACAAGCAGGTGGCAGACAGACAGAGTGATGGACGAGTAAGTGGAAAGTAAAAGCAAAGTCTCAGTTATAAGGTCCCAAAAACTACATCATCATCATCATCATCATATCAGCCTATGCTGGACATAGGCCTATCTCTCAATGAACGCCAAGATGACCGATCAAAAACTACATACTTACCTGTTTTATAATGATCCAGCCTTCTTAGTCATCAAATTCTGACGATACCTTGTATATCGCCGTTTACTTACTTGCAATAAATTACAAATAAAACTTTTATAATTTATTTTATACAGTAGGTATCTACTATCTACTTGTTTATTTTTAAATCTACCTGTTTACTGTGTATTAAATTAAAATTTAGATTTTTTTATTCTGAAAATGCTTTTAAATGCCGTTAAGAGCGTTTACACGTAATTTCAAGTTTCCATACAAACCTGCGGCGGACCATTTGAATTGCTTTGCGCGCAGCGATTTATAGTAATACCCCGGGAAAATTAAACATTCAACCTCGGAATAGAGCTCGCATAGAGCTGAAAATTGGTATAGACGTTAAATACATCATTACAAATAAAACCTCAAAAGTCCCCGAGGATCCTCCTTGTGCAAAAAATTTTATTCAAGGTCAAAGGTATGAAAATGAGGTTTTTCCTGTTTTTTCCCAAACTGTACCACAAAAATAGGTAGGGCAAGAGTGTAGATCATAGAATTCTCTACAAAAAATATTCAGTAATTTTTTTTTCATACAACTTACCATTCCTTATGAATGGCAGGTTTAAAGTTTGGAAAAATCATATCTATGCTTCGATCACTAATATACAAGATACACAGTCTCATACAAAACCTCTCGAAAATCTGTCCCCGAGTAATAGAGTTTAATGAAGTATACATTTATCTAAAATCAACCTTAATTATAGTAATTATTAAAGATCTTTTTATAAAACAATGAACATTTGTGTTTACAAATCAATAAAATTTTTACGTCCGATGCACGCTTCATACTAAATTCAACCATCCGCGTATATGATTTAAGTTCAAATTTGTATAGTGCCAAAAAAAAATCCAATTTTACGACCGAAATTCGCCGCTGGAACAGGGCGAAGTGAAGTATGAGTGGAGTCGAACTGTTCAAATTTTTATTGTTGATTGTAATTTGTAATAATTTTAATAGTCCATTTTTTTATTTTTCCGAAGTTTAATGTATAAAGTGAGGAGTAATTATTTTTTACTTGTAATATTATGTTGTTCTAATGTTATGTCTAATTTTATCATTAACCAAAATATACATAAGTGTACATACATTTTCCGATAGGCCACAAAGGACAACTCACATCACCCAACGCCCATACTTTTTAACCTACTTAAAAAATCCTTAATGGGAACTATATTTGATCGAAGATGGGAACATAATATTATTACCACATCTAACTGGATCTCGAGGAAACCTGAAAAAAATCCTCAATAAAAAAATAATAGTAATAGCGACTCCATCAAATGGAACAGAAACAAAGCTTATAACCCGAACATTTCAAGTGGGCATGATAAACTACGATAAGTACCTTTAGTATGAGTATTCGCAATTGAGATGGTTTATACCTGGTGTTGATTTATTTACAACTTAATTTTAAAACTGTCTTTTGGTGATTTCTTAAAGAAATACCAATATTTACAATACAATTGTAAGAAATATATTAGGATAAAATTAATACTTACCGGAAATATGAAATTCCATCCTTTTTTTTGGTTTTAGACGTATGATTTCTAGAATTATTAAACGCGCACCAAGGCATGTTTCCCGGCGGAGCGTTCGAGCACTACTAAATCAAAAGTGCACCAGAATGTTGAGTTTGGTGCTCTTTTGGTGAGGTCGTTTTTTGCCGCGGATTGTGTATCTTGTATATTAGTGATCGAAGTATCTATGCTTATATTATAAAGTTAAAGAATTTGTGGAACTACTGCTTTGAATTGAGGAATTCGTTTTTTGTTGGATAGTCTTATTTATCGAGGAAGGTTTGAGCTATATAATCACGTTGCCACCAATAGGAGCAAAGAAACAGAGGAAAATAGGGAAAAACGGGGAAAATTATTTGAAGGAGCTTATCTCACAAACGGCTGAAGCAATTTTTATGTTATTTTGCACAGATATAGAATAGGCCACGTGGAGGGACATAGGCTATTTTGTTTTTCAGGAAAAGTTACGGTTTCCGTGAAAATTATAATTAACGCGGGCGGAGCCACGCTTAACATCTAGTACTATATACTATAGGGTTGTTTGAAAAAATTGAAATGTTCTCGGCCTGACACACTTCTGAGTGACTTGCAAGCGTACTGTTGCAGCTCTTCGAGACTCAAAATTTTTCAAAATCTAGATTTAGATTTGGTAACGGTAATAAGTCACACAGAAGTATGTTTGGCTGTGAACAGCCCTCGTATGCTGTAATACAAGAAGTTCCGCTTTACCCTGTTAATTATATATTTCATGGAACCGTACATTTTACCGAGAAACAAAATAGCCCATGTCTTTTCTCGTGGTCTACTTTATATCTGTGCCAAATAACATAAATTATGCTTCAGCCGTTTGTGAGATAAGCTCTTTCAAATAACTTTCCCCGTTTTTCCCCATTTTCTCGGTTTCTTTGCTCCTATTGGTGGCAACGTGATGCTATAATATAGCTCAAATCTTCCTCGATAAATAAGACTATCCAACAAAAAAAGAATTCCTCAATTCAAGGCAGTAGTTCCACAAATTCTTTAGCTTTATAATATAAGCATAGATATGATTTTCCCAAACTTTAAGCCCGCCATTAATTAGAAATGGTAAGTCGTATGAAAAAAAATAACAAAATATTTTTTGTAGAGAATTCTATGATCTACACTCTTGCCCTACCTATTTTTGTGATAAAATGTACAGTTTGGGTAAAAAAAACCAGGAAAAACCTCATTTTCATACCTTTGACCTTGAATAAAATTTTTTGCACAAGGAGGATCCCCGAGGACTTTTGAGGTTTTATTTGTAATGATGTATTTAACGTCTATACCAATTTTCAGCTCTATGCGAGTTATTCCGAGGTTACGATTTTTTTGCGTCTAATTAGACCGGACTATAAGTACCTAATTTTAAAATATTTGTTGATATTTAAAAACAATTTTTAAAATAATTAAAGTGTTCTTCTATGATATGAAGCTATTACGAGTATTATATTAAATTAAGTTAAATAAATTGGTAAAAAAAAGTTTTAATTCCTTGATGTTTCTTTGATATTTCTCATTCTTTGAATTTAAATTACATTAATTTAAATACCTAAACGAAATGTTTTTTTCTGCTAACTATTTGCTTAAGGATCTTGTCAATAGGTTATTATTTTTTTATTAGATCTATCGCTGGTTTAGTAAATTTTAAGCTCCGAAACTGATACTAAAACGGAACTTAATAAAACCTCTGTTAAGGTATCGAGATTTAATGTACGAATAGTCTATAAATCGTACTTTTTTCTCTGATAAATATATAGAGTATAGACAGATGAATTTCCTATAAAAATAAGTTATCAACATTTTTATCAAGATAAGTGGTTGATGATTTTTTCAAGTTTGAAAAGTACAGTTTTAAACCAAATTTAGCGTAAAATGTGTAAACGCTCTTAATCTGTTAAATTAAACAATGAGTCTTCATTTAAAAGATGCCTACCAAATAAAGTAGTAGGTAGATCAGGTAGATTGAGAAAATAAATAGATTTATTAATCTGAAGTTCAGTTAGCCTTATTTCGAAAGTATATTTTTATTTTAGACGTATTTTATTGACTGACTTCCAAAAAGGAGGAGGTAATACGTTCGGCTGTATCTTTTTTTTTGTATGTTCCTCGATTACTCAGCCGTTTGTGGTTCGATTTACAAAATTATTTTTGTGTTGTATAGGGTTTAACTAGAATTTAGTACCATGTTCACAAAAGTGGTGATCTGATGATGGGATCCTTGAGGAATCGAGGGGACTCCTTGAAATTTGTATGGAAACATATAGTGATTTCAATTTTTTCTGAAGCATTCGAGGTAAATGCTACCAAAAAGTATACCAGGTTATACCCTGTATCCGAAGGTACCGAACAGAACTTTTGAATGCTTATAGGTACAGGTTCGGGGATTTCGGCGTTGTTTAAACAACTGAAAGCATAAGCCAACACATCGATTTGATTAATCATCATCATCACAACTATAATTATACCATGGTCATCACACTATGACCCAATTATTGGTACTTTTCGTGATATTTTGCATCGAAGCAGATGTTTTTGACGATGATTTCACTATTTGTGGACTGATTTTCGAAATTTTCGTGTTGTTGTATAGGATATAATCTTAACTTTGTATAACAATTACAAAAGTGGTGAGCTGATGATGGGATCTATGAGCAATCAAGGGAAATCCTTGAAATTTATCAAAACGCTCATAGTGGTTAAAATGTTGTTTCTAGTAAGTTAAACATATATTACGAATAAGAGAAATTTCATACAAAGGTGTCTCTTGGTCCAAAGGCACTGAACAGAACTCCTGAACCTTTAAAGATAAAAGCCTGGAAATTGCAGCATCGCATAGATAACTGCAAGCGTTTGCCACAATTTTGCTTACAGTAACATAATGTACTGAATAGTTAACATTCGTATTGGTTATTTACGCATAAAGCCTTATTTTGTAAACAACACTAAAAAGAGTGAAATTATTATTTTTAACAAAAAAATGAAAACCGACTTCCAAGGTAAAAACAATCGTAATATGAACTAAAAAGTATTAAATAACTCTTACTCTTTAATAGTGCCTTTTTCAGAATTTGTCTAAATCTCAACTATTTCTGTACATATTACAGTCTTCATTACTTTGAAGTCGCTACCAGTCCCAAAAGTTTCAGATACTCTGACATTACTGAACTCACGATTAAATTAGCTGGTACCGACTTCAAAATAATGAAGACTGTAATATGTACAGAAATAGTTGAGATTTAGACAAATTCTGAAAAAGGCACTATTAAAGAGTAAGAGTTATTTAATACTTTTTAGTTCATATTACGATTGTTTTTACCTTGGAAGTCGGTTTTCATTTTTTTGTTAAAAATAATAATCTGTCCATAACTATCGTTTGTGAGTATACTAAAGTTACTAAGTTTTTGCAAATTTTATTCATGAACTAAGTAATAATTCTTCTACACTTCACAACAAGAGGACGATTCTTTAAAACTTATATACCACACACGTACCACAGTTTTGCCAAAAAATATGCCAAAAATGTAGAGCCAAAATCAGTGCCAAAATATATTTTTAAGTACGAATGAAAATGAAAATGTATTGGAGAACGAATTGACTACCTAATGAGATTAATGCAACCGCGATCTCATAATATTTAACGAGTACTTAATATTTATTATCTTTTAATGTAAATAAACTTAAATAACTCTAGTGCTACGAACACGAATTAGATTACCTACATCCGTGTGCCTATTGTAATGAGAAGTACGCAAAGAAAATATTGTAAATAGTTAATCCAAATCGATATAAAGATCGAGGTTTTCATTTTATACATATCAAACAAAATAAGTGAACTGTTTCTGTTTATTTTGTAAATGTATTAACGGATAACTGATTGTTTTGTAATTAAAAACCTCTAGTCATAATAAAAATTATCACCGAATGTTTTGTTTTATTAAAATTTTGATTATTTACTTGAAATGCTTTATTACGCTCTCCTTTACTCCACGCGTTAGCTATGGGGAATCGGGGACTGAAAGAGGGGCCGCCCTTGGCTATGTAAAATCAGCTTAGCACTGGAACATCACTCGGAGCTCAGGCTAGGAGAAAATAAACCAAGGTTTTTAGATCAATAAATATTTTGAGCTGAAACACAAAATATGCAATAGAGATAAAGAAACGAACAATTACAAAGAATCAAAAAACAGTTTACAATAGTGATATAAAAATACTACCTACCAATAAAATAAAATAAAACCAGATCCCCCCAAAAACATTTCATGTAAAATGTTAACTCGGCGACCACAATAGGTTTGTTTTGTCAAAAAGACATCAGATCTAATGTAGAGCCAAGCTTCTGAATCTACGCGGCCTAACTGTATCTACCCTATCTCCAACAAATTCGAGATATTATCAGTAAGTATGTATGGCTTCGCTGTTTCGCTACTGTCGTGGAGGTGAGGCGAATATTTACTTTCTGATCCAAAGTAAGTAACGAAGCAGCTAAGCCATACATACTTATTGATATTATGTAGAATTGTTGGAGTTAGGGTCAATAATGTCTTTTTCAGAGGGCAAACCTTTTGTGGTCGTCGAGTTAACATTTTACATGAAATGTTTTTGGTGGGATTTCAGTCCTTTTTGTAAGGTCCTACTTGCTAGGCAGTCTTTTTAGTTTTTTATTTTTAATTAAGAGGGTTTTAGTCCATGGATAGATATCCATCCCAGTGTAAACTTCCATGTCCTAATTCATAAAATTGGTAAAAGTCTCATATTTAAACTTCCATTATCCCATAGTAAACTTATTTTTCGGCGTATTAACCAAATTTAGGCGTATTTTAAATATCAATAAAATCTAAAGTATTAAACCTATTCAATCGAGACTTCGTATGTTTAATAAGTTTATTATTGACATTGTATTATCCTGAGAATATGGTACATCGGAAACCAACTCTTAACTCTATGAAGGTTGAAATAACCGTGAAACACTTTAAGAAAAGATAGGTAGTGCCCTTACGCTTCGCTTGGCTCGTCTCGGCGGGGACACTACCGTGTCCTCAGATAATTCTTTTGCAATGGCTACTCTGCTTTAGATATATTTTAACTCGGTGGTAACCACATAAAATGAGGTACTATAGTAGGAGGTACTATAGAAATGCAGCGAAACGTGTGCATCAAATTGAAATGGAAATAAGTTTCACGTTAACGTAAGCTATTTTATTGCGAGGAGCGGCGACGGCTAGCCGGGGACGATAAATTGTGTTGTCAACTTCAACGTTACTGCTCACGTTCAAAAACGTTCAAGTAGGTGTGTTTTCATGCCGTACTTTTGCATCTACACCTGTTTGTTTATGAAATAAGGGGACAAACGAGCAAACGGGTCACCTGGTGGAAAGCAACTTCCGTCGCCCATGGACACAGCATCAGAAGAGCTGCAGGTGCGTTGCCGGCCTTTTAAGAGGGAATAGGGTATTAGGGGAGGGTAGGAAAGGGAAAAGGGTAGGGGATTGGGCTTCCGGTAAACTCACTCACTCGGCGAAACACAGCGCTGTTTCACGCCGGTATTCTGTGAGCCCGTGGCATTTCTCCGGTCGAGCCAGCCCACTCGTGCCGAAGCATGGCTTTCCCACGTCAAATGCTTATTGCTTAATGCTCTCTCATGTAGGTTGAAGGCAATATTTGGAATACATAGAATTTATGAAAATTCTCAAACCAGCAAAGTAGAGGCGTATACTTAGTTTAGTTGATTTTTAAAATGAGATGATGATAAATATGTTTACCTAATTGTGATAATTTCTAATTATTACGATTTTTGTATGCGTTTTCCTTGTTTGTTAAAATGCACCACGTTTAAAAGAAGATAAGACAATGTCACAATATTTCGTTATCCAAATCCAGCCAATAAATTCCGAGCAAAAAATCTGTAAAAGTACCGATTATAGAAAGCCTCATTCGTTTATAGGTGCAGAATAAACACACATTTGTACTTTTATATAAACGCTGTTAATTCCACGCAAAGAGCGCGAATCGGCGCACGTGGGTATAAATTGCGATCAATTGATTCCTGAAATTCGGCGACATCGGGCAGAAAGTATACAATAATCCGGCAAATGATTATCAGGCAGCCGGCGCGGCGACGCAGTTTTCAGGTACTCCGATCCAGGCGCTTAAGGATTTAGCCGAGGATTTGCTTTCAATATTAGCCGTCGGCCGGCGGGCGAGCCCGTTCCGTTCCGCTCCTTTTTTATTATTTCGTCGCATCGTTTTGGCTCCAAATGGAATCATTCCGCCATCTACATTTTTATTTTTCAATTGCTCCCCGATTAGTGGGATTAGCCGGTATCGCTTCTCGATTTTTTGCTTTCTTTGGTGGGCGCTTTCGCGGACTAACGCGCGCGCCTAATGACTCCGGGACGCGCCGCATTCGTCTCATTCTAAGCGCTGATGTCGACGAATGGATTATTTGCTTCAGCTTCATTAATTGATTCGAATGGTGTTTTAAAGTGACGGCTTTGTTTATACTTGGGAGAGTTCTGTCAGTGAGTATTTATCGTTTCAACATCATGGTTCACTTTATAACTTTGCCAATGTTTTCGAAGGTGCCATATTTATCAAGTTTAAGAATTAATGTTGCGTTTTAATTTCGCTAAGGTCTAACATGATTTTAAGCTATCTGTTAATCTTGAACAAGTCACTTATTAAACAACATGCTAACGTTTAAGTGTAAGACGAAAGAAGCAAGAAGATTGGGAGAGAAGAGAAGAATGATCACATAGAGCCCGCTCCATTTCTAACAACATTTTTCGCGAGCTCTACTAATTGTTATAAATGAAACACCCTGTTATTTGCGCACGCACAGCCGCATTGATATTGATATGGAGTATATATACATTTTTATAATTACTGGTATTTGTTCTATTACATAAGCACGTGTGGCTCGGTGGTCGCCGGCCGCGTCACAGCTATCTTTATGATGGCAAACATTCATGTTGTTTTTTATTTTATCAAGCCTTAGTCACTGAGGTCTGGCTTGTGCGTACACACGATATCATATCATCCCTACGTTAAATTATATTTGCCTTGAACTAACACGAGTACCTTGGTAGGTATGCAAGTCAGGGTAACGACGCTACATTTTACATTTGTTGTTAGAAAATGAAACGAATCTAATTGATATTAAAATAAAATGTTAGATTTATCTTACGAAGAGATAGATATAGTAAAGACAAGTCATGATTACTAAGTACAAACTTTATTTAGCTCTGAGTTCTGACTCTATCAGATTTCACAGGCGATGATTCCTTGTTAATTTTTGACAATCATCGCACAAATAATAATGATTCTGATAGTTTAGATTCTTAAAAGTTATTCCTTGTATAGTTTGTTCCATAGGACTACAACTAGTAAAGGAAAAGAAACAGATAATATTTTCATAGCTATGATTGCTTTCAACCCTAGGCTCTACGAAAACACGAGTTAATACTAAACACAAGTAGAAATATAACAGGTATGCAACATGTCAATAGTTAACTGAACGTCGACGAGGGCTAGGTTTTGGGTGGAAAGGATCAAAACGGGATTAGAGGAACGACAACCAATCAAGGGTAACTGGACTGTTATACCTACACGAAATAAATGCGCCGCATAAAACTTAACAGCGTCCGTTCGGATTCAAACTCTATGCTCTACGTGTAAGGTACGTTTTGGTGTGCACTGTGGAGTTTATTGATGTTTTGTTTCGGAGGGAGGGTAGATGGATGAGGGGGCGAGGGTACGAGTGCAGCCTCCGCAGACAATCTTACAAGTTAATTGTGTTCCGTGCCTGAAGCCGCCTGACTACTAAATAATATCACACTCACTACACTCACGTCTATGTAGACTGTAGAGGTATAACATATTATATAATATGGTTTTTGATATTAGAACGTATGAATATGTAAAGTCAGTCTATAAGTTTTGGTAGAGCAATTTGAAATAGAACTACAGTAATAAAACTATTTAGTAGGGATCACCTTTAAAGAGTTCGTTGTAAAATTACTTAACTTCTTTTATTATTTAAAAAAAAAACACTAAAAAGGACTGCCTATAGCAAGTAGCAACTTACAAAAAGGACTAAAATCCCACAAAAAACATTTCATGTAAAATGCAGTTACCTCGATGACCACAAAAGGTTTGCTCTGTGATTGTGAAAAAGACATCTGTAGAGCCAAGCTTCTCAATCTACGTGGCCTAACTGTATAGACTATAGACCCTAACTCCAAAAAATTCTACATAATATCAGTAAGTATGTATGTGTTGGATGTTTTGATAATTGATACTTACTTCAGAAAATAAAATTATTCGCCTTGGCCTTACCTCCGCCACGCGACGCGCGACGGTAGCGAAACAGCGAAGCAATACATACTCGTACTTTCTGATATGTAGAATTTGTTGGAGTCAGGGTCGATAGAGTTAAGCCGCGTAGGTTCAGAAGCTTAGCTCTACATTAGATCTGATGTCTTTTTCACAGGGCAAACCTTTAAGGTCGTCGAGGTAACTTTTTACATGAAATGTTTTTGGTTATGGTGGGTTAGCGGCGTGGTCACGCCGCAATATTTTACATGCAATTAATGTGATCAATTCAATTTTGATTGGGTCTAAGGGCCCGGACACAAAAACACGGCACGGCGCCGTGTCGTACGACGTCGTACGACGTCGTGGCGTGTTTTGTGTCCCGACTCCCGGCCCTAAGATCGGGTTCTGTCAACTTTCAATGCTGTATTTTGAGTGAATAGTGCTTCTATTCGACATCTTCAAAAACTAGGTTTTGACAAAATATACGACGCAAAAGTATACTCAGTGAAAGGTGATACCAAATACCAATTATTATCCTCGCGAAGTATACATTTTTTTATATAATTGATCAAAGCAGGTAAAATAAAAAAGGTAAAAAAAAAAAAAAAAAAAATATCCACAGCCGAACATATAACCTCCTCGTTTTTTGGAAGTCGGTTAAAAAAACCTCACATCTTTTATTTCAATCGAAATTGAAATTACATTGAATGAGTCACATAAAAATTAAATGAGGAAGATACCTTGCGATGTATCTTTTCAAATAATGTTATTTTTAGTAATTTATGGCACCCACGTGCATCTTTCACGTTTCAAAAAACATCTCATGACGATTACTATTTAATTAAGTAAGCCACGTAGAAGGCTGAACAAATAGAAATATCATACGTAAAAGTTGTAAATGTAAGCAAACACTAAAAGTCTAAGGCCCAATTTTAACAACGACTGTTATAGTTAAACCTGGAATTAGTGTCACGTTACCTCTTTCGTTTTGCATATTTTGAATAAAAGAGAAAACGTGACTTTTTTTTTATAAAGTAAGGGGCCAAACGAGCAAACGGGTCATCTGATGAAAAGCAACTTCCGTCGCCCAGGGACACTCGTAACATCAGAAGAGCTGCGGGTGTGTTGCCGGCCTTTTAACAGGGGTTTGGGTAATAGGATAGGAGAGGGTAGGGAAGGGAATAGGGTGGGGGATTGGACCTCTAGAAAATTCACTCATTCGGCGAAACAAAGCGCAAGCGCTGTTTCACACAGATTTTCTGTGAGCCCGTGATATTTCTCCGGTCGAGCTGGTGCATTCGTGCCGAAGCAAGGCTGTCTCGCGCAATAAACACGAAATAAAATTTTAACAAGCTGTTAACACTAACAGACGTTGGTGAAATTGGGACTTACTCAAATACATAGTTTTAAAATCATAAATGGTGAACTGCACAATATAGCTACAACTACATCATACATGACTTAATTTCATTGCTTTTCTATTTAGATTAATAAAAAAAGAGTCCTTTTCGAAGATACGGGCTTTATTCCTTAAAAAAAATCTGCGAAAAATAATGTTTTTTAATCTTCATATTTTCATCATGAACTAAAACATCAGATTCAAAAAACTTACTTTGCTTTAAGATCAAGAACTTTCTAGCATTACGTCGTACATACTAATATGTTGTAATGTGCTCGTGTGGGAACCGGGAACCGCGCTGGCCCCCAGCCGAGGGGGGAAAGGGGGGGAAGATTTACGAGCGACGTATAACGAGGGCTAGATGAGGCGTGAAGAAGGCCAATTCGGGTTATTATATTTGTACCGGCTCTATCGTATTTACTGAACATCATTTACTGTATTCGCTAAATGGCTGAAGTTTTGTGACTTATTTTTGTTTTATAAAGATTAGGTTGTAATAAGTACTTATATGGTGTTCTTGACTTTCGAATCAGTAGCTCAAATAAATATCTGTCCTGATCCTGACAGATGTTTATTTGCAATGGTATAAAACCAGAGCTATTCATTTGAGATGAATTTAAACAAGCCGTAGGCAATATCCTATGGATTATACTAATGAAAACATAAACCTGTCAATATTACGAGTACGTTAAGTCGATATAAGATATTTTGTCTCATAAGAAATGATTTATCTTGACTTAGGCCAAATAAATGATAATTTATAAAAAAGAATTGAATTACAGGAAATAATTACTTAATATAATATAAGTAATTATTTCCTTTGCAAATTATTGTAGTCGCTAATGACCTTGGCTGTTGAAAAGCGACTTAAAATAAATAAAGGAAAAAAAAAATATATTTCCTGTATTATAGTTTTATTAGTAGGGGAAGTACGGACAAAATGACAGGGTGTTTTGTTTTTCAATCATATTTTTTTATTTAATGACATTATAATTAGTTTCAACGGTTTAACATTATCTTAGGTTCATTGACTATCAGTAATACAGTCTATCAATAGAAACTATAATAAAACATACAAAAAGAAAGAATATGACTAATCACAAAAACTATATTGTCCATATAGTATGGACAAAATGACATACACATTTTTAAGAACAAAGTTCACAATAATTAAATTGTTTGAGATTATTTCTAGCCATTTAGATTTAGAATTCTTGGCTCCACGACTGCCGATTAGTTTTTTTTTCGTAGTTTCGCGGCATATCCCCTTAACAAAATTATAAATGTTAACAGAAATACTGTACAGTGTACATGGTATGTCATTTTGTCCAAATGTAACCAAAAACAAATAAATATCAAAATTCCACCAAATAATCCAATGAATGCAATAAAGTTCATAGAAATCACTGGCTAATAGCATAGTTCATCGACTTTAATACAAATAATAACAAATGACAGCAAATAACTCGCCAGAAAACAGGAAAAAACCATCTGTTAAATAAATTTTTGAAGGCGAGAAACACGTTTGATCTGCTTACTGCGGCGCAACTGTGAGAATAGCGCTCCAAGTCTGGCAGGATTGTTAATATGACTGCCGTCACGTGATACAATCGCGGAAATGTGTCTAAAACCCCCCAATTTTGAAATAAGGGCACTATGTCATTTTGTCCGTATATGTCATTTTGTACGTATTTCCCCTAAGCTTTAAGAGTTAAGCTACCAGCTAAAAATCTTACCAACCTGATGTCGCGTCCTCCATAATACCTCAGATAATAGGTACTAAGTATATTTATTTCGAGTATATGTAGTATGTACTGTATTTTATTATGTACTATCAAAGAAGTTGATTCCTAGGCAGATGGGGGACCTAGGTAGTTTGATTGCGTTATATAAAACCCAGCCGACAGATCACAATAATTATTAACATGAAATTGACATGACAGACCAAATGATGTTGGTCTGTCAACTGCCTAGGAATCAATTTTCTCGATGGTACATCAGAATACTATGCTGTACCAGTACCTATATTGTTGTATTATTATTTAGAGTCTGCATGTACATCAGGAGCGGTAGCGGAGGCGCGGGCGGTATAACGGTAGTGAGGGAGGGTAACTAATTTCAGGATTAAGCACATTTGCAAACGTAATTTATATTCATTTAAACCACACGTACAACCTGCCCGCTTTGTTTTTAGAACCATTATAATAAACAGGCTATGATGAGCAGTAATACCTATTGTAATTCGAATTCATTTTAGTAGTTAAAGTGTATTAAATAAATGTTATATTGTGATAGTAGCTTAAAATATCTTTAAAACTGCTAGGAATTTCACTCATACATTCTCTAAAGTCTAAACTCTAAACAAATAAACAATTATAACGTAATCGATCGTAAAGAGTAAATGAACACTAACCGTAAAAGCTACACCCGAAGCAAAGTTCCAATCGTAAGCGACATTAAATTTTCACGTAGCGACACAAACGGCCATACAATTCCAAAACAATTACCTCCAGCTCGATATCACAAGATTAAGACAGTCCACGGTCGGACTTAGGATCGGGCGCTCCTTAACAGCCCGACTCCACAAATTGCGGACCTTAACGACGGCATAAAACTCGACGCGCACTCCCAAGACGCCGCAGATCGTCTGAGTCTTAGCTCGGGATTAATGGTGCAGAAAACAGATTATCATTGGCCGGATTTCGATGAGACCCCTGCCACCGGCGCGTGAAAAGACCTCCGATGTTATTATTTTCCACATAACGGAGCAGCGATGCTCCCGATTTAATTCTATCGCGATGTGTCGACTCCCAGCTACAGAGCGATAAACTTGTTTGAATAGTGTCACTCACGCGGCGCATTCGAACGCGAAAGCCGCTCCGTACTAATTTGTTTTGTTACCTAAATTATTAATTCAAATAGTATTAGATTGGCTGAACAAATTGAATTCTGTGTCGTACTGAAATTTGTAATAGAGTACACTCGAGAGGAAAAAAAACAAGAAAATATAATTCTAAAATTATTTCTGCTGAATATAGAAATTATAAATAATAAAACAAATAGATTAAGCACAAGTAGCTAAGCGCTATGTTTTGATAAAACGTAAATCGACCACCTCAAATATACAACATCCACCAGTGTAAATATCAATTCGTGGAAAGAAAACTCTCAACGAGGATAATAAAGACGAAAGTAATCATGCAAATTGGTCGAAGAGGAAAGTTGAATTAAAAAGCGAGTTTGCGAGGGGGGGAGAAACCCCCCTACCTAATGTGTCTTAATGACCGCAATGGATGAACGCCCTAATCCCCCCCGCATCCGCAACCTTTCGCTCGTTACTTCGCCAAACGTTTGGGTTCACTCTGTTGTATAGATGCACTAAGTTAAGAATAATTAAGTTCGGTTTATACTGATTGGCTGGATTAACTAAGAAATTTAGAGGACAAGAACCAGCCATGAACTAACTGTTGTTCTATTGCTCCGTATAAACTGAAAATTTTGAACTATCTTGACGAAGCACTTTGCGAGTAAATAGTATTCTTAAACAACCGTTTTATATATAAGTTATCACTCATCGTGTTACAATTTAGTACTACCTACATCTTATCCCGAGCAATTGTATGTAATGTACATAATCGTATACGTACTCGTATGCGTAATACAAATAAACAATACCAATCAACGTAGTGGCGAGGCGGGCGGCGTAGCGCTATGCGTGTACCGAAGCGCGGTGACATCATCAAATCAACATTTGCAGATTCGCGAAGATTCCCTGGGAGATTTAGAGGTGGAGGGAAAATAAAAAAGTTCCTAGTGGAATCCCGCTTGATCCCAGTCGCCTTTATGGTAATGCCGGGATGCGTGTATTCGACTATTCAATTTATATTTTTTCCCTCCGCCCTATTTCTTTCTACGAAATTATCTATCCTTTGAAATTCGTTTCACACTGTATTGTATACGGGATTCGATGTTTGCGAATAAGGAACGAGTTCGCAGAGAATATCGCAGATAACCGCCGGATTGGCTTTGTTCCCGACTTCAAAGACTTTTCTTTCGAACAATATTTGTTTGGGAATTCCGAGTTTTCCGAGTCGGTGAACTGAATTATGTAGTGTGGGTGCATATTTTATTATTTACCGTTACTTATAATAAATACTAAATAGGTACACAGCTAACTTAAATTGTCAAGTTATCCAGGTTGAGACGTTGTTTTCGTGTTCAATAATTTACTATGTAGTTGGCAATAAATCTTTATGAAAAACAAATTAAGCACTTAAAACGCCTGACGTTTTCCACCGAGATGCCCCTGTACAAGTAGGCATGTTCAAATTTAACGTTGTTCTTGCTCATGAATAAATCATAAGAAGTGAGCGGGGCTCTAGGCCTTTATAATTCTACATAATACATTAAAACGTTGTACAGATTGCCTTCTGCTTTAATAATAAACTTTGCATGTCACAAAAAGGTTTTTAATGGAATATTATAGACGAAAATATGCCTAGAATAATAATAAGCCTAGGAAGATAGTTAATAAAGTTCTTCCTATGTAACTTGTACAAAAGTAAAAGAGATCGTTAAAATATAAAACCTCTCTAGTTACTTATATACTTACTTTAATTTTTAAATCGACAACAAAAAGAAAAGTTATTCAAATAGTATATTTCATTGTGTTTTTTTATAATAAGAAAGTGATTGTTGGTTTATTTAAGGTAATAAAAGTAGTTCGAAATAAAACGGCATGAAAAGATTAAACGTGTTTTATGTAGCCATAAAATAGGATGACGGAACCCTTATAAATTTATCATGTCCTTCCGTGCGTGTGTCACAGCCGTTTCACGTATAAAATAACTTTAATTAATAATTATTATTGTACTGATATAAAAAGATGTGTTTGTCTGTTCGTCTATTACCTCTTCATGCGTAATATTATAAATTAAGACTTCGGCTCAGTAAAATAGCATAGGTTTTTTTAACCGACTTCCAAAAAAACCAGGAGGTTATACGTTCGGCTGTGGATATATATATTTTTAATGTATGTTCTACTATTGCTCCGCCGTTTGTGATCCGATTTTCAAAATTTTTGTTTTGTTGTATTAGGTTTCACTCCAATTTGGTCCCATGTTCAGAAAAGTGGTGACCTGATGATGGGATCCATGAGTAATCGAGGGAACTCCTCAAAATTCAAATGGAAACATATGGTTTTTTTGGTTTCATATGAAGTATTCCAAGCATATGTTACCAAAAAGTAAGATTTTGTACCAGGATATACCATGGTTCGAAGGTGGTGAACAGAACTCCTTACTCCTTATATATACATGTTTGGGGGTTTCGGCGTTGTTTTAAGAACTGAAAGCATATACTACTAAGCTTATTACATTAATCATCATCATCACTACTATTACCACCATTCCACCATACACCTTCACATTATGACCCTATTTTGGTAGGTATTTTTCATAGTATTTTTAGATCAAAACGGATCACGGTTTTCTTTAAACATTGTTCTGTAAAAAGTTAAGCTATTTTGAAAATTATTGAAAATTATTTTATTATTTCGACCTGATGATAAGATCCATGAGTGATCGAGGGAACTCCTCTAAATTTGTATGGAAACATATTATGGTGATTTCGATTTTATGAGAAGTATCCTAAGCATAATAAGCTACCAAAAAGCAAAATTTTGCACTAAGATAATATACCTTGGTTCCGAAGGTGCTAAGAGAACTTCGGATTCCTTATAGATGCAAGTTTGAGGGTTTCGGCTTTGGTTTAAGAACTCAAAGCATATGCTACTATGCAAGTTACATTCATCATCAGAATCATTAAATCATAACTCTTAATTTGTCGAACGATTTCAAAAATTATATTGTTATATCAAAGTAAATGATTCAAACTTGGTGATCAGGTTACCAAGTTAGCAATTTGATCATGAGATCTATGAATTAGTTTTAGTACTTACTGGTATCGACTTCAAAATAATGAAGATTGTGTACAGAAATAGTAGAAGTTTAGGAGTATTCTGCATAAGGCACTAATAAGAGTAAGAATTATTTCATACTTTTTTGTTCATTATATAATAATTATTATTGTTTTTTTTACTCTGGAAGTCGGTTTCCATTTTTTGTTAAAAATAATAATATCACGGACATTAAAAATGTAGAGTTCCCGTGTAATAATCGAAATTTTACATTGGCGAAGTAACTGGTAAAGTGCTACCGCCGCTCTAATAAGTGTATTAGATAACTTATAGATAAATCGTTACAACTTACAATCGAATCAGCTCAGTTGGTAGCAAATTCAAGCATTCAAGAAATGAAATTTTTATCACCTTTTATTGTTTTGATTCAGCGAATGTTGCGTTCTTCGTAACTACTAAAATTATAGTAGCTCTAGCATAAAT